>CAIGQW010000302.1:10918578-10930181 GCA_903798125.1 Danio choprae | reverse complement strand
ATATATATATATATATATATATATATATCAGTTTACGTATAAAAAAAATCTAGGGCAACCCAGCACGGATAACTGTAAAGTTTAAAATAACATTCGACGCAGAGGGATTAGATTTATAAAAATAATCTTGAGAATGTCAAGTGTTGAGGTTGAACGAATCCACAACCGGTCCTTCGATTCTGAATAGCTGCTTAGAAACATTGTAATAGTTACACGTCTCTGTCACTAGTAATTAACATTCAGGACAATTAAATTAGTCTGATGTAGAGCATTGCACATGTAACAAGGCGTCCACCCATGTTTTAATGAAATCGATTTCTCCAGTCCTCTCTGGCTTCAGTAACCACAATTCTGACGTTTTAGATCCCTAAACTCTGACAACAGCAGATTCACACAAAATGTTTGTTAACTAGGCGAAGTCGGGGCCATAATAATTTAATGTACAGTTTTATGGCTTTACCACGCTCTGTCGTACTTTTAGATATTGTAATACGACGTATTTGCAAGTTACTTGTCTGTTAATGTTCCAGTTAGTAGACTTTATCATCCCTTTCCCCTCTTCTCTTGGCGATCGCTCGCGCTGTTAAGCTCTGGTGGAAGTTTCCACTCATCCGCTCCACTTATATGTGCATTTGTGATGGGTCTATACATGCATCTGCATCGAGCATTTGAACCATATTGCTCACAACATAATTCCGTGTCATTCTGCTGCTTTAATGTACTGAAGCCTTGAGTGGCCGCGTGACTGTTCTCCTCGCATAGTTGGCGTTTTGCAATAAAGCACATCTATGGTTTTTATGTCGAATCAAATGAATACGTGTTTTATTCGTTGTCAGGATGTCAGTGCATAGCTGATCTACAGAAATGAGTGTATGCAAAAAGTACAGATATTATTAGGAAGTTTTCTGGTAAACACAATTATACAAATATTTTAAAAGAACTGATTTGCTGTTATTTATGTATTATAAGGGATACTTATTTCTTTTCTTTTCAAGTAACATATTAATGATTTTAAAAATCAGATTTTTGGCCTTATTTATACATTATATGGTGTTTGTTTTAAGTCAAACGGTTGGATGAAAAGTTACAAAAAGAGATCAAATGTATTTGATTTGTTTAGTTTAATTTTTTAGATTAGATTTTGTGTGTTTGAATTGGTTTTATGTGTGGGTGTATTATGACATTTCCAAGTAAATAATTATATATGTTTCTTAAGCATTAAAGTAGTCATATTTAATTACGTGTAGCTTATATATATATATATATATATATATGTGTGTGTGTGTTTTTTTCTTCATTCTCCCTCTCTCTCTAATTAGTTTACAAACTATAATGTATTTTAATATTTTCCTATATAATGACTTCACAATTGCCATTTTGTGTGTGTATGTGTGTGTGTGTGTGTGTGTGTGTGAGTGTGTGTGTGTGTGTGTTAGACCCTGAGGCAGCCCAGGGTGCTCTCAAGCCAGCTGCCACTGTTTAAAGCAGACAGGAAACAGCTTCCACTAACACGACTGCAATATGGAAAGCAGCGACCTCCTCAATGCACCCCATGGCATGATTCTAATATCCCCCCTCTCACTCTTCACACCCACATGCAGGGCGGTGGTTAAATGTTTTAATATCTTACCCTGTTTTGTCTTTTATGTTTTTCAGCATCATCCTGCATGTGATGTATCAGAGATTATTCATAGGACCTTGACCTGCTTCGGCTCAGGAGCATTTATTTGATAGCGTGTGCCTGGAGTGCGACAGAGAGGGACTTGGATTTCCCTGGGCTGTAGAGATGCTTTGTTTCACTGTAAATGTGTGCGTGTCTGTGTGCGCGCATATCTATTATCCTTCTGAGAAATACAGAGGCGCTCGGCTCCCACACTGGCCTCTGATCATCGCCCTGTAAATGCAGCCTGTCACCTTCAGTGGTGTAATGATCACAGAAACAGTGACCTTGATCTATGGCAAGCCATAACGGAGAAGAGAGAGCGTCTCCCACTCTCCGCACTCAGATATAACAGTGAAACACGGCATACAGGGGAAACCAGAGGAGGGTTCAGAACAGGGCCATTTGATTGGCAATAAAGGTTGTTGGAGTGTCTGTAATGGATGTGAGATCTCTCCTGTTATCATCCATTTGGATAGGGCATCGACTGAAGACCACGCCATTCCAGATTGAAAACTTAGGGAGTGGCTGATTATGGTTTTATCGCATAGTCCATTACACTGGTCAACACTGCACACTGTTTCTCAGAGCAGAGGCAGTACTGGATTAATGGGGCAGCTCTTCTGTTCTCTCCAGCCCCCTCGGACATACACACCTTTCCTTCCCTTCAGCAAGGCTTTTTGAATATGTCCCAGTTCCTGCCACGTTTAGCTTTAAATAAGTTTCACCCTCCCTAGTAGTAGTAGAAGGGCGCAGTGGGTTCGCGCACCCTATGAGTTCAGCACTCATCATTTATCATCCCTATTTTTTTAATCCAGAAATGAATGAACAATATTGTATAATATAATGCTCGTGTGACGCCTGAGGAAACTTGTGGAATTATATGTGCACCTCATACTATGTGAGAAATTTCTAAGATTTTTTAAAATAAAGATCACTTAAATGACATTTCAAACTTGTAAACAAAAAAGCAAAACATTTATCTGTCTGAAGATCCTTCGAAGTTATTATCAGTTCTATTATCAGCGTATTTGTCATTAATGGTTGTGTTTTGAGTTACATGTTCATTTAGGTGTTATTTTATAAACTACTGAAAATGTGTCTAAAATTTCAGACAAGAATATGATTATTTATAGCATGTATTTGCAGAGAATGATGAAATGTCAATATAAAATATTCAGACCTTAATACTAGGAACAAATGTATACATGCATATTTTACATGTGCACACTCACACCCATTCGCACTCACATATGCATACATAAATACATTTATATACACATATTTCTTTTTTCAATATTGGAAACAAATCATGGAATATTTTATATCTCATGGAATATTTTAGATATGTCTTAAATCACATATCTGTTATTGGCAAATCCAGAGTACCAATATTTATTTTGTGCTCTCTTGCTTAGAATTTGTCACAGAAAAAAGTCGTTTGAGTTTGTAGCAACATGAGGGTTAATGATAACAGATTTGAACAACAGTTTGAACAAAATGGCAGATTAAATATCATACAAAGTGACCTGGCATACTGGTGAAGGGCACAAAAACAGTAGTAAAAAACAAAACAAAACAATAAATAATGCAGGAAGAAGTTCTCCCTGCGGAAATCTGGACGCTTTTGTGAAATCTGGTCCCCACAACAGCGAGCCCCATCAACTCATCTCCCCTTGCCAGCTTTTCATATTTAAAGCCAGTACGGGTTTAATTACCAAATGATGACAGTGTCATATGGTGCCATGATGGCACAGGATATGTGCGAGACACTGACTGACAGTGGGAAGCTGGAAAGCAAAACGGGGGAGAAAAAAAAATAGCTGAGACAGTAAAACATCTGTAATTTGCAATTCACTGGTGTTCAGTGGTTGCTCATGGATTAAAGATTAAAAACTATTGTCTAGCAGATGGAAGAGAGAGAGAGAGAGGGAGAAAGAGAGGGAAACATGGAGGGAGGGGGAACTTCTAAGCAGCCCATTTACATTTGTATATAAGCAGCACTGTTAGGATAATCACATGGAAAAAATAAGCTGTCTCCATCACACACCCAAGGCAATGCCTCCATTAGCCCCATCTCCAGATGCAGATGCTTCTGTTTTCAGATCGATTTGTGGAGACAGCATGTTGCCCTCTGTAACAGCTTGGCATATAGTTTGGTAGAAGTGCAGAGATGATCTTTTAGCTATTCTCTGTGCTCAACGCTGCCGTATACAGTACCAAACTTCCTTTTATATGCACCTAGAGTAAAACGCGTTTCTCTGTTGTTGATTGAAGAGACCAGCTACACCTGATCTTTTTGTAATTGTAATTAATTAGTGTTTTGTTAGTCTTGCTGTGCCTTAATTAGTTAGCACTGCCCAGTAGAGAGAACGAGAGACCGTATACCTGGTGCACAGCAAATAATTATTAGAAATAAGCTAATGCTCTCGCTGTGAAGTTGACCCTACTTTGATATGCTCATAGGTTCCTTTGATGTATTCGGGTCCAGGCTATTGAAGCATGGCAGACCACCTGAGAGTTGTTTTCTGGACTCTGGGAGGTCACCTGACACCGCTGCTCCGGAGAAGGTGCACAGCACTGGATTTCACGTGAGTTAAAGGACCTCTTCAATAAAACATCACCAGCTTTCAATGGGGCACGCTTGAGCTGCTTGTGTAATTGACTTTTTGACTTTTTCCGGATTTGCATGGACTCTCCAAAAGTAGCTCACCTGGCAAGTATCGCTCCGCTCCAAAAATACAGTAGTGCTGTGTTATATTACAAATAATAAGCACTCTCCAGTGGCCACAGCTACTCATACCATCTTTTTTCCCACAAACTTTCTTCTTAAGGTCTGTTTTCAGCAAGAACTATAAAAAAAAAAACTAAAGCCAGGGGTGGACATGATTTAGGAGCCCAAAGCAAATTCCAGGAATGTGGTGGAAAATGTTTTGTGATTTTAACTAAAGGAAAATTGGTGTTTACCACTTCACAAGTTGTCTGTAAGATAGTATAGATCGATAAAGTATAAGATAGTAAGATAGATAGTAGTATAAGATAGGTTCGTAAATAATTAATCAACCTGGTGTTGTTTAAAAGCTGTGTTTTTTCAGATGACATACACGCACATGTCAATTTATTTGCAGCAATGTGGACATTGGTCACCAAAGTTGGTCACATTTTATAATAAGGTTCCAGTAGTTAATGTATTTGCTAGCATGATCTAAGAATGATATATGTATTAATCATTGGTCAGCATTTAATAATGGATTATTAAAATCCAAAGATGTGGTAGTTAACATTAGTTAATACACTGTGAGTAAACAACGAACAACTTTTCAAACATTAACCAACGTTAACAAAGATGAATAAATACTGTAATAAGTGTATTGTTCATTGTTTGTTTATGTCAGTAAATATATTAAAGGGATCGTTCATCCAAAAGTGAAACTTTCCTGTTAATTTACTCACCCACAGGTCATCTAAGAAATAGGTGACTTTTTTCTTCAGTAGAACATATTTTTTGTAGCTAAATCTGTGGTCCTTGGTGATTCATATAATGACAGTGAATGGTGATAGATTAAAAAAAAAATAAAATAAACACATACAAACGCGTCCAAATCAATAACCATGGCTCCTGATGACAAACCAAGGTCTTGTGAAGTGCTTGGTTTGTGTAAGAAATTGAACATTATTTACAATATTATTAGCTTACCCATCAAAGCACAAGGGTCGGCATGGACAGGTCAGGTGACGCAGTTTGTTGATAGATATTGGTGATTGCATTACTAGCCCTCATTAGTTGATTAAAGATAATAATATAATAATATATCAAGAACATTAAGAGGGTGCGTGACTTAACTTAAATGCATGACACGGTGGCTCAGTGGTTAGTGGGTATATATATATATATATATATATATATATGTATGTATGTTTTGATTGGATCTACTTATATTTGTTTTGTGTCTTTTATTTTCTGTATTTGCTTATACTTGTTCATCATCATTATCATCATCATCATCATCATCATCATCATCAATCATCAAATCAAATCATTCAAAGCTTTTATTATGTTGATGATGTTTTTATTTGTTTATGGTTGTGAAACACTGAGTAGAATTTTATGTAGAAAAAGGGCTATAATAATAATAATAATAATAATAATAATAATAATAATAATTATTCATTCATTCATTCTCATTTCGGCTTAGTCCCTTTATTAATCTGGGGTTGCCACAGCGGAATGAACCGCCAACTTATCCAGCATATGTTTTACGCAGTGGATGCCCTTCCAGCTGCAACCCATCTCTGGGAAACATCCATACACACCCATTCACACTCATGCACTACGGACAATTTAGCTTACCCAATTCACCTATACCGCATGTCTTTGGACTTGTGGGGGAAACCGGAGCACCCGGAGGAAACCCACGCCAACACAGGGAGAACATGCAAACTCCACACAGAAACGCCAACTGACCCAGCCGAGGCTCGAACCAGCGATCAGCGACCTTCTTGCTGTGAGGCGAACGTGCTACCCACTGCGCCACTGTGAGGCCATAATAATTATTATTATTATTATTAAAATGTTTAAGTAAAGTTATTTAGTTTTGGAAATAATATAAAGCAATCTCTCACCTTGCTTATTGATTTACTTGATTTTAACCAACAAGGTTACTGCAGTCACTGTGTCAGATTATGCAATTGTCTAGATAAAATCTTGAGCTGTCGTGGATAACAGATTTTCCAGATTACACATTGCTTCACAATCAATCATCACATGATGTCTTCGACACGCATTCCGTCATCAAGAAGATGCATTCATTACATGTCTCTGTAATTGTCTATTGAATGTTTCCCACAGATGGCAGTTTCCCCCACCCATATACATTATGTGCATATGTGTGTGTGTTTTTTCTCAATAAAAACAGTAGATAAAGTAGATATCCCCACGATATCCTACGGCAAGCAAATTGGGGCAAATTTAGGGAAAAAAATCATGTAATCTGAATGAGTCTGTGCATGACTATAATGATAACTACATTAGCTTCCACACAATTGCACAATTACAATCTACTTATTGTATGTGTGCAATGCAGTTCTGTCATCTGCTGCTTTATATGTTCATCCTTTTTAAATTCTGATTGTTTTCATCATTCATCTACTGGAAATAATTGCTCTGAAATGCGTGGTTCTTTCGGATTAAATTTAATGATTGGTCTGTGCAAGAAATTGAACATTAAGTTAGCCTTGGCAAATATTGAGAGCGTTCAGGATATGATGGAGTTTTTTGAAAAGGTTATCAGTTTTAGGTGAACTATCCCTTTAAAATATTTATTCTTTCATAATTCATAATTTGCTCATCCTCAACTTGTTCCAAAATTGCTTGAGTTTCTTCAGTTAAACACAAAGGAAGAAATACTGAATTTTTTTTTTTTTTAGAAAAAACAGCCATAGACTTATTTTTTGTTCTTATTATGCTATTTTTTGTTCCTGGATGTCAATGGCTGCCTTTCCCCCCAACATTCTTCAGAATATCTTGTTTTTCAAAAGAAAGAAAGTTGTGAAAATGTAGAATCCCTTGAGTGTGAGTAAATGATGAGAACTTTTTCATTTTTAGGTGAACTATACCTTTAAAGTATGCCACTAAAATGCTTGTTGGGGTAGATGCATAACACATATATGGAGATATAAATCATTTATCAAAGTATCTTCTTTTATGTTTCACAGATGAAAGAATGTCCTGCAGGTTTGGAATGACACATGAGTAAACGTGAGTAAGTGATGACCTAAATGATGAACTTTGATCTCTTTAATTTATTGTAAAAGCTTTTAAGGCCTCTCAGACAAAATATAAGGTAGAATACAGTCTATAGAAGCAGGATTTTCCTTAACCATGTTGGTGAAATTCAGTGTAGCCAAACCATTTTAGCCATCTTTGAGTGAAGAGACGAATCATTTCTGTTCTGAATGGATGATTTAGTGCCAGAGGTGAATCATACAGGGGTTTGTCTGTATTTGTGCCTTTGATCCCCCTCTGATAGTCCCTACACCGCACAACATCTGTCACGCCACGTGACACAATCGCTCACATAGAGCTTTAGGTGATGCTGCTGTATGGTTATTCCTGCCACACCGTCCACATGGGCATCCACAACGCCAGCGCTCATTAGCAGGCAGGTGGCGTTAGAGCTTTCGACTGGGGCCGAGACGAGGAATAGAACCTGGCAAACCGGGTTGTACGTCCGCATTGGGTAATCCCCGCCAGATTGCCAGGATATCAGAAGTGACATCACAAAGCCAACAAAAATTAGCATCCCTAATGGTCTGCCAGGCCAAACATTATTCTTCATGATGAGAAGCAGTCATGCCTGCCCAGGGCTCCTGATGATTTGGCCAAAAGCAGTGGAGGCCCCTAAGCTCTCAGCTCTAGCCAAAAAAACCAACAGGCTCTATATTCTCCAACCTATAAAGATTTGTTCAACTCACGAGCGAAGATCCTGAAGAAAATCCATGGTTGATTCCCATTATTATTCAGATTCTAGAAGGCCCTTGGATATTGGTGTTTAGTAACCTAAATGGAAAGGAACAGCACTGTAGGGTTACTGTTGGGCAGAATCCTTGTATATCCAAAACAACTACTATTCAGGACATGGGAAAATATGCTAAATTCTTAAATAATATACATTTGGCTTTTTGTAGGATCAATCACTTGTGCATATTGTCATTATTAACCGCTGACCAAAATGAAGCTCAATTGATTAAACTACACAGCATCAGCTTGATTTGAATGTATTTGATGTATCATAGGATGTTGTAGTGAATGAAGATTTTGTCAAGAGCCAAAAAAATGGTTTTGTTGTTGTGTCTAAGACACTTCACAGTATCCAGAAATACTAGCATGTTTATTTTTTTCACTTTGGGATTAACCAATAGTAGCACAGTTGCTTGTCCAGGCACAGCTTGCAAACATGGTGTAACCAAGGAGAGATTGTACTGCTGGAATTATACAATAAAGGAAAAGTTTGTTAGGCTATTGTCAAGGTCACACACACACAAAGGAGAGAAGGCAGGGATTAATCCGTGAATATTTATCGTGGAGCATGCACAAACAGTGGGTAAACAGGTGAGCGGTGCAACTTGTTGAACGCTCTCTCACACGCTAGTCCAAGCAGTAAGTTCAAGTTTATTGCAATCACCAATGTAACAAAAGTCACTTCCCTTAATCGGTCGTTTGCATCCCCAGATACAGAAAGCAAGCCTCAAATGAGCACAGGAGAGATCGGAGCAATGGGGAGAAGATCCAGGAAGCGGAGACCATCCAACTTCGATTCCAGCCAGTGAGTAACTGAATGAGGTGAGTATATACAATACAATTCAATTCAATTCAATTCAATTCAAGTTTTATATAGCGCTTTTTACATTGTAGATTGTGTCAAAGCAGCTTAACATGTTCTAATAAAGTCCAGTCCTATATATAAAGAGTGGGTGATTGCAGGTGTGGGTGATTAGAACTCAGGTGATTGTTCACGGGTGTGGTGGATGGTGAGTGTGAGTGGTGACTGGGACTGAGGGAACGTGCAGAGGGTGTGACAGCTAAAATATGCCAACAATTTCGGTAAACAAACAATATTTTGTATAAACAAACCTTTGCTCATGTTTGTTTACAATTGTTTTTGGAAGTCAGCTGCTAATTTTACCTTTTCATTGACATCAAACATGTCATTAAAGATGACAAGAAAATATTGGTCAAAAAGCAATTGAAGTTTTCATTCATAATGCAACAAGTATTTCAGATACAATAAAACAAGCATATTCTGAACCAGGCGTAAAGATGCTCTTCAAATCTAACCTTACTCTTGCATTGCAAACAACCAAAGCAAATTCACCGTTTGTAGTGAAAACGATGATATTTTCAATGATATTTGATGATATTTTCAATGATATTTGATGATATTTTCAATGATATTTTCAAAAATGCGCAGTTTGAAAGTTTCAAGGCGTTTCATTTTCAGGCTTCTGAAATGGCTTTTGTTGTATAATTTAAATATAAAAATATTAACTTGAATCTTCACCAATAATTTATATACATTAGATACACTATTTACATAGATTATATAAATTAGATACATTATTACAAAAGAAAAACTGCAATGCAAGTTTTATGATATACTATGCAAATCATTATATGAATGATACTGAAAACTCTCACTCACCTTTGATGGGTAAATACTACTCAGGTTTTTTCGTTTTTTAAAGATATTGATTGCATAAATTCAGATGGGCCTTTAGTTTTTCCCTTTTGTTGAGCTAAAGATTGGAAATTACCATGAACCAGCTAGCATGAATGTGCTTTCTAGTAATACCAAACAATGAATGTGTAAAAAATCAGTTTATAAAAAGTGCTTGGTTTTGGCCAATTTAGGGTAAAATGACACAGATAAGAACATGAAGTGACAAAATTAATGTTAAATTAGACATTAAAGAAGCAAAATATTCTAAAATCTGAAAATTGACCATTATAAATGATTTTTTGGCCTACCTTATCTAGCCTTAGTGGTTATGGAAGTATTGTGTTTTGTGCAAATGTCTCAACAAGCTTTTTTTTTTACACGTTTAATTGGCTAAATATTTGCTTAATCCAGAGAAAGAGTGACCAATAACAATGATTCATGAAAAAAAAGAAGAAATATGGAGATACAAGTTTTCTACCCGACAGCAATGATATTTAAATGAGACTCTTACCTGGCACTTGATAACCAGTGAAAAAACATCTTGCCTCGATTTAGAAGCTAAAACCAAGAAAGATCAATGAGTGGCGAGGGGGAGAGTGGCAGATTTAATTAATTACTGCATATTAGAATGTTTGTTTACAAAAGTGAACAGTTACTAGGGGCCTGATGGTAATTAATTTAAAACGTACTTCCCCCTGTCCCTGCCTCGTGTCGGCACAAGACATGGTTGTTTCATGGCAGGTAAGTCTACGTCTCATTGGATTTCCATCAATTGCTCAAAGGTGTGTTTGAAAACAAAGATGCATGGTACGCAAATTAGCCTGAATGTTAACATGATTGCATATTAAGAAATCTAATTAGTATTCGAGGGAATCAAAAGGGAAGCACAGCATGATGTTGTGATAATGCATGTCTGAAAGGAAAGTTTCTCTATATTCCATGTTTTCTTTTTCACTCGCTATATAGTGTTTAAATGCATCCTAGCATTTTGAATGGATCTCTGAATTCTTTCACTGAAGATGACTTTATTTCCCCAATAGTGTCACAGTGGTTGAATGTGTGTGTATTTTCAGGAGGTCTCTCGAGGTCCCCGTCCAGGACAATGATGTATTTAAGTCCCCTAAGAGGTCAGATGGACTCTGTCCAGAACATCACCTGCAATCAATAGTGTTGGTAAACCAGGCTCAACTGAGTGGCCATGAAGACTCCCCTTATAAACACGCTCACAGAGAGGCCGGCATGGCCCATTGCTTTGCTAAAACCGCAACCAGCATCCTCCTGACACACACACATAACACATGCCACCACTCTGAAAACAAGTGTTGATGACAAAGAGAAGAAAAATAACAGCAACTCAGCGGTAAGTGGAGAGCCTCCAGGTGATGAAATCCTCTCTAAAATGACACAAAATTGAGGCAAATTGACAGCCTTGTGAATGTGTTTATAAATGCTGGTGGGTGGCGCTGCTGTGGAGTGCTATGTGGTTGAGTTTATTTTTATTTCGTTTTAATTTGCAAAATGGGCATAAACATATCTTGCCATTATTTCTGTCAGCTTACAGGATTACTTGAATGACATGCAAGATTACTGTAATATAACAATATGCTAAGGTCTTATATTGTGACAATTGGGAGTCATCATTTGTTTCAGTATTAAGAATGACAGTAAAGGAGAACATGATTGTGTGTGTGTGTGTGTGTGTGTGTGTGTGTGTGTGTGTGTGT
>CAIGQW010000302.1:10879452-10891851 GCA_903798125.1 Danio choprae | reverse complement strand
TGTCTCTGTCTGTGTGTGTGTGTGTGTGTGTGTGTGTGTGTGTGTGTGTGTGTGTGTGTGTGTGGCAGGAACATCAAAGGGATTGAGGTGCATTTTGTTTGTATTTAATTTAATTTGTTTTAGTTTTCTTGGGGCCTCACGGTGGCGCAGTTGGTAGCACGATCGCCTCACAGCAAGAAGGTCGCTGGTTGGCATTTCTGTGTGGAGTTTGCATGTTCTCCCCGTGTTGGCGTGGGCTTCCTCCGGGTGCTCCGGTTTCCCCCACAAGTGATGGGTTGCAGCTGGAAGGGCATCCGCTGCATAAAACATATGCTGGATAAGTTGGCGGTTCATTCCGCTGTGGCGACCCCAGATTAATAAAGGGACTAAGCCGAAAATGAAAATGAATGAATGAATGAATGAATATTCTATTAACGCTGGTTTGATCATGTGATCTGCTTAAACATCACATCTTCTTAAATTAAGATGGCTCTCATTTCTACCATTGTTAGCTTGGCATTGACAATGTTCAACATGTGACTGAAACATTTGCCTTTTTTTCAGTTGATTGCCTATAACTAGGCCCACACGGAATCTGCGCGCACAGAAATCCGCAGATTTCAGCAGATTTTTAGCCCATCATTGAGTAT
The DNA here is from genome assembly GCA_903798125.1 of Danio choprae. NCBI lineage: Eukaryota > Metazoa > Chordata > Actinopteri > Cypriniformes > Danionidae > Danio > Danio choprae. Next base: position 10,891,222 of record CAIGQW010000302.1, on the reverse strand, counting down.
TTATTTACTTGTGTAAATGTGTGTAAATGTATATTAATTCAGTTTTTAAATTAATTTCAGTAATAATATTGACTAATATGAAAGTGTTCATTTGATTTTTTTACAATACAGTTTGTGAAGTAATATTTTCTGTCTTTTAGTAGAGATGTTATATGAGAGACCTGCTTTGTTTACCAAATAAGTGGATTTAGATGGATTTGCATTGTAAACATTAAGTAAAAGCTAAAAAGCTATTATTTTTTTTTGTCATATATTAAGTTTTTAGTTATGATACTCCCAAAATAATTGTGCATAAATCCACAGATCTTTTTTTACAAAATTCTCAGCAGAAATAGCAAAAAATGTCTGCAGATTCGGTCTGGCCCTGCCTATACCTCTTCATCTCACTTGCATCATTTTACTTTTATTTTTGAGTGTTCAGACTACTCTCAGTGACTTTCTCCTTTGGGATTGTTTTTTTTTTTTTTTTAAATCTGCAGATCTGAATGGATTGTTTTGGAAGAAGTTGTGACTCTTTGGTTGCTTTTCAGAAATAAGTAAGCCCCCATACCACAATATTGCAACCTGGACCTTCAAACTTTATTAACCTCATAAACTGAATTGCACCCAAAGGCACTTATTTCGCATTGCATGTAAAAAGGGAAATAGTCCATGCATACACTTGCCTGTCAATCCTCTCCTCAATGAAATCTGTAAAGTGGTCAAAAGAGGACAACAGAGGCAACAAGGAAAAACAGATATATATATCTCTTATGTTCACTTGTGATACAATGAACCAAACACATTTTAATACTAGGGGAAACAGGGCCACAGACAGCCTCTATAGCAAGATTATGTGTGAACAGGACATTTCAGCCTTGTTCAAATAGCCTTTTTTGCGTATCAAATTAGAATCCAGTCATATTTAGAAAAATGTGAATGGCAAAACCCTCACATTATTTACTAAACATATACTGTATGAAATCTCCCATTTCTACAAACCTGTTTTAATTCCTAAATTCTTCAAAATATCTTCTTGGTGCTGGTTTGGAACAAGTCAAAGTTAAGTAAATGATGGCAGAATTGTCATTCACTTAACTATCCCTTAAGTGTGATATTTTCCAACAGAGCTTGGACAGGTGTTTATTTAGTTAACATCAGAATACGATGGTCTGAGAGACTGTGAGAGATCTTTTGGCTCTTCAGTTTAGGTCAAGGAAGATTTTTGAGGAGTTTGATCTAATCTCATACCTCAAACCATGGACAAGGGAAATGTTGAAGAATCATCATGACAAAGCAAACTGATGGGCACACTAAACCATGGCTTTGTAGTCTTGTTGGAAATGTTATGAAGTAACTAGCACAGCAATTAGAATGCTTGCGTTGTAAATGAAAAATTCAGTGACTCCCGTGACAGTGATGAATTCTACATTGATCATCCTCTGTAATTTTGACTTGCTAATTAATCAACTTTATTTATGCAGTAAAGGGAAAAAAAATCCTAATGAGCAAAATGCCTCGGCAATCCAGACGCGTTCAATCATATAAACTTTTAGAAATATGCTAAATATGTACATACTTTTATACAGAATAATTATCCATTTTTAAAACCTGTCTAGACATCATGAAGAGAGGAGAATAACATAAACTTGACAGACTTTGACCAGCTTCCCATAAGTAAACTGATTTAGTTACAATAAATTAATAAATTAATAAAAAAAAAGCTCTGTTGTACAGTGATTATGTAGCAAGTGTTAAATTAAGCCAGTATAGTTGACAGTGCAGTTTGCCTCTTATGTGATGGACACATTTCGCAAAGTAGGATACTTGTATATTTATTCCCTTCATTTTAATGTATGAAGTTATTATTTTCAACAGGATGTTTTTGTACTATGAGTTATATTTTGGTATCTATATTTAAAGGGACAGTTCACCCAAAAATGAAAATTCTGTCATCATTTACTCACCCTTCATTTGTAGTCACCATCCTGCACTTTGTCTCCATTACCCTAGAGGTCCCCGTGTTTCCCCTCTACCTTAGTTCTTCCTCGTGTGTTCTTGTTTACTTAATTTTGATCACCTGTGACTTGTTCCAACCTGTGTATTTAAGTTGTCACTTTTTCCTCTGTTCCTCACTCAGTTTTTGAGTCAGCACCGGTGAACTTGCCTTGTGTTCTCTTGATCTCCTGAGCTACGTCTAGTAAGACTCTTGTTTTCCCTGTGGTTCACTCACCAGTCTCCACACTAGAGACCCGGGTTCAAGACCCACCTGTGACTTGTTCAAAACCTATTTGAGTTTGTTTGTTCTGTTGAACACAAAAGAAGACAATTGGATGCATGCTGGTATCTATTATTAACCATTTTTTTTTTTCGACTGAAAGTTGATGGATCCCAGCAACCAAAATATATTTTCATTTTTTAAAATATATATATTTTTGTCTTCAGAAGAAACTCAAAGGTTTAAAACCACATGAGGGAGAGTAAATTGTGAGGTAACTTTTTGGATGAACTATTCCTTTAACTTGTAAATCGTGGCATCGTATGAAATCACTCCATAATTAAAAAAAGAAGCATATATATATATATATATATACAACCAAACAAACTGTCACTTAAATTCATTAGACCCCTAAATGGCCTCACCTTTTATTGTAATGCATGCGCTCCAGACCAGTATGTATATCTATATGCACACCCTCAATCCAAGGATCTTTGCATTGGGTAGCCGACCATATTTTATGCAGTTTCTCTTGTGTTCATTTGCATTTTTATGCAAGGTTACACAGAGGGGCTCGATTACCATCGTGAATAGATTAAGGAAACTATCAATCATGTATCTTGTCGGACACTATGAATCAGACACTCCACTTCTCTGAGTGGACTGTCGATTTGGAGAAGAATCACCCCATTTTAAGGTGAAATTCAACTTGGAATGGAAAACTTTGTTTGTGTTTGGTCATTTATGCAAGGCAAGTTTTTGAAAACTGTGCCTTTCTAATCAAAAATATGATTTTGTCATTGCATGTTCAGTCTACGGGTTTGCACATGTTATTGACAACCAAACGTCAGGTTATGAAAGTAACAAAATATATTATGTAGGAAAATATTTTTTTTAAACGTGTGTCAGTTTTTGCTAACATGTTTCCATTTTTAATTCATTTGTTTTTCATGTAAGCATATCCTGAGATGTTATCAAGTTTAAAATACAAACACTGTCAAAATGAATGCAACCGTACTGAATGAAACCCTACAAATATAATAAAAACTCATTAATAACATATTTGCATTTGCAGCATGTTCTCTGTTCTTTAAAGATTTGCCAACCTCTAGAATAGAGAAGCTATGTTTCTCAGTATAAAGAAAACTGCATTACTTTCTGGGCCGAGAGGCTTAAAAACTTCAGGCTAATGATAACAAATGACAGCTAATGAGTTGTCCAAACATAACAAATGAAAAGAATTAAAGGCTTAGAAGCACCACTGTTTCATTAAAATGCAATAAGGAAAGGAAAGATTAGGTTTATGGATGAGTGAGGATTTTTATTGTGTAGGTTTGGTTTGAAAATGGAAATCCGCAAACAAGGGCAGAGTCATGTTTGGTTAGCTGATGGGATGTGATGAGCACCTATGCAATTTAGCCTACTTTGGAGAGTGGGACGCACATGCGGTACAGTTTGCCTTGCAGCTTTAATGTTTTCTTTGTCATATAGTTTTTGGATGTTGTTTTTCTCCCCACAACCCCAAAGTCTTTGTGCTCGACATTGAGCACAATATCATTTATCTTTATGATTGTATTCCTTGAGTAGCAGTTTTCTTAACAATAATCAATATTGAAGTCGCCATTGGCCAAAGCCACCAGAAGAGGCCAGCTGTATGAAGCAGGGGGAGGTGAGGGAATTCTTCCACTGAATTGACCTTGTCAGTGTAACAGTGCTGTTTGAGTTTGGCCCTGAGCATTCAAACACGCTCTCAATCACCTCTGGAAGCCAGCAGTCCACACTTGGCTGCAGTAGTAGCCCTTCGCTATGATCTCAATTTGTATGTTGTCTCGGGCTGTTACGACTTGACATGGTAAAATGAATGGGATTGATCTATCGCTTGAGTATATCTCCTTCCTGGAGGCGGGATAACTTGTTTTTGAGACTTGTGTGGAGAATAAATAATTCCAATGAGTCTGACTTCTTGCGTAGAGTTCAGCTAATTACCGGGAATCATTTAAAGAACAGCTCGGATGAGGATGATGATGCTTTTATTATTGGTCTGATATTGCTTTTTCGAAAATCCTCTTATCCTAGCAGGCAAATTATTTCCTTGTTTTTGAATAATTTAGCAAACGCTCGTGCTCAGTACTGTAGATTATTATTCAGTTTTGCTCTATTTGCTCGATTTGCATAAATTGAATTTACATTGATGTATTTTGTATGTTTTTCACATTGCTGGGCCCAGCTCATTTGTGTAATTTTTGTTTTTATTCTGCGGGAACTCTACAAAGCATATAGTCTGTGCCGAAACTCTGTCTTAACCCTTGACTGCGTTACATCTGTTAATGAGCTCGCATATTTGGAGTGCCGCCGTGAATTACTTTGCATGTTTTTAAAATGCCCGGCACAGACTGGGTGCTGTGTGCTATCCGTCCTCCTGCAGTCTCCCATAGGGAATGGAGAATTACACTTATGTTTACTGCAGAAAAGGAGGCGTGCTCACAATTAGATTGCAATAGAGAGCCCAGCAGTCCACTAGACTTCATGCCAGGATTTACAGAATGAATACATTCAGCCATCACACAGAGTCAAAAGGGGCTTCATTGTGAGGGCTGGTTTGTAGCTCAGTGTGATGGGTCAACATTGGATGGCTCATAATAATGGAGCATCAGTATTCATTATGCTATAGCCAAATATACCAGTTTGAAGTCTTAAAGGCATAGCTCACCTAAAAATGAAAGGATTTACTTACCCCCGTGTTATTTAAATTTTCAGCGGTTCTTGGTCATTAAGGTAAAGTTAATTGTGGCCAAAAGCTTTAAGCTTCAAAAATGTACAAATCTGTTATAGTATGTGTCTTATGGTTTTATTTACTTCAAATAAAGTTGAAACATTGGCTAATGCTTTCATATGGATATTGCTTAAAATATGAAAATATGGAGATCATTATGTTTTGCCATATGATGTGCAACTTTGAGCAATTGTACAGCTTGTTACCATATTAGATGTTATTTGTGTATTAATCAATCTTTTGGTTTGATTTGAAAGTGATTTAAAGCTTATATCATTGAACAAATTGACTTTAGATGGCTGGATAATTTAAGCATTATGTACTGTTATAGTATTTAATATTTTTAGTTGGCATTTATGTCAGTTTATGTAATTTTGTTATGTGCTTTGTAATTTGTTAGCTTTACATTGTTTTATTAATATTAGTTATTGTAGGACTTAACCAGACAAAATATTTTTAATAAACTATTTCTGTTATTTAATTTCTTGTGGTTTTGTACTTTTATTCATTTCTGATTTGAAACATTTTTCAAAATATCTACTTTTCTCTCCCACCAAAAAAAAAGAAGTTTGGGACAATATTTAAAAACAAAATAGTTTTCTTTGTGCTCCTCTCCTACCGAGAAGTTACCATCTGACTTTTGAGCGAAATACATATGTATATTTTCATCCATGTGTGTGCGTGAGGATGAGCGAGGCAATATCAGAGTCACTAAATCATCCTGTAATCAGCTCTCTGTGCGGCTCCATCCATGCATGTTGAGCGCGGAGTCTCAGCGTGGCCTGCCTGTGAACGCGAGCCCCCCCTCCCTCAGTCGACCCCATCTGTAGCCCATCTCCTTCTGCATTATCTGGAACCTATAAAACTCCTGAGCGGCACAAAAGAGTTAATGATTCCTTTTGTTTTGTGGAGGGGGGGAGGGCGCTCGGGCAAATGACAACAACAGATCCATCAAACTTAGCGGCGCTGGGCATATCAGCACTTTCTCTTCACCGCTGAAGTGCACATATTGCGCGCCGTCCCTCCCTGAGGAGTGGCAAGCGGACCGAGGGGACAGGGCAGCCCTTCGGTGGCCAGCCAGGACTTGATAAATGACTGGAGCAAAACTTCCCCGTCGCCAGTCGGACAGGAGCCCCCCCCACCTTCAGTGAGCTACATCATCCTAACAGCATTATTCTTTGTATGGTGTTTGTCGATAAAGCCACCCCCCTATGATTGGCGTGGTAACATGGGCAGGTTAATTGGAAGGCTGAACTGTGAAATGGCACGGGAAGTGCACAGATATTGTCCCCACACCATAACATATGAAGAGTGTGTATCTGTCTATCGATTACATGCTGGGTTCACGGCACCACCGTGAGCCACAGATGATTGGGGATGGGTGATAAATGCATGTGGGGATGAATGTATGGATACCGTTGCTGCCAAGTCAGGCAGGCAGGCACTAGTCAAGACCAGTGTTTCATGATTTCAGGAATAATTCAGCCAAAGTGATGTCATTATTTCCCCCCCAACTCATGACACCTAGAACACATTCATTTCCATTCAAAGGTCAATGGGAAAGTATCATACATGTTATGCATAGGTTTTGTGCATGTGATTTGAGAAAAAAACAAAACAAACAAAATCCAGAATTAACTTTTTTATACAGTATGTATTGAAAATCTTTACTGTAGCTCTACTTCGTGAGAAGAACGTTCAATTCATGAGTGAATCCTTCAATTCAGCCATGTCCTTTTAAAGAATCTCTTAATTCGTTTTGAAAAACTGTGCACAGTGTACTAGCAGATACAACATAAACGATGATTATGAATAATGAATCTGTTTTGTTAAAAAACAATTGTGTGATATAAGACACAGCTTTGGAAAAAGAACCAACTACCTTCTTCTGGTTAGTTCTTTTTCCAAAGCGGTGTCTTATATCACGCAATTGTTTTTTAACAAAACAGATTCATTATTCATAATCATCGTTTATGTTGTATCTTCTAGTACATTTAGAAATAAAAAAAAACATCATGATGAAAGCTGCTAGATCCAACAAAAAAGCAAGTTCACTGTAAAAAATGCAGGGTTCCACACAATTCACACGTTGTCCAAATTGAAAAAGTTGATTGAACATTTAAGTCATCCCAAAAAAAATCTCAAGAATTGTGCTGATTCAGCTCATTATAAATAAGTAGTTTGAACAAACAGCAAAAATATTAAATGTTACTATTGTAAATAATTTGTCATGGTTTCATTTCATAAGACTTTGATGTATTGTCAGGAGCCACAAGTATTAATTTATATTTAGTTGTGTGTATATGTATTTTTAGACTCTTAAAATGTTTGTAACCAGCCCAATCAAATGAAGAAATGTAACTATTTTACATATAGTCAGAAAAGTGGCTAGTTCTTATGAATTCCTACAATTGCATTTATATGAAAACGTACAATATTTAAAAGGTGTTCCCCAAACTCCACCCCTAAACCATTGGGAGATGAACAAATAATATCAAAATGTACGAATTAGATTGCTCAGATAGCCACTAAATCAAAAAGTTACGAATTGCCGTGAGATTGTGTTGCTGTAGCCGTGGACTTGTATTTTATTAAACAGACATTTTACAGATTTTTTTTTGAGTGAACTAACCCTTTAAATAATACTTTTTTGATGTGATTTTTGCGTGCTTTAACAGCTCCAGTCTAAATTAAACTTCACATTTTTTGCAAGAACTACTCCTTTAAAAATGAGCAACTGCATGACGTACTCTTTGAAGCAATCTTTCACAACATCTACAGTACTGCATGCATAAAGTCCTGAAAATGCATTTTCCCAAGGGCTTAACTGCATCTTGGACCAGCTCTCGTGTCAAAGGCTCATGGCAATGTTTTGTGTCTGGACTCTTACCTCTTTAGACAGTGATCCTTTGCTTCAGGAGGCCTTTTGATCAGAGGGCCATGCCTAACATCAGATGGAGGACACTTGATACCAGACAGAGGAGGTAATATAACACAACGTCCTCCTCTAGAACTTTTGCTCCCTGTCTTGCGTGTCTGGCCACCCTGCTCCCTGATGCTATCAGCAAGAGAGAAAGACTGACAGTAGCCCGGTGCCAAAGGATAGGACATAGGCTTTTTACAAAGCTTGACAGGGGTCAGGTATTTAGTTGCTGTGCTTTTTTTTCGCCTTGAGAATTTCCTTGCGAGGGCGTAATATAAATTCGATAGCCTACACATGCATGTCATTTGGCCCGTGCTCGTGTGTTGGTTCATCTAAACATTTGTGTGCACTGCATGCGTCCATGTGTCTGGCTGATCGGGTTTGTTTGTTTTCCCTTCCTTAACGTGTCTATCTGTTACCCAGGTTATCTCTCTTCACATAAATGAAGCATTACGTGGTCAAAGTGCAAGCATCTCAGCAGCGTGTTACTTCAATTACCTTCCCATCATTCCAGGTAGCGCCATGATTCATTGTTTGGGTATCAAATAGTTTCATTAGTTTGATTCCTTAGCCTAGATATATAGCTTATTAATTCTGAAATTAATTGCAAAGGCGAAGTGACATTTTACAAGAAATGTTTAGCATAGCATGAATTATTACTTTGCTAAATTTGATGCATGGCAATTGGGTCCATATCCTTGATATCCTTCTTGGCTAGTAAACTGAGCCCTTCATTTAACTTTTCATGCATTTGATGACTGGTTACAAATTTTTAAATAATTTCCAAGGCCTTATGTATAAAATCTGATGCATATATAGAGATGTATATATGTGTGTATATATATATATATATATATACAAAATATATAGCATTATATACAAAATAAATAGCTACTATCAGGATAATTTCTTTTATTTCTATTTATCTGGCTTCACAGCGTTGATATTAACATATTTTATTATACAGTACATAACTATATAGAGTTATTATTGGAAGAACTGCTTGCACCCAACTTTTGCATCGTGAAATTGACAGGATATACCACTGACGGGCTGTACACTGAAAGATATAATTCATTGGATTTTATTTTTCTTTTTTTTTTTTTAGTTAAGTGGTTGCAAACAATTTATATGTGCTGCAATTAAATAAACACAGTAACTGTAGTAATGTGCAACTTCATTTGTTTGTTTAAATTCAGCTCATATGAATTATTTTCAACCACTTAACTTAAAAATGTTAGTAAATGCAATTCATATTTTTTTTCAGTGTATAGTCTGTGCCACACTCTTCTCAATGATTATCCTTTTCTTTTGACGTTCACTGTGAGACAACAGCCAAGTTACTTTGACTTTTACATCAATGCTGTCGATGCAATTTCTGTTCGTCTTTCACATTAGCACATAGTCGGATGTCGTCAGCAGGACAACAATCAAAGCATCTTGCAGTAGCCTCGAGATCCATGTGTCCGCTTGGTCTCCCGCGGTCTGCCTGTGTGAATGGGTGGAAGGCCCCAGCAGGCAGAGTTCTGGCCGCCTCCGTGCTTCCTGGGCCTCCTGGGGGTGGGTGAGTCTGCCTCCTCTCTGGGTGGATAAAAGCGTCCCTCGCTGCACAGCGCTGGGGTCCAGATTGCTATACTGGGACAGTCTGGAGGTGGGCTATGGCACTCCAATTCATCTCCTGCTGTAGCTCAGCGACGAAAGCACCTAGTGCCCACTTCTCATCTGTGGGAGCACTCAGGAAGATGGATTGGTTGGCCGGACCATCAGAGGAGGCAAAGCGTGTGGCTAAGAGCCTATGTAGCACGTGGCTGCTCTCATATGCAAGTTTGATGAAAGACATTCACAAACAGAGTCTGGGGAGCTTCTTCGGTATCAGATGTCTGAAAGTGGCGTGTGCTTTAGTATGAAAGCGGCATGCGCTGGCACGGGCCATTCATCACTCGCTCCCCACTTTTATGGGGTGCTTTGAATGCGATGTTCAACGATGGCTTGCACTTGGTCGGAAATTAAGATGCTTCCTTAAGTCAGTTTCGGCGCCTTAGCACGTTCCACCTTGCTCATAATTACATGGGCATGTCCAGAAAGACAGACCAAATTACACACAGAAATAAGATGAGGTGCTATCGGTAATATTCTTATGATGTTCCTATTAATCAGCTTGGCTGGTTTTTATCACAGGCCGCCCTGCCCACCGCTGGCCAGGCGATAATCAGAAATACATAAAGAAATTCCAGTGGAGCCAGGACCCAGCTTTGTCTTATTATGGAATAAACCTTGTGGAAAATATCGGTTCATCCCCAGAAGCGGCTACAAATTGGTCCTGCGTGACACGCTTGGAATTTCCGCCGCATTCCATGACCTAAAACAAAAATGACATGAACATTGACAAATTTGACAAAGAAATTTGTGCAAAAAACAACCTCTATTTGGTCAGCCAAGCAGCAAATATGTCGGATGATATGCTTTATTAAGCAATCCATTTTTCAGCAATAGCGGTGCCATCTGCAAAGGTTAGCATGCATCAGGCTACAGAAATTTCATCTGCCTCTCTGGGCCTCGGCAAACACTCCGGCACATTTTTCATGTACATACAATTTTGGATGCAAATAGAATACTTGATGAAAGGGATGACCTTCTGAAGTGACTCCTTGGCAGTAAGGTAGGACAGAACAGGCAGCAGGAACAGAATGAGTTACTGCCCTGGCTGATCCAGCAGCACTGTAATATATGACTACTGTTCACACACAGAGTGAAAGCTCACCCCACCCCACTCTGCTACATCTCGCTTTGCTCTGCCTGGATAAAGAAACCTGGCAGAACTTAAAGGTGATTTGACCCACTGAAAGTTTTTATATAATGTAATATAATATAATATAATATAATATAATATAATATAATATAATATAATATAATATAATATAATATAGGCCTCACGGTGGCGCAGTGGATAGCACGTTCGCCTCACAGCAAGAAGGTCGCTGGTTCGAACCTCGGCTGGGTCAGTTGGCGTGGGTTTCCTCCGGGTGCTCCGGTTTCCCCCACAAGTCCAAAGACATGCCCTATAAGTGAATTGGGTAAGCTAAATTGTCTGTAGTGTATGTGTGTGAATAAGAGTGTATGGTGTTTCCCAGTGATGGGTGGCAGCTGGAAAGGCATCCGCTGCATAAAACATATGCTGGATAAGTTGGCGGTTCATTCTGCTGTGGCGACCCCTGATTAATAAAGGGACTAAGGCGAAAAGAAAAGAAATAAATGAATGTATAATATAATATAATATAATATAATATAATATAATATAATATAATATAATGTAATATAATATAATATGTATCTGCTGCATTAAAAAAACATTTATGACACTATATGCCAGAATCTATGCTACAACCTTGATAAATTATTTTTCCCAGTACATTAGTATGTCCTGATTAATTTACTATTTTTCTGAGCAAAAAAATAATGATCAGTTTTATCAGATTTATGTAATTTTATGACGTAAAAAATGATTATAACTTTAAATCACTTTGCCAATATCTTTTAAACTACAAAGTTTTACCCACAAATTAAATTAGTGTGAACACTTATTATTTTACATTTGTTAAAAAGAATACATTTGTTTAATTTTCACATAAATTTATCTATAATGTTGAATGATGCTGGGACATAATTACTGTATATGTCGCTCTTTGATTTTATTTTCACCAAAGTTATTTGAAACATTAAATACACACTTTACTTGCATTTAATGTACTTGCTTTGTACATAAAATCACTTGTCAGTATAATCTGATATGAATACCAAACAATAAAATAAATCTTTGATCCATTTACTACACACACACACACACACACACACACACACACACACACACACACACACA
>CAIGQW010000302.1:10811248-10861754 GCA_903798125.1 Danio choprae | reverse complement strand
TTATATTATATTATATTATATTATATTATATTATATTATATTATATTATATTATATTATATTATATTATATTATGCACATTGTTTCATACTTTTTTTACTAATAAATTCTAACTATTATTTAAAACAGTATTTTTAGAATATTATATTTTCGTGCACATTTTTATATATTTTTTTACTAATTGTTAATTACAATGTTTATTTTAAATACAGTATATTCTTCCTCTTCTTCTTCTTCTTCTACTTCTTATTATTATTGTTATTATTATTATTATTATTATTATTATTATTATTATTATTAGTATTATTACAATATTAAGAAAAGGCCCTTTGTGCAGTGTACATTTAGACATTGAATTGGTGGCAGTTTTTATTAATGTGTTCACCTTAATATTTTTTTAATCTGTTTCTAAGTATGACATTTATTATAAATACAGTATGGTTTATTATGACAATAATAATAATAATAATAATAATAATAATAATAATAATATTATTAATAATAATAATAATAATAATAATGTTACGAAAAGACCCTAGTAAGAAGGAAAGACTTAGGACTGGTGGTGGTTGGTATTAATCCTTTCTTTCTTTTTATCTTTCATTCTTTCGTTTTTTGAATTATTTAGTATAAAAATAAAATAATGTTCTTTCTGCATTTGTTATCTTTTTAAATCTAGCTTTATCTAGCTCTTTTCCTATCATGAAATTTATTCTAAATATAGTGGATTTTCTTTAATAATAATAATAATAATAATAATAATGCACATAAATAGTCTTCATATTGCAGATTATTTTTTGTGCTTTCCTAATTATCATGCTTAAATACAGTAATTTTAATATAAAACAATAAGAAAATGCTCTTTGTGCCGTGCACATGTAGACATGGATTAAAAGAGATATTATACTTCGAGCAGCAAATACTAAATGCATGCAATCTCTTTAAGTCTGCGTCTTCTACGGTGATTGCAGACACTCACCGAAGATTTCCCTTCACCTCACAATAAAGAAGTGCGCATTTAGGAGATGGAGTTGCAGACTCTTGAGTTATTTGCAGGGGTAATGTATTATTCTGTTCAAGTAATGATCAGGTAGTGTTAGATGAATGCGAGGTGTTCAGCTCCATTACTGGCCGCACATCAGTGAGGCATTATTACATTATCGCTGCTCCTTAGCAGGAGATTGGCTGTGTGACCAGGTTCTGAATACACTCATAGTGCTCGGGCTGGCAGAAATTGCAGATTGGCTCATTGCTTTCAATGATAAAAAGTAAGAATCGCTAGTAAAAGAGAATATGGACTCAGGCTGTTCCTTGTCTGTTTGTCAACTGAAGATGTTGGTGCATTAGAAGGAGGAATGTTAAACAGCTCAAGAGGATTTTCAGATGGATCAAGAGATCGAATTCACGCAAGCCTGAAAGGAAACACAAATTTTAATGCACTTCTTTTTTTGTATTAAATTGTGAATGGAAATAAAAGGCATGAAAGGAATAGTTCAACCAAAAATGGAAGTTCTATCATTTTGTATGCCCCCTCCAGTTGTTATAAACCTGTTTGAGTTTCTTTCGTCTGTTGAACTCAAAGAAAGATATTTGGATGAATGCTGGAAACTGCTAACCACTGACATTCACAGTATATGTTTTGCATCTTTTTTTATTTATTAAAAAAAAAAGTTAACAATATTAACACTTTGAAACTTTGAACATTAGACAAAATACAGAACGAGGGTTAAATTATGCGAATGACATTTTAATGAAAAAATATAGTAGAAAGATTATTGAATAAATACAATAAATATAAATAAAAATAAAACAAAATCCAGAGGGAACATTATATAAGGTTATACATTGCAAGACATTTTTTGACTTTTAAATTTTATTTGTTTATTTATAGCCAGTGGTGGAGTCTTTTCCAAAAGTTTACACTTGTGAATGAAAAATTTGCCCATTATAATCAAAAGATTAACAATGTACTAAATGCAAGCGATTGAGTTGTGAGAGTTGTGATAAAAGAAAATGATGTCAAAAGTATTAAAAAAAAATTTAACATTTTGTATTTTTTTAGGTACATAGTTCAGTCTTCCATAGTATAAAAAAAAGAAAGAAAAATAGAAAACCATAAAGATTTGGAGTAAACACTATCCCTATATTTGGGTTCACTATCCCTTTAAGCCAATGTGATTTATGATATATCCATAGATATGGAATGTCATCATTTAAACATTCTTGAAAATAAATTCACATTACAGAAGTCATGGCTTGCTTATCGCTTTTATTTACCTATTCTTTGTGTGGCCCCCTGGACCCTTGATGATCCTTAGGAGGGAAGGAAATCATTAAAACAAATTAGACTGTAAACATTCTAAAGAGCATTTGTCTTGGGGATCAATATGCTCTGCTGTTCTTTTCCTGGAGTCTATAGTGTGTTCAGACCATCATGAGGGAGATTATGAGAAGAGTTCTTTTTTTGGCTTACAGATGGACCAATAATTATTGACAGCTTGGAAACTAATGACTGAACTCCCTTTTAACCCCCTGCCCAACTGTACTGGTATAGTGGATAAACCTTTTTTTTTTTTGAAAGCATTAACTTGTGCATAAAAACACGTTACACATTTAATCTTGAAATTATATTAAAAAACTGTTATTTTCCATATACTAAATGCATTGCGCTGTTGAATAAGGCGATTATTAGAAATACGATTATTTTTGGAGCATTATTTCGTTGATTTATCAGTTGCAGTGTCAGAAAAAAAGATGCTCTGCTTATTTGCTGGTATATACAGTGCCCAGAACACATGTGTAACCCCTTACAGATCTCTCTTTTAAATTAATATTTTCTATAGGATGCTATGAAATGAGATATTTGTGTATACACATAACATTAGTCAGTACCAAACCAAACAGTACCAAACTGTGCAAAAAATTTAAATATAAATGAATGTTGGGGGAAAATATTATATAAATATTTAAAAAGAGGAAAAATCAAGAGAACCATAAAAATAAGAAATTTTGTTGACATTTTGCACATTTAAATTATTATTATTTTTTTTAATCTTTCTGTTCCTAAAGATGTTAGGGGACCGCACTCTTACTTTAATGAATATAACTGTTTAATGAAACCGTTTTGTTTAAATTCACCAAAACATATTGTCACTATTCACTGAGAAATAGAAATAAATACTCATTTTCAAAGGTGGTGTTCTACTGTAGTATGTCAATACTAATGCACATTTCATCAAAATTACATAATTACAATGATATTGTATTCAAAAAAAGCCTATTGGAGCCTTGAAAATGATCAACAATTTTCTGACCAATATTACAATATTAAATATATATTTTGTACTCTATATATAATAACAGCAATAGTAATAATAACAACACCCACAACTTTAAATTGACTTTTAACAAATTTTGACCTTTGTTTTCAGTAGTTTTTCCTTTTCAAATGATTTCCAGCATCAGCCCCACAATCCTCATTTGCTCTTTTTTTTCCCTCATCATCACTGTACAAGACAGGTGATTCTTAACTGTTAAAGTGTCCCATTAAATCAGCCAATATCACATGTATTCATTTCCTCCTCTTTGTAACTTTTAAGCTCATTTTCGGCGAGGATGAAAAGCCGAGAAGTGTCTTCTCCAGATAGGATTTAAGATAGGATTTAAAGCCCAATGTAACCAAAGCTCTATTGTCATTTACACACAGTCCGGGCCCCTAACCTATTCCCCAGTTATACGGTTGAGGCCTATGAATTTGTGACACCCCCCCCACCACATAATAAGTCTTAATGGAAACAAAATGACTCCTCTGTTTCATTCTGTTGTTATGTTAAAAACGGCTAACCCAAAATGACCACTCTCTGCATATCAGGCTGGGTTGTTTGCCTTGCTTTTGGTGGGCTGCAAGTTGGAGTTCCTTCTGTTCCCCATATGGCAGCATTGTCTTGGTAATGTGCTACAATACCCCCCCTTGGAGCGTGCTGTGGGCCCTGCTGCTAGAGGATAAACTATTGGTTTCACTTTTTTCTCTCTCTCGGAGCCCCTGGAGGCAAGCCTGTGGCCTGGGGGACGTGCTGCTCTCTGGGCTGGGGGGGCTTTGAGCGCGTGGCGGCCCAACACCCCCACCCAACACTGACAGAGAGGGCCCTTAGCCAACAGAAAACAACAGAGAAAAACAACAAAAAAAAGAAGAAGAGAGAAAGGACTGAAAGGAAGGATGCGTAGCTCTTGGGGGCTCTGAAAGGGAAAGCCAATCTCATTGTGTGTTGTTTGGAGGGAATTCAGCTTATTGGTTATTGTGGGAGTCGATGTGCATGTATTTCTCCAGATTTTTCTACAGTAGTTGTTTTTTTTTGCTGTCGAATTTTACTGATCAATACATTTATATCTACAGCAGTGTCAGAAATGAACTTTTCCATAAAGGGGGTATATGGAAAAATGAGAAATTAAGAGACCACTTGATAATTCTCGGTTTCTCTTGGTTTATAAGTTAGGCTATGGTTATTTGTTTGAGTAAAATGTAGGTTTAGTTTTATTCTGTAAACTATCAGTGATCTATCTTTTAGAATTCGTTTTTTTGTCATTTAAATAAACAAACAAACAAAACAAAAATAGAAATGTCATGGTTTTATTAATTTTTAGACAGTATAATGCTATTGTTTAGCTTTAGAAATCTTTATTTGGTGGGATAACCCTGATTTTCAATCACAACTATTGTTTTTTTCAGATTTTACAATTACCTAATTAATTGTGTCAGTTTTCTTAAGTCAAATACATCAGTTGATATTAATTACGGCACTGTTAACTATCATAAAACTCTTTAACACTGTTTACAGTTAACACTGAATTACATCAAAAAAGAATTTCATTGTAGGGTACGCCTACAATATTTGGTAAAATCTTTGTCTATTACTGCTCTTAATATTGTCATACTAATAATATGGACAATTTAGTATTTTAGCTAGAGTTTTATACTACTACTACTACTACTACTACTACTACTACCACTACTACTACTACTACTGCTAATAATAATAATAATAATAATAATAATAAAAATAATAATAGTTATTATTATTATTACTACTGAAGCTGCAAAATAAATCTCCTATGTCACTTAAGTATGTTATTTATAATTGGAGCATTTGTGAGGGCTCGGAATTCAGTCATTTTCAGTGGTGACTAATCTATTCATGCTCTGATTGGCTACTGCATTCATAAGCTCAACAGAAACGTGTGATAAATATAACTGTTTAATTTAACAATACATTCTCTTAAATGTTCAGTTTTGAAAGTTAATGAGAGCAAATCATCTTTTATTTAACAGTAAAAAAGTGTAACACTCTGACACTTTCAGAATGCCCTGCTTAACTAGACGGTTATTTATTTTGGTAATTAATTTCAATGCATGGTTTTTTGTATAGAATGTTATCAAATGAATGTTTATTACATTATTTTAGTGTTGTGTGTTACAATTTTTGTGTTTTTGTATTTTGTGTGCATTTCAGTGTGTTATTATTTACCTCAGCTAGTTAACTGCTTCATGTTCTGACTAAATTTTGCCATCACCTGACCATAAATTTTGGGTTTTTGTATTTGTGCGCATGATGTTGCACTTTTAGTATATTATTATTTACCTCAGCTAGTCACATGACTTTTCTACGTTATTATGGTGGTTTAAACTAAAACTACCTAAATCAGCAAAAAAGAGCTGTTGGATTTACTGATTTAAGGATTTATTTTAAGTAATAGTTTTAATTAGTAAAATACATTTTTGAAATATTCTACAGTTTAAATGTTTTGTTTTACTGTATTTTTTACAGAATTATTTGTGCCACCATATATTATTTCAGTAAAAACAATTGCATTTTTTTACAGTGCAGTTTAATGCATCTTTAATATCAATCTTTTTTTCTCAAAAAAGTGAAAACTTTTTTGCCACCCTTGAGGCATCGTCTCAATCAAGAGCATGCATTAGCCCAAATGACTAATGGGACCTACTAAAATAATTAGAAAAGAATTTTAAGAAGACCATTATATTATGTAAATGCATAATCATAAAAAAAATGTGCTGCATTTGCAAATATGCATATGATTTCATCGTGCCTGTTTTAATTAACCACATTGTCCTGCCTGAGAGATAATATGATTTATAATCTATCATTAGCAGTTGATGCTCACTCTCTCCCTCTCCTCTTTTTTATTTTTTTCTTCATTTGTTGAAGTTGTCGTGTAGTGTCGGCCACTTTGATCTGTTTGCTTGGCTGCCAAATAGTTCACCGTTAATGGAAAAATTAATTGCCAGGCGACATCAAGAGTGTCAGCTCTGAAAATGTAGGAGTCAGTTTGATAATGTAAACTAAGTAGCAGGATGATGCAGTCACCCGACCTCTCATGTTCTTTCCACCATCAAAAACAGCAGAAGTAATTAAAAACATTTAAGCTGAATTAATGCATTTAATGTGTTATTTAAGATGCAAACCTAATAAAATAGAAGGTCAGAAGATCACGTTTTTTACATATTAAGCTGTGCCATCATTTTAACCAGTTCTGACAGATCCTTTAATACTCAAATCACATTAGTATTTAGCATTGTTGTTAACAATTATCTCATGCAGTGCAAGGGGTTTTTGTTTTTTATTTGTACACATTCGTTCTGTAATTGTATTTGGGCTGTCAGTCACAAATGAAATATCTTTGAATGTATTTATATATTGTGAGTTGTTGACTACTGAAATGTACAATAATATCTTAATGTATTTATAAACGTGTAAAGTTCCCATCAGATCATAGTCATTTAATCAATTTGAGATTCAGGATTCTTAGCAGTTTAAATAAAATGTATTTTTTTAAAATACATTATTAGTTTTTTTAAATACTCATCAAACATTTTTAATAAAAAGATATGTGACACATAGCAGCACTTTTTTATATGTAGTTCTGACAGAAAATCTAAATACTTATGCACAAATTCATTACATGATGGTTACATGGTAAAATTAAACAGTAAACAAAAACGTTGGTTATTGTAAAATATATGTGCTTTTTTTGTATACAGTTACACTCCAAAAAGTGATGTTTGCTGTTTGTTCAAACTACTTATATAAAATAAGCTGAAACAGAGTTTTTTTTTTTAGGACAACTTAATTGTTTTGTTTAATCCACTTAAATTTATAAAAAATAATAAGTTAAGTTAATTCCTACATGTTATCCTAATACAAGTGGATTGCGTGGAACCCAGCATTTTTTACAGTGTACAATTTTGTTTGGTGACAAAAAATATAAAGCAACAACATAAAAAATTGTGTTCTGCTACAACATACTTTTGAAAGATCCTTTCAGGTCAGTGTTGCTTTGTTCATTAGAGTAACTTCATTTCAATAAAACTCAGCAACATTTAATAAATAAAAGACAAAACTCTCTGTGTGGAAACTTTTTAATGTTCTTAAGGTCACACCAGCGTTTCAGTTTGTTTTCTCCACTTGGTTCATTTGGTTCACTGCTCACAAGACATACCTTTTTTTTTTTCCACATCCCATTTTCATGCTGTCCTTCCCCCACTTCCAGAATTGTTTCTACAACACACATTTGTGAATTTGATGAAAAAGTAACAACGCGGCTCTGTTGTGGCAGGATGAAAGGCCGGTGAGAACACTGGGGTTTTCTGCTCAATAAATATGATGCTTCCTCATACTACAACTCTTTGTCACTGACAAAGAGCAAACAGCTGGTAGATGAAATGCTACATTGCAGCACAGGACAACAGACATTTTCAGCTTGGCTGACCAGACACTAGCCTTTGAGCTGGCTCTGCGAAGGCTGTTTGTTTGACCCAAAGGAGTGGAATTGACAGAGAAAGCCTGCAGCACTTTTTCCTCTTCTATGACTAAGACGGCAAATGATTTTTCCAGTTCCCTGTGTGAGGTGCTGTGTTTTTGCTAGCTCTCTCATGGCTGCTTTACACCTGCTGCACTTGTTGACTCAATTCTGCTTATTTCATCTACACAGCAGGTGAATAAAACATGAACTAATAGTGATTGCCGTACTTCCCTTGTTGATTTGATTACATAAAAAATTTAAATTGTTTTTATATTACAAGCTTTTTGGTGGTTCATTCTGCAGTGGCGACCCCTGATATATCAGGGACTAAGCCAAAGGAAAATTAATGAATATTACAAGCTTTCTGAAATGTTGTGTAATATGCAAATTAGGCTTTTTAAATTATTAAATATGCACTAATTAGAAAAAAATCTGAACATTAAATTAGGCCAATATTTAAAATTTTAGATTAGCGTTTAGATTAAATTTCAGCAATTAGATTAAAATGAACAAATCCCTCGGTAAAAACATCCAGAATATACTATAGATATGAATACAACTGTTGGGTGTATGTGAAGTGGAGATTTAGTGCAGGAGAAATAAAAACGAATTTTTTTTATATATATATATAATATTGTGTTGGCACCAATAGCGTCGTGGTCACTGCGCTTTGGGGTGTTCCAAGTTCGAATCCCAGCTTGCAGACCTTTCCTGCTCGCTTTCTCTCTCTCTCCAACTTTGCTTCCTGTCTATATATACTGTCCTATCAATAAAGGCAAAAACACAAAAAATAAATCTTTAAAAAAATATTATAATTCAAAACTTTGATAAATGGATAAAGTGCGACAAAACAAAACACTATTTTGAATGTTTTCTTTACATTAGACTAAAAAACACTATTTTTGTTTATTTTATACCTTTGTACTTTCGACATATCTCAGCCATCTTATTGTTTGCCTTTTAATTGTTAACAGCCTTAATGAGACGCATGTGCTTGTTTATCAAAATTTGTATGGATTTATTTTGAAATGATTGATACGAGCCAGTCTCGTTTCCAGGTACCTCAAGTGTGCACTGGTTTATGTTGGTATAAACACTGCAATCGGCTGGCATTGATTTATGATACGGGGCACTCGCAAATTGACTTATATGCAAGAGATGTAAATGGGGAAGGCTGTTTGATGGAGACGCTCATTTCCTTCTATAAATGTTTTAAATTAACTCAACCCTTGTGGCAGAACAGCGCAAGCTTTTCTTTCCCACCCCGCTCTCTCTCTTTTTTTTTTATTTGCAAGATTATCCTCATTATCAGGCAATTTGTTTCATAAACGGAAACATTTCCCTTTGATAGAGTTAGGACGAGGGAGTTTGATTAAGAGGATTCATTTCTGAAAGTAAACCTATGAAATTAGCCAAGGAACGAGCCATGTTAACAATGATGCAGAGCAAAGATGTTTATAATCAGAGCTCTTTGACAGCACATAGATCACAGTAAAGGTGGAAATAAAGCAAGATACTGAAGAATCACAGTCCTACAAAACGCTACAATAGTGTTAATTTATCAAGTTTGTGGAGCTTTTCCATCAGACCGTAGTCAATTACCGGTATGAATAGTAAAGATGCGTGTGATTCGAGATCCAGAACTCTTACTGGCTTTTTATATTGCACTGCTTAGAATAAAAAATTAGGTTTAAGAAATATTTAGCCAGCCAGCAAATCATCATACAGTTTCCCAAAAAGGTTTAATACGGCAATATATATTTTCTACAGTATAAAAAATACTGTTATACAGTGTATGTTTGTTTTTTGCTTAAGTGTGTAATATTATGATGACAAATATGTATTTCAAATTATTTGTACTGTGATTTTTTTTTTCACAACACTGTTGCTTTTAAATTGTTGGTATATATTTTCTGTGTTGGTGAGTTTTTACATTTCATATTAACTGCTCTATATTTAATTCCACAAACTGTGTTGCTCCATTAATGTTGAACAAAAGCAAATACATATTATATGTTGAAATAAATGTGTAATGCAGCTTTACATTTTTCCACTGTACATTTTGAGCATTTGAGTACTATTGTGCATTTTTACCATGATTTACAGAACACACTTTCAAAAATGTCATTCAGTGGAACGATGTTTTATATCCAAATAATATTGCAAGAATAATTTGATGACTCTTATGTATAGATATATCTTTTATGAACAGTGTTAGGGGGAAAAGTAAGATATTACATTATTATTATTACATATTGTGGAAGCATGTGTTATGTTATTTATGCATTTTTCTAAATAGTAAGATAGAGTTAAAATTGTAATATATTACTTTTTAACATATTTAATATCAAATTTAATCTGATGCATACACCAAACTGTGACGCCTTGTCTTTGCACATATCCTCAACTGTATAATTTTTAATTATACCTCTGTGGCAACAGACCTTTCAGACATAAAAGTTATCTACCAGCTCCGAATCTGCTTCCTAATGGCGTGGTATTAAAATCCTACCAATTAAAAAGAGGATATCCAGTATGAAGTCATACATGACACAAACAGAAAGAGCTGCTTTTGGCTCCTTTTTAAAGCAGCAAGTCTCCTGCACACTGTTAGAGGGAGGACCCCTACTGGAGGATCAGCATTTTCTCCATGCCACTGACATGAGTTTGACTGCATTTGAAGTGTTATCTTTTGATGCTCAATATTTCAAGATAAATACATTCGAAAATAGAACTCTGTTTAAATAGCCATTTTGGTCAAGATTGTTAATGAAGCACTTTTTCTCTCGACGTTATTTATAGGATTTTCCAAAATAATAAAACATCACACATTTTACACTGTAAAAAATTATTTAGGAATTAAGGAATTAAGTTAGCTTATTTGTTTTTCCGACTTAAGAAAATTGAACATAAAACAATTCAGTTGTTCCATAAAAAATTAAGAATTGTGTTGTTTCAGCTCATTTTAAATACGTTTAAAATAATAGTTTGAACAAAGAGCAAACGTTATTTTTTGAGAGTAGAAAATTATTGTTCATTACAAGAGAGAAGAAAAATTAACAGGGATGCAAAAGGATCCAAAGAGAAGCACTTTTTAAATTTTTACTTAATAATTTCAGACTTCATATAGCTGATGAGGTGAGCAGCAAGATAAATAAATTATTACAAAATTACCTTGATTGATTTAGGTCAATATTAGGGCTTGGACAATCACCATAGACTTGTTTTCAGCCACTGCATAATAAACATCAGTTTCATGGTGACAAAAAGTCTTTTGTTAATGGTTTCCTCAATCTTTTCCCACATTTTGTTTTATCTGTTGCTTAAGCTCAAAATTGTGTTCTGTCATCACGGTCAGGTGTGGTGATGTGACTTTAAAAGCTTTCACAGAGCTTCCCTTTGTTAAGGCTCTGGGGTCTTGTTTCACCAGCAGATTGAAAGCAACTGACACATTTTAAACCATTCACGATGGATGTAAATTCAACATCGTAATTAAGAGTTCAAATGAAATAAAATAACATCTTCAATTAAACTTGCTATGCAAACGTGGCTTCGCTTATAGAGGGAAGACGTTGTTTTATGTGTATTTATCCTCTTAAGATGCTAAATGAATCAAGAGGATACATGAACAAAACCTTAGTCCTCTGGGAGGGAATTTGTCTTGCTGTACTTAAGAAGCAGCCCTTGTAAATTATAAGCTCCTAATATTTGGTAATTAAATACCGCTTGAATATTTAACACCATTGTTTGGGTCTCCAGCAAAATTGCGTACAATGACGTTCGGACTATCGTATCGAGTGACTATTGTCTCCCAAATTGGGCTAAAAAGCCAAGCGCAAACCAACCCCTTGCTCCTCTCCATAATTTATTTGCATAATTAGCTCTTAATTTTAATTCACTATGCAAATATGTGCCTCCTTTAAATTGCATTTAAATGTGAACTGAGCTCACTGTCAGAGCTAATGTGGATGTATTGTTAAATCGTGATGAGAAATGATCGGGGAGCAGAATGTGCTCATAGACCAAATATATTGGCTATTTAACTGTTTCATTGTTGAGAAGTACTGAAAACTTAAATCATTTCATTTCCAAGTGAAGCCTCTTTTTTTTTTTTCCTTCGGTTCACTCTCGCAGGCCAAAAGGAGCATTTTCTCTCCTGCTGGTGATTTGTGTTGATACTCAAAGATGTTTTCTCTGTATCCATTTCTGTTTGGATGCTCTTTGTCAGTTTAGGGAGTAGTTGCTCTTGTTTCTCTTCAAGAAGGGAGTTGTGCTTTTGAGGACACTTATTAGCTTCTATTATTCAAAGATATCAAGTGGTCAAGAAACGGGGCTAACTTTCGGTTGCTAAGCCCATAGTCCAGCCTTTGTGAAGAAGGGAATACAAACCCTCGGCTGGGACAAAGTGAAGGGAAATTGACCTGCTTGATCTCTTTTGGGGGAGCAGCTCTGTCTCTTTCATCTCCTCTTGAGGTCCGTGATCTTGAAGTAGCACTTAAACAAATGAAATTATGCCTCTGCTGTCATGTAGGGACTTCATACATGCTTTATTTGGTTTATAATAAGAAGCTACATTTGTCGTTAATTTGTCCTGAGATTTTCTTTTAACTACAAAATGCATTTGTTGAATACGTTTAAGAGTATTTGCGTGTAAAAATAAGCAGTAGTGAGAGAGAGCAGGAGCAGAATAGAAATATGAGACTGACAGGCCTTTGGGCCGAGGAAGTAGCCAAAAGGGACAAATTAGCTTTAAACAATAGGGGATCTCTTCCACTGGGGGATAATTAAATGTTTTCTTCATCAAAGCCAAGACAGTTTGCAAGCTGCTCATTTTGTAATCCTATCATGTTTGCCCCTGAGATATGCATTTTGAATTTTCTTCCCCCTCTTTCTTTAGGTTAGTCACTATCTCCATTGATGGCAATTCCATTTAATAACACTGTTGGGGGCGTTAATTATGCTGAGGGCTCAGGCCAGCCTGTTTCAGGCTGCTGCTAATGCAGGCCCTATGTTGCATCTGTGGGGCTCCAGCCCTCCGGATCACCGCAGACAAAGACCTTTGTCATTTTCAGGTGAATGGCTGGGCTTGCCTGCAGTTCCATTTGGTTTAAAGACTTTTATTATATATTTGTTGTTGTGGTTGTTAATATTATTATTATTATTATTATTATTATTATTATTATTATTATTATTATTATTATTATTATTATTATTATTATTATGGTTACAATTATGATAATTATTATTATTATTTGTATTTTTATTATTTTAAAGCCATTTATTGGGAAAGAATGGAAGGAATGTTATTCTTAAACACTGAATATATATTTTTTTATTCTTTATTTTTAATCACTAATATTTTATATCTCTTTCAGAAAATATTCTTTTAATTTGTAATACTTTATATTTTAATGATATTCAATTCATAAAAGAAGTGCAAATAAATCATTCAAATTTTGCCAAACTTGACTCCAAACTTCTGTTCCAAAATCTGCTTATATTTTAGTTTTTTATATTTATTGTTTATATTTTATTACTATGTTCTGTTTTTAAAATACTGAAATAAGAGTTTGATTTAACTTGCATAACTTTTTATGGTGTGATACCCTTAAATAAAATACATGCAGCAACAAACAGCGCTCAATAGTAAATAACAATGGTTCATTTATTGACACTGTGTATATTACAGCTGTACTGCATTTTTGTACAATGCATTTTTTATTATTATTTTCAATAGTTATGTATATTTTACTTTTAGAAAAAGAAAAAAACAATCAAAGAATTTTCTGAATTGACCTCAAACTTTTTTAATGATATTGGTTATTACACTGATTACAATTTTTTTAAATTGCATTTTTAATATTATTTTTAAAACACCTTCAATTTCAATGAATTGAAAATTCATGAAAATTCAATCTTATTCAATTCTTTTTTATTGTCTTCTAGCCTTAAGTACAAAGAATTTATTTAATTACATCTTGCAAAATAAACATTTTATTGACAATATTTAATTACCAATACTTAATAATATTGAAAAATTTTTTTAATTCATTGACTTTCAGTAGACAGTCAATACAATGTTGTACTATTTTCTATTCATTCAATTTTTTGTTTTTTTTACTCAGTACTACTTTTTATTTATAATCACAATTTTTTTTAGCTTATCTGAGCACTAACAGTTCCTTTGTATTGCCTCTTCTTGTTGAATTGCTGAATGCCTCCTCAATTGTAGTGTCGCTTGGGAGAAAATTACATTTAAAAGAAATGACATTTTTTAAATGCAATCGATTGTAAACATTTTGCCTTTTTTTTTTTCTCACAACTTTCTTTGGCAGTCTCAGACCCAGCCCTGTACTCCTCTACAACTCTTGCCTCAACCGGTCCCATCTGCAGCATGTGACAGGGACATTCTGTGCCCGCTCTTTCTCTTTGGCCACTGAGCTGTGGATTACATGGTTTGTTGTAGGCCGAGGATCAGAAGGAGGAAGCTGAATAATGTTACCCGTCTCTTTGAGGGAGGCCCACGGTCGGCCGGCTCCAGAATAGCTTTAACAGGATATCTCAGAGGAAACGATGGCTTTTGTCCAGTGCTTTCCAAAAAAGGTTAAGTCAAAAAGAGTTGGGGGTCGCCTTTTAAACAGTCGCTGGAATACAGCTTAAACCCGTGCCCACAGCGTTGCCTATCTAACCTCGTGACACCATCAAACGGCATGCTGGGACGTTCCAGTCTTGAATACGTCCCAGTGCAACATGCCGCCTGGTCCCTGTGGGCATGGCTGAACATTAATACCGTCCTTGAAGCGGAAATTTTTAATGTAACAGAGGGAACAAAATGCATACGGTTAAAATAGATGAATACATTGTATTAGGCTCTTGGCACATATTGCTGGCTTTCTGGCTGATTTGCTGGGTTTTTCGGCAGAGGGTCATTCCAGTGTTTGCATTGCTGGTGCGGATTGTGCCGAGAGGATCCTTGAAGTGGAGGAAAGGATTAGCAAAGATTATCAGTCGCAGTGAATAAGCAGAAGTGGAAAAGTATTTGAACTTATGTTAAGGCAAGACACCGTGGTTTAAAAAAAACCCTGTTTTTTAATGCAGCTGCTAGATTGGGTTTTTCATAAGGACTATATTCAGTTTAATAGTAAGAAAACATTCAAAACATAGTTTCAAGTGTTTTTTTTAATGCACTTCAGCTATTTGTGTCTGTGGATTTCAATTACAGTACATCTTTTTAATGGCTGTTTTCTTAAAATGAGTTTTTCCTCTGCATTGCCATTGAGTTATAAATCTTCACTTCGGGAGCACTTACAAACACCAAACTTCACAGTTTTATTCATTTATATAATATATATTTTTTCTTCTTCTTTTATATGATACAAATTATATATACATTTAAATATCTATATCAAAAATATGTATAGTCTTGTTTCTATGTATGTATGTGTGTATCACATATTCATGATAAATGTATATAATACACACACATATTATGTCAAAACAAACTTTTATTTTGAATGTGATTAATCGCGATTAATCTTTGCCCAACACTAATCACTGATAATAATAATAATAATAATAATAATAATAATAATAATAATAATAATAGTGCTCATTATATATGAGTACACCCCATTTTGAAAATTTAATATATTTATCTATTTCTCAGTGAATATGGGTTATGTATTAGTGCATTTGAACAAAACATATTTATTAAACAGATATATTTATTAAAACAATGTTTTAGTCACAGAACATCTTTAGAAATGGAAAGATAATACATTTAAATTCATGCAAAATATTGCAAAAAAATTTACAAACTACAACATTTCAACAAAATTGTATATATCTTTAGTTTCTCCAGATTTTTGTTATTTTTTTATTTAATTTAATTTTTGGCTTCAGTACTGACTAAACTAATGTATCTGCACAAATATAATATTGTAAAGCATCCTATAGAAAATAATAATTTAAATGAGAGATTTGTGGGGGGTGTACTCATATATGCTGAGCACTGTATATGAATAATGTTATATATATATATATATATATATATATATATATATATATATATATATATATAACTGAATAATGTTCATACATAATTTGACATTACATACAGTACTACCTTTTATTCAGTTTATATTCTGTCTGTTTGCAGTATTTGTGATAAAGTGATAAAACGAGATTCCTAAATTAGACTCTGTAAAAACCTTCAAATAATATATTTAAAAAAAAAAATTAAATGTATGCAGTTTACCACATTTAATTAAATACTGCATGCTTTTCATATTTAAACATAACTTGTAATACAAAATAATTTGCATTTCTTAATCTTATTAAGTATCAAGTATGGTGATAACTATCTTTTTTTTTTTTTTTTTTTAACCCTATTCATCTGCAGTGCCTTAATATGACTAATCAAATGCTTTCCCATGATCCCCTTATAGTCCAGCACACACTCCACTAATACATTCACAGTCTCTCAAATGATCTTTTATTCCACTGCCACCATAAAGACAATATGTTTTGAGGAATAAAGCCATGTTGAAACAATTGCGTGTTTTGCCTCAGGCTCCACCACAGACTCCAGGGACTGTTTGCTCAACACAATCCGTCCTCTTTTCCCAGAAGGCCTGTCACTGCTCTGATCATTTAAATAGCCATTTCTCCAATGGGAACTGAAGCCTGTCTGCTAAGATGTAGACGATGTTGGGTGTTTGCTTGCTGAAAAGTAGGAATTATGGATTTGAGGTTAGAATGGATTAAAGGGTCAAATCGACTCACTAGGGTGTTATTGTTTGGGGATTTTTTTGTTCAATAAAATCATTACATTTATTTATCTCTGTTTCATATAGCCTTATGATATTATTTATATGTTTGTTGGTCACAGATTTAGCTCTGAAGTTTGGCAATTTTCATTAGTTTTATTATACATAATTTTTTTTGTCTTTTATACTTACTAAGGCTGCATAATTAAATAATTAAATCAAATGGTATTAATATGAAATGTTTTATTTATTCATTTATTTGTATTTCTGTAATCTAAATTCGAATTTTTAGCACAGATATTTCAGTCTTCAGTGTCACATGAGCATTCATAAATCATTCTAATATATTGATTTAGTCCCCAGGAAACATTTATTATTTCTTTTTGATTGATTTATTGTGTTTTAAACATTTATTTATTTACTTGCTTGCTTTATTTATGTATTTATTTTCATTTTGGGAGATTGTGAGTAAAATAAAATTGTGAATAAAAATTGTTTTGTCAATTTTTATTTAAATCGAAACTATTTAATTTGCTTTATTTTGCTTTATTTTATTTGTTTATTTATTTATTTACTTACTTTTTGGAGAGATTGATACAGTTGTGAATGTTTTGAGAACAACATTTATAACATAACAAATATTTAATTCTCTGTACTTGACAGCATTTTGTTTTATTTTTTTCTAATATAAAATTACTGCCTTATTGTCCTGCATCCTTTTTTTTTATTCTTTATTTTTATGGAGAAATATCTTTGCTTCATCCAGTGTGGCCCCTTTATTCGTCATGTTGGCATTGTGGACCCTCAATTTAATGTTTAAAATTGTTTTCAAGATATTTCAAGTAGCATTTACTATAGCAATTGTTATTTTTTTGAGATGCTTTGTTGTACATTTCACCTTTAGCTATACTATATTTGAAACACTCATGTCTTGAAATCCTTCATTTCCTCTGGGTTCTCCTCCCATCTCCATCTCCTGTAAAATATCCTGACAGTGACAAATGACACGGCCTGCTTTACATTCTAATGTGCTTAATTGAAAATACCTATGTAATCTCAGTCCAGACTGGAAGGTGAATGGTATTTTCACAAACCAATAAAAAAAATAAAGCATAAGCACATTAGAAAACCCCAGAGGCGGTTTAATAGACCTGCTACTGCGGCCCACGGGCCCCTTATGAATGCGTTTTTAGTTATACCGTGATATCTGGCAGTGCATAAGCTGACAGAACTTGTAAAAAGTGAATGTATAATGGCTCTGTCAAGCCTGATGGATTTGCAGGCCGTCTGCAGTCCGAATACAATCACAACCATACTTTTATGTAAACAGGCAGTGCCAAAATCTCACCTTCTTTCAATTCACATGCCGGTCAAAGCCCAGAAGCTTGGATCAATAAGACATTCATCCCTCAGTAAGCAGTGAGACAAAATACATGATGGTTAAAGAGTTCAGTTCATGAATCTGGAGCTGCTCGCCAGGGCTGTGTGTGTGTTTTTTTTTTTTGTTTTTTTTTTCCAGCAGTTTGGCCGAATGCAATCAATGGCACAATGTGCTTCAGCTCATTGATGATAGCCCGTCATTACAGATTACTTTCTGTGAGTAATGAGACCCCAGTAGAGAAGATAATGTGATTCAATAACATGTTAACTGCGCTCATGGAATTTGTATTTTTTTTTACCTGAACAATTACCCACCGCCAAAAAAAAAATGCTCATTGTGAGTTTGCTTGGAGCTTTCTTACAATACAGAAGATTATTCATCTATAAATAAAAGGGTTTGAGTGGCATGATGTGTCTTCACTGTCTATAACTTAATACAGATACATGTACACCTGTGCCCAGTATGAATATTTTAATTTAATCCGGGTCTTAATTTACGTTGTTGCAACAGGAAAAAAAAGCTATTCTGCAATGCCAGTTAATTAGGTGTGTGTATAAATATTTTAATGGTTCCTGATGCAAAGGTGACACCAAGCAGATAGAATTTACAACCGGCTTTATCAGAATATTAATAATGCAGAGATGTTATGCTTTTTTTTTCTTCAGTTTTTAGTGCATTTGTTGCGTTTATTTTATTTTATTTTATTCATTTTCTTTTTGGCTTAGTCCATTTATTAATCTGGGGTCGCCACAGCGGAATGAACCGCCAACTTATTCAGCATATGTTTTATGCAGCGGATGCCCTTCCAGCTGCAACCCATCACTGGGAAACATCCATACACACCCATTTACACTCATACACTACGGACAATTTAGCTTACCCAATTTACCTATAGAGCATGTCTTTGGACTTATTGGGGAAACCAGAGCACCCGGAGGAAACCCATGCAAACACAGGGAGAACATTCAAACTCCACACAGAAATGCCAACTGACCCAGCCAGGGCTTGAACCAGCGACCTTTTTGCTGTGAGGCGATTGTGCTACCCACTGCGCCACCGTGCTGCCCTTATTTTATTTTATTTTATTTTAAATTTGACTTGAGTTTTGCCTGGCCACATATTATTAAATATGATATTAAATTATTTTTTAAATATTTTATACTACTGCCAAGACATTGGATATTAGTTAAAATAAATAAAAAAACTAAAATGTAAATACAGTAAAATCAATATTGTAAAATTTGATTATACTTTCAAATAAATGTTTTTTTCTTATTTTAATATTTAAATGAGATTTTTTTTAAATGTAGTTGCAGAGAGATTACTCCATGTTTTTTTTAAAATAAAAATATATATTTATTTTATTTTGTTGACTTTTTATAAACAAATAAAAGTATTCTATTTTATTTTACAATACACTCTGTGTTCCATAATGTATAATTTTATTGTGTTAAAAAGTGTGTCAGGTTTGGATTTTCCAGACAACATGTCAGACCACATTTTTGTTATTTTATTTTCTGCTTTTGAGTTACTGTTTGGACGATCATTTGTCACGCACCATTAGCTTAAAAAAATCCTTAATCCTTTACAAATGTCATGTTCTGTAACACTTTCCTGCAGGTTCAAGAATGTTTCTAGTCCTTAAAATTAGTCAAGCTTTGTTAGCATTATTAAGGCTGATTCATGCCACAATTCTGCTCAGTCTCTGTACAGCCTCTTTGACACAAACATTATGATACGCATTGATGCATTGGTTAGTGATAAAAAGAAGCCCATTATCGCAATTATTAGCATTTTTTTGGCACCCTTGTGAAAAGGCCATTAACAGTGTGTGTGTGTGTGTGTGTGTGTGCGTGTGTGTGTGCGTGTGCGAGATTATGTTAGTGACAGAATTAGTCCTATGCACAGACACGGCAGGGAGCCTCTCTTTCTCCTCTAATTCACATCAGAGTCAAATCAGCTCTATGAGTGGCATCAATGCTGTGTGTTCTGGCCTCCGCCATTAATCACCATTATTGTTGTTTTGAAATTAGATGACTAAATGCTGACATTAGAGGTAGTGGCACTATAGGGTCTGATGTTTTACCTGAAGTGTTTCGATTGAATGGCAAGATGAATTGTGTTGGTGTGATGCTGTAACCTTGTCAGTGGTGTTAGTGCAGTCAATAAGGTTACTTTGGTTTCTGAAAAGTTCTTAAATGGTTTGTTCGTTGTAAAGGATGTATTGTTGTATGACATTTGAATGGCCATTTGATTCTGTTAAACACCTTGCCACATTCCTGTTATATTCAGTTAAAGTTGAATTGTATATCGCTTTTCACAATAATTAGCATTCAAAAGCGGCTTTACAAAATGCACACATTGCATCGCAATCAACATCAGAAAGACTTGAAAGGGTTTTAAGTATATGGTGGACAGTAGAGCAGTCAAGCATATACATCGTTAAACTACAGTTGTACTATATAGTGTGCTTATAAAAAAAGTGATATGTAAGACATAGATTTTAATTAAATTATACATTTACATAAGTACACTATACATTTACATATACCTACAATACTCAGCATAAATAAGTACACCCCCCTTTTGTAAATGAATATTTTTCTCCATTTCTCAGTGAATAGAGCCAATAATATTTGGTGCATTTAAACAAAAAAGTTTTATTAAACCGTTATATTCATTAAAATAAGAGAGTGGTTACCTAAAATCTTTATAAATTGAAAGATAATACATTTAGATTGAAATAAGTTATTGGCCTAAATAATTACAAACTACAACATTTCAACAAAATTTGTTATTTTTTTATGTTTCGTTTGATTATACCAGTTTATTAAAATCTTATTTAATATTTTTCCCAACATATTAATTTGGGTGCACTCATTTTTGTACTGTGATCTTGAGTTTTTTGTTAGATTAGTTCTAGTTTTGACTATACATTGAGTACTGACTAATGTGTATGCACAAATATATTATTGTAAGTCATTCTACAGATAATATTAATTTATTGGAGAGATCTGTGTGGACTGTACTCATTTATATACTGTATAAATACAAAAGTGTGAAATATTGAGGGGGTGAATTTTCATTTATTTGTTACTTTTTACTATTACCAATGTTTAAACTGATTGTAATGAAACTTAAAAAAATTAGACCTTTCCCAGCTTCATAGGTTGTCTTTGAAAGCCTGTAGACTGATCTTTATGTGAAGGACATTATTGCTGGGAAAATCAAAAGGTTGACGTTCCTGATATCTTTGTAAGCTAATCAAGCAAGCCCTACCTATAATATAGACCTAAAATTTGATCAATACTGACAATCAATCAATGAATTAATCAATGAATTCAATTTTTCTTGATATCCTTAATCTGTTTTCAACTTTAATAATTGTTAGTGATTAAAAATAGCAGTATTTTCTGTAATGCTTTCAAACATCGGTATGTGTTCCGCAGTCTTGATATTTTATCCAATTTTGTCCTAAAACCACACTTGTGCATATTGAAAATGATTAATCTGGGGGAATTCATCATGTGTTTGATAGGTCTTGATTAACATGCATTTATGCAATTAATCAAACTGTTCTTGCCAAAACAATGATCACACCGGTGCCATTGCCAAAGATTGTACACCTGCTGCCGAATCAACCTACACACTATTCTGAGGACACTGGAGCATTTATCGTCGTATCTCTGTTTCACTCTTCCAAAACCACTGAAGCTACAAGATTAAATTTGTATCCTTGGCACAAATGTTTCAGCCATGACCCCAAAGTTAACAAATTGTCTCTGCACAATCTATCAAACAAACAGCAGTGCGAACTTGGCTATAGGACATGATTAGCATCAGTCATCAAAATGTGGGTTTGTAATACAACGTCCAGAGGTTTCAAAAATGGTTTACACTCTCTTCAATAATTGAAGTGCATCTCTTTTCTTATAAAACTCACATGTAAACTTATGTTATTCATGGATTCAGTCATTTTCATCAGCATGGCTCGGTAGGAAAGCAGTAAAGTACTTTAAGATAGCCGTAAACGCATCTGATGAAAACAAATTAGAGCCGAGAAATATAACTGTCGCAAACATTACAGGCTGCAGTCGAAATGCATTAGAGGGAAATTTTGATGTTGCAAATAAATGTAAATGTAATAAATGACACTTGCGTCGCATAAAATGTTGAATCACTATTCGGCATACATCATGTAAATGTGTTTCTTTTCCATTAAACATGCTATTAGGAATATCCCAACACATTTATGGAAATAAGGTTACTAAACTAACCTGTTGATGCACAAGCAAACCTTTTATGCGGAATAAACTCTCGCAAATAAAGTAGCCATAATCTTTTGACAACATGAAATGAGAGTTTAGCTGATTTGTTGGCAGGATTCTGTACTATTCTTGTTAATGAATTTTTAATACCCCTAATGACAGCAGAGGAACGATGTAATTAAAGGAGCAAGTTAAGAAAAACGCTGACTTAAACTCTTTATGAGGACCATTTTAATGTTAGTTTAATTGGAACTAACACATTATCTTAATGAACAGATTGCCTTCAAGGAGGTTCTTTCCCTTCGCAAGCTCAAACTGGCCTGCGTGCAATTTTGAAATGTCTTTTTTTCCCCAGGAACTGGAACGGATTGTTCACCCCAAAATATAAATTCTGTCATGATTCATGATCTTTCTCCTGTGGCCATTTATCGAATTAGCACCGAAACACTGTGTGGGGTCACACACTAAATGAAAAGCATAACATTGCACCACACCAAGTCATGCCATGTCTTTAAAATTTGACTTCTGTTTATGATTCCCTCTTTTACTTGAAACTGTTCAAAATGCTACGTAGTGCCACCAACCATCTAGTGCTTATCCTGTTCTGTACAAACATTGTTCAGTAATTTACAGGAGTGACAGCTCCATTCAACAACCAAATTATCTCCTGAAAACTGCAGGTGGTGACAACCGTGTTTACCAAATTTCAATGCAATGTGTATGAAACCACAGTGGACAGCAAGTTGTTAGTGACATGTTAAAACATACATCATGAAGATGTGTTTCTCTTGTGTATGATCAGTGCTAAATAACAAAAGGACCAAGGTACGACTTGAGCCATTAGTTTTGGCAGATGTGGCTATCAAACAGGCTGAAACCCAAACACTTGACTGTATCTTAGAAGTAAACAAGCCTGAAATAAATATATTTCTACCTGCCTATTTTTATTAACTTTCTAAACTAGATTGCTAAAGCCTGTGATGCTTAATAAGCATCACTTACTGCATAATAAGAAGACAACACTTTAGGAGGATATTCTGCAAAACAGCCTTCTTAAAGCCTGGGACACCCTAAGCTGATGTCAAAGAACTAGCGTTGACAAAACTGACTGTGCTATCACCTCACATCGACTGTATCTAGTCCAGTCTGTACTAAAAACTGTGTAACATACGAAAAAATACATTCTGCACCATGACAGGATGTACCTTTCCATACCCACAAGTGATTGTAGTCTCTTTTGAGGTTTCACAAAGGGAAACCAGAACTTATGCTGTGCATATACAAACCATAAACAAAGTGTTAATGTACTATTTTCACACATTGTAAAAAAAAAAAAGGTTGACTAAAAAAGCTCTGCAGCAAGTTGCCTTTCAATTTTACTAAAGTGACTTTCTCATGCAGGCTTCTTTATATTCCTTTTTGACTTGCATAATTTGCTTAGTTTTGTTTTCAGATGACTGATTCTACGTACATGCTAAATCTGGCCTAATTCTTCGGACATAAGCCCGACGAGAGGTGACGTGGAACTACAAACAAACAAACTAGCCTGACACACAAAGTGCTCAAAGCTGCCCAATGGCTGTCTGTCGACCTTAAAAAAAAAAAAAAAAGCAAGTTACTTCTGTTTACCACAGTTTGGAACACGTATATTTTGTGGATTCATTACAAAGTTTAACCATAATTAAGTAGAGCTGTGGCAAAAATAATAGAAGAAAAATCGATTCTGAGATTTTCTGAATGCATTGCTATTCTTTCTTGTATCAATTAAGAGTTTAGTTTTTAACAGCAGATGAATCTTGGCTAGATTTAAACTGTACACAAAAATGTGCACGAGGAAGTATGCTTGTGCTTTCAGTAATGTAAGTTGGTTTTTATGTCACAAGATTAATATAAGCACACCTCATTATGAACAATTTTGGAATTTGTTTAAACCCTTTCAAACTTTTATAAATGATTATTTTAGGTTCTAGTGGTATTTGTAAGGAATTGGATGCAAGCAGAGTGCAGCTGTTTGTAAAGCATACAGCGCCATTTACTGTTAGATAAATAGCTAAGCTCAAGCTGTTAGATAAAAATCTAAGCTCAAAAGAGAGAATAGCAATGCATTTTGAAAATATAAGTCTATGAAGAACTGGTTTCTTGCACGTTTGTTATTTTTTTTGCCACAGCTCTATAATTGAGTGGGCGTTTATTAGTTGCACATGTGTTCAAGGGATAGTTCAGCCAAAAAAGAGTATACAGTGTTATTTAACATTAGATTACTCTGTACCAGACATTTCTGTACCACCACTTTATTCCATTACATGCATACATCTACACATGTAATTTGATTATTATATTATATTGATTTTTTTTTCTAAATAGGGCTATTCAAGTGTTCTGGTGAATGTTTTTCATTTTGAAATATACATTGCAGTAAAACTAAATATCGCTGTTTTCTCAATATCCTCCAGCATTAATTTTGACATTTTTTTCCACTAAACTGCAGAACTGGACATTTTTCCACCTGAAACAAAATAAGGGTAGGATTGTTTTTTACTTTTTTCTCTGTCATCTCATCTTTGCTTTAATCTAATGGTAGGAGAGGACTGGTTGGGAATATTCTGCTCAAACTGACATCATCAAGGAAGAAAGTCAGTCCAGAGTAAAAGAAATTGTGATAGTGATAGTAAACATCCAATACATTTTTTTCCCATATCCAATACATTTTATCCATTATCTACCTTAGGAACAGCAATGATAACAAACATAAATAATATCAGCTATGATTTTATGACAACTTTATGACATTTTTCAAAATTCAAAGCAAGTGGTGCTCAGGCATGTAACACAAAGTTAAAGTGTTATACTTTTTTTTTTTCTCATCAGAATTTCAAAATTCTAACACGACTGTCATTCTCCCAGATGGCATGAAATACATGCATTGGATGAAAAGGGTTCAAATCCCCAGCAAATGGACTGTCCCGTTCACCTGCCACGATTGACATTAGTAAGACTGTCTCGTCTTTGTCAAGAATGCCAGTGCACCTGGGTCTGCTGGTGGGCTGCTGGTGGCAGGGCGGAGGGGGGCTGTTTTTATGCAATGAAGCTTTGGGCAGTTGAGTTTAATTTGGGATTTACAAGTGACATTGTGCCCCCACACCCGTCCTCTTACTCTCTGGGGTTTATGGAGTGAGACAGAGGGTCTTCTCCTCATGAATAGACAGCCTGCAACCGACCATGCACAAAGTATTATGGCTCTGCTGCATTATGTATCCAAATACACCTCAGCACCCCCCCCCCCCACCCCCCAGCTTTGTCAACTCGGCACCCGCAAATGGCGAAGGTCAAGGTTTACCTGCAGCGCCATAAAAGCAAATGAAGATGTTCATATCGGGTTGTGTTTCAGCCAAATTACTAGGCTTGAATTTTGTTACATGGGCGGTCTTTTTTTTAATCGGAAATGTTGTTGGCGGCGGATGAAGTTTGGTCAGGGTGTTTGGGGCGAAGTGATGGATGAACCGCGAGCACCCAGATGTCGAAAGCAGAGCTTATCTTCCAGAAGCGGTTTCCCCTTAAGCCCTAGCATTAATACACTGATAGCCCAAGGAATAGCCAAGCATAAAATGAATGTAAAAGGATGAAGAAACAACAAGAAAGGAAAAGAAGAAAGAGCAGCGAGTGTTTAGGCCAAAAGTTCAACAGACCAGTAATACAGAACTACCAGGAGCGCTTACAGTATGGCTTTTCTCCACGTGTGTATAATTCATTTCTGGCTGCTTTTAGATGGAGCTCTCGAAACAAACGTTGGACGGATCATGTTAAGTCTTGGCATGTCAGCAAAAACGGTGCACCCTTGGATAACCATGCTGTGTTTATCATGCCATTATAAGCATGAACTGACTGATTATCGAGTTTGTAAACACATTATTCTTACAGTTCAAAGTGCTGTTGTTTAAATCACCAGCTGACAAGGAGTAATAATAATAATACATAATGGCTCGTCATTATGGGGGGAAAGTCAAAATAGCAAGTTTAATTGTACGGTTCAAAATGAGAAAAGTCGCAATTGGATGTTTATGTCTGCCGATTTTGACCGCTTTTTTAGAAAGCAAGTTAGAAAGCAATCACGTGGAGCCTATAGATCTTGCAATTCTAACTCGCATTTAATTGACAGAATTGTGAGATATACGGTAGTCAGCATTCACATTAAAAATGCAACGTTCTACAGAATTCATTCATGTTGTCCCAACACAAATCGATTAAGTTAACTTAACAAATTTTAACATAAAACAATTAAGTTGTCCTCAAACAATCAAGAATTGTGTTGTTTCAACTCATTTTGAACAAGTAAATTGAACAAGCAGCAAAATATTTCTTTGAGTGTTTGAAGTGGATTAAAAAATGTTTATCAAAATTGTTCTAAGACGAGAATTGATGTGGACAACTTTGATGAAACCCGCTTTCAGCATTCAAAGAGATCCATATGTGCTCCAATCAAATGAAGAGTAATAGCATAGGAGCACAATGAAAAAAAAAATGTTTTGCAAAAAAATTATCTATTGTATTATCGATTGTAATGTTGCAATGTTATATGATTTATGCATTCATAGCCTTCAATAAGAACACATAATTAATTAAAATCCAAACCATATATAGATTTTTAAGTCCTTATTTAAAAATATAAAGAATACTAAATTATACACCAGTACTAATATATATATATATATATATATATATATATTACTGGTGTATAATTTAGTATTCTTTATATTTTTGAATAAGGACTTAAAAATCTATATATGGTTTAGATTTTAATTTTAATTTCTCAATATATATTTTGACCATTTCTGCTTGCCCTAGTTATATCCCAATTTAAAATAGCTTTTTATATTGTTTTTTTACATTTGCTTATAAAATAAGAAGGTTTTCTCTGTATTGTTTGGTCAAATCCACAAATGAAGAGAAGATATTAAGAGGGGATATTAACATTGTGTCTGGGCAGTAATTTAGCCTCTGGATCTTTTGCTCTAGTGAAGTGTAAAACAATTTGTAAAGGACAGTTAAGTCGTTGCCACTGCTCCACCTCCTCTGTGCACAGAACTATGCAGGACTAGCCATGTTAAAGTATTTGAACGACCATAATTGCATAAACTATATATGAAATAAATAATAAACAGTTGAAGGTGATCTGTAAGTCAATCAATCAGTCAATAAATCAATCAATCGTGACTTAAGTGAGTAAGTATTAGTTGCCATTAAAAGGTATTTTTTTTGTTTCAAACGTTGTCACAGTAATACTTTTATTTCCTTATTTTATTGATTTAAAAAATGCCCACAGGCACTAAAACATACAGGCAGTGATTAATGTCCCTCTCAGAAAAAGAAATTATATGGAATAAATTAAACTACTGCTGCAGCAAATTGAAAAATAAGGATGTAAATGAGCTTTGAATACTTAATATCTTATAAAGAAAAATAGTCAATGAGGCCCAAAAATGATGAGGGATCGCCAAAGAAACATAATATTAACACTAATGACCAAGGCTAGGTTTCTGCACTGTCAAAATCTAACTGTCACATTTGATTTGCTACCCAGAAAATGAGTAATGGGGGACAATATAGACCAATTGAAAGAGCTAACCTTGTTCACAAAGCGAAAGACAAGAGCAGTAACCCACTCGAATGTCGGCGGTGAATTATGGCTCTTAAATCTTGCACATTTTAGCGAGAATGCGATTAAGTCAATCAATATTTTTATGTGCTCATTCCAGCATTAAAACAATCAGAAATGACCAAAAGGGAACACTTTGGTGGAGTTTTAGTTTTGATCTAGTGAGAGTATAGCAAAAATTATCAAGTGTTGTATCTTTTGTTTCTAAAAACTGTCCAAACATGTTGGAGAACAAATGTTATGAAAATGTACAAAACTATGATTTATTTTTGTAGATATTGTTATTTCATATTGTTATATCATTAGAAAAATATTTGGAACATATTTGTTTGGATTTCATTGTTATATTTCACTTTTGATCATTTGAGCATAAAAACCCAACATAAATGACCAAATGCGAACTTCAAATCAAATGATTTTAATTTAATTTCTTTATTTTATTTATTTTTAAAGTGTGGCAGAAATGATCAAGTGCTGTATCTTTTGTGAAAAATGCTAAAAATCCCCCCAAAAGTTTGGTGATATATAAAGTTTGGTTCGGTGTTATTATTATTTTCACGTGGGAATTTAGTAAAAAAATGATTAAATACTTTTTTTCTAAAATGTTAGTTTATTTAAAAAAAAAAATCATAATTTTCAAAATTAATAAAGTGTGTTTGGATATGTTCACAACTGGTGATAGTTTTGCAGATAAGATTCAGGATTAAACATTTTAAAAATAACTTATTTTACTTTCTTTCTTTCGGTTTGGTCATTCCAGCATTAAAGCAATGTAAAACAACCAAATTTGAACTTCCTTACACAGAAAGCACAGAAAGCAGTTTTGTTTTGGAGTCTGAGTACGACGATTTATACATCCAAAACCTTCACTTCACAATTTACTAGAAACAATACGGTGCTGTCCTGGCACTCAAAACCCCCTTCTCCGCCGAAAGCCACCCAGAGGTGCTGGTAAAAGCAGTGGGGTGAGTGAAGCGATCTGGCACTGTACCCCTTCAGATGAGATGAGAGGAGGTGCTGTATATTAAACATCGCTCTTTCAATCGGAACCTTTAATTAGAGCTGCTCAGTATCAGTTACAACAGTCCCACACAGCTGCCCGGGCCCTTCGAGGCTTGGTTACTCTACCAGACTTAATCTGGAGGACGCAGATCCAGAAACGACTCGGGATATTAGCTGTCCTCCAATTACAGAAGCAGAGAGGGCCACGTGACCACAACCTCCAAGTCCAAGTGTGCGCAAAATCTGCTGTTTTGTTATTGTTATTTGCGATTTGACTCCCTCCGTTTCCACTGACATCCATTCCTGGCTCGCTCTCTCTCTCTCTCTCCTAAGGATATACTGAAGCGTGTGTTATGCACACCTAAAGACGCTATAAAAATTGCTGAGGTATAAAATCGAAAGTGCTCAAACTGTCGGTGCAGAAATACCTGGCTGCTCGGCCTGTTTGGTTGCGAGGGAATCGCTGGCAAGGCCAGAAGTGCTGTAAATCAGACCAAGTTCCAGCCTGTTTGTTTACATATCACTGTCTTTACTGTGGTCCCAGTAAGCTTGAAGGCCTCCTCGGCTCAGGTTATTGTATGGCTCATAAAATGAAAGAATATCATGATTGTGCGGGTTTTTCTATCTCTAGCTTGTTTGCTTGTGGGTCTATTATGGTCTGTAGGGCGTAGTGTTGGAAATAGAGTTCATGTTTGATGAAAAAAAAAAGTCTGTGCATTATGGAGCTTGACGTTCATAGTTAAATGTTCCTAGAAGTTGACATTTCAATACGTCGTAAAGTGCCATTCGCTGAATTTACGGCTTGTAGTAACATTTTTTTGGTTGTTGTTTTTTTTTTGTTGTTGTTGTTTTTTTTTTTTTGGTAGTTTATAAAAAAATGTAATTAAAATAAGAATACAATTTTGAGTTCTTTGTTATTTTGGAAAATTCATCATTAAAAACCATAACGTTTAGTGTTCAAATATGTTCAAAACATAATGATTTATGGTAAATTTATATTAATTGTTATTATTATTATTTGTTATTATAATAATATACATTTCCCATAAATCATTATACCTTTTGAACATATTTGAACACTAAACGTTATGGTTTTTAATCATGAATTTTTAAATCATGAATACTTATAAATTGTTGTTGTTGTTATTATTATTATTATTATTATTATTATTATTATTATTATTATACATTATTATTACTGTTATTAATATTATTATTGCTATTATTTACTATTTTTTGTGATTTTGTGATATGAAATCAGATATTTTAAACCTTTAATATTTTCAAGATATTTTTTAAATACTTTTTTTTCTACATTTTCTCATTTTATTTACAGTCAAAAGCACATTAGTTTCAGCAGACGTTTAAACGATTTCAAAGCTGTGAATAACAGGACTTCGGTTACTTCTTTTTACAGCACGGCTACATCCTTAAAATGAGGTCAGGAGCACTAAAACTGATTTAGCTACACATCAAGCTTTGATTATAATGTATATGTTTATAGGTCACACCAGCACTTGGTTTTCCCCTTTTTACATCAGAACACCTAATCAACGGGGCTCATAATTCATATTTAACCACGTCCACAGGAAGAGCACTGCTGTATATCAAGTGTGTGTGTGTGTGTGTGTGTGTGTGTGTGTGTGTGCTTAAAGTGGACAGCGGGTCAATCTGATATGTTATCGCCTCTTCCTCTCGCTGTCCAGTGTGTCTGCAGGGAGCTGAAGCAGGCAGGTCTGAAATCAGAGCCTATAAGGACAGACACACATACACTGATGTCTCCCTCAGTCCCAGCAGCCTGAGTCTCTCTCAAGCGCATGGATGATTACAGTGAGTCCAGGCCCACCGATCCCATGGTGCTGGAACAAATACTGGATACCCGGCTACAGGCTTGACCGTTGCTCTGAATGGCTACACTCTTCTTCATCATGCCTTGGTCGGCCCGATAAGCCAAGGTTTTCACATTTTATGGTTTTGCAGGGACACTTTTTTTTTTTTGGCATTTCTGGCATGAAGCACTGGTTGAGATAAGACATGGCAAAAGAGAAAGTAACACACATTTAACAGCACATAAAAAGGGTATATTGCAGTGAATTTATAAGCATTATACAGTACATGTCAAAAATTTCAACATATAAATAGGGGTCGCTAAGATATTTAAAAATATATATATTTAATTGTTTAATAATCAATGTTATTTATGGTCACCAAAGCTTTTTCCCATCATTTAAAATACAGAAAAATGTGGAATGTTGTGAGGCATTACTGTTTGTAATGCATCTATTTCAATATTTTTTTTTAAAATGCTTTGGGGAAATAAACGTGGGAATGGCAAAGCTACATTTTCAGCAGCTGTTTTCAGTGCCGTGATCCTTCAGAGATAATTTTTTTTGCTGATTTTGTGCTCAGGAATATTTCTTATTGTTAACAATGTTAGTAGTTGTGCCGTCTAGTATTTTTTAAGAATCTGTGATAAAATTCACCATAAACCCCTTGCAAATCGTATGATGAAAGGTAGTAAAGCAGCACTTGATACAAAACATAAATGGAATTTAAATTACATTAAATCTTGATTGTTGCTTTTGATTAGTTCTGACCAATGAACGATAATATAGCGAATCGCGATAAAATTTTACGATAACAATGATAAGCTCTGGACTCCTTTTACTCTATTTTGATCACAGCCAATCACACAGCAGAAATGTGCAACAATGGGAATCTAAAAGTGTGTTGATATTAGAGAATTTTCAGCCACCGAAAATAAGTTATGCTATTTAATGGACCCTCTAATTTGTGTGGCTTCAGTCATTGTTGGAATACTCTTTTAAATCTGGAAGCATTAACAACTGATATCAAAATATATATTGTTATTGTTCAGTATGGATAAGAATTAATCGAGATTGCATTTTTGCCATATCGCCCAGCCCTAGTTTGCAGCATTGTTACTTAATAATTGTATTAATTTCTTAAACGATTATATATATATATATATATATATATATATATATATAGGTCTGTAAAATGTAGCTTTGACTTTTTAATTATGAGAAAAAGGTTTAATAAAACTATAACATGCACATTATTTTGTTATTATTATTAAATCAATCAAAGCTGTAACTGAATGCTACATGCAGTAATCAAAATTCTCACTGAGGAGTAAATACATAAAGAAATAGCTTTTAATAACACATTTTTGTGTTGTTTATATAGAAAAAAAGTTCAATCAGTTTCATTGTTACAAACACTACCAAATACTACATTCTAAAACTGCATTGCGTGGAGTAAGAAGCTGCAGCAAATGTGCCCATTTTACCAAGCTTTAATGCATGTCACTGAATGTTGGTAGAATTACACCAAAAGCTGGATCTGGATGCCTACAAATAGCGAGTGCCGTGTATTAGGAGGATTCAGCCTGCATGAGAATAAGAAGGACAGAGTGAAGGGAGGCTTGGGGGAAGGAGGGACGGGGAGGGAAGGAGCAGGACAGGTAAACAAATTCCTTGTCATTTTCTGTTGTTGTCTTCACTGTGCCACTTGGCATTTTAATGGAAGCGAAGCTGATGTAACATACAGTGGTATGGCGACCACGGCATCATACAAGCCAAGAAAACTTAACTCCACAGACCTATGCATTAAACATATTGTAGAATAGAG
Source organism: Danio choprae (assembly GCA_903798125.1). Classification (NCBI taxonomy): domain Eukaryota; kingdom Metazoa; phylum Chordata; class Actinopteri; order Cypriniformes; family Danionidae; genus Danio; species Danio choprae. Next base: position 10,829,211 of record CAIGQW010000302.1, on the reverse strand, counting down.
TGTAACATTTATCACTGTCAATGGCAGAGAGTTTGTATAAATTTAAATGCAGTCAAGCGTGCTGGTGCCCCCCTCCCCACTGTATATGTGCACAAAAGCCCATTTTCCTGTCTTTTCCATTGTTCTACAGCCCTGTGCCAAAAATACCACTTGAGTATTAGGAATGTGCAAGACCATTTCTCACCATGATACGCAACCGGCTTTTTATGTATTAAGTTAGTGTCATATATTTTCTGTGGCATTATACAAAGTATATTTGTCTGTATTGAATCGAGTGAAGTACACCAATTGTTGTGAGCATTTTAGAATTGTGTTGGATGTTTTGCATTTCAGATTTGAATATGCTGAATATATGTTATATTTGGGGTTTTACTGTACAAATGCTGATACTGTATGTGTGGTGACAGTACAGTTTTTGTTTTAACCACTGCTTGTATGGAATTTAATTAGAAAGTTTTAATTTTGCACATAATTTCAGTATTTTAAGTTAATGGTGATTTTCTTTAAATTCTGAATTCTATATTTGTAGTCTTTTCCAAATCAGTTGATGTGTAAATAAAACTTCATTAGACATTAGACCACGCAAAGCTTTGTTATCTGGTATGCTTTCAATTCAAGTCATGTTTTTTTTCTTCAAATTTTGTCTACACTGTAAAAAAAAAAAACAAGGTGATGTGGTAAGAACTTTGAGTTGTCTCAACAACTGTTTTTTAGTTCTCAGTAACACTATATTGTTCAGCTAACAATTTTGTTTATTCATGCAATGTTAATTATTTTATTTTACTAATAAAGATATTCTTGTCACATCAACTGAAGCAAAAAAAAAAATATTTTTAGTGAAAGAATTTTTTCAAATTTGCAAAATAAGTAATTAGTACTAGTTAACATATCACCCTGTTTATAATCATTTTACTTACAAATGACAAACACAAACTTACTACTTCATTCAATTCATTTTCCTTTGGCTTGGCCCTTTATTCATCAGGGGTTGCCACAGAGGAATGAACCGCCAACTTATCAAGCATATGTTTTACACAGTGGATGCCCTTCCAGCTGCAACCCAGTACTGGGAAACTCTCATTCACTCTCAGACACCTGTATCCAATGTCTTTGGACTGTGGGGGAAACCGGAGCACCCGAAGGAAACCCATGCGAACAAAAGGATGCCCCCTGACCCAACCAGGGCTCGAACCAGCAACCTTCTTGCTGTGAGGTGACTGTACCCACTGCGCCACCGTGTCATCCATTTATTTTCATTGAAAGCAACAGATAAACAAGCTTAGTTTTTGATGCGCGAATTATTTAAATATCAACTTTCCTGTTCAACACAAAAATGTTTGTCCAGAAAACTCTGTTAAACATGTAGACATAACATTTTAGATTTTTTTATAAATATTGTTGACATATATTTTTATGTAGATCAATAGTTGTTCACACTTCTTAGTATATATGACAGAATATTTAACAGAAAATACAAATAATAAATGGATATTGATTTGATATGGCTGAAGATTGAAATTATAACTATTATCATGAAGTGATATTTCGGAGCATAATTTTTTATTATTATTAAATGCCTTGAAGTGAACACAGGTTGGATTTATTGAATTGTTTTAATGGAGGACAATAGTCCTATACATTATCAGTCGACAGCACCATTAAACATTAGTTTTAAGGTAATGTACAATATATTTTGAATTTACAATGAAATAAATGTCCTGAAAATTATAAGAGGAATCACAGAGAATTTGTATCCACACAGTTATTAAATGTTTTAAAGTGATTCAATGGTTCAAAATCAGATTTAATATTTAACTCTAAGCTGTGACTTTGATCAAATGGATATTTTTGAAATTTTAGTTTTGGCTGCTGGAACTTGTGATTGGCAAGCAGTATCTAAATTTGATGGTGAATAAAACACTTAATGTAGAATAACACGATCACTTCTTCAGCTTTACTACTAGTTATACCACAAAAAAAGCATAAATGAATGTCAGATATCTGTAAAACAACTTGAAAATGTCACGTTGCATTGCATTTTCCTTAGTCAAGAGAGTGTCTACAGATTGTCAGTTCACTCGAAAAATAAACTCTAGAGGAAAGCATTTCTCTAAATTTTTGCACTATATTAGCCTATATATGCACAGTGTTTTACTTAGCCTGTTACTGATGTCACTATCTATCACTGTTTAGAAAAGTCTGATGAAAACAAGTCATGAATCCACCATGTAAATGATTATTTTTGCAAACTGGAAACATCATGTGCAATTTACATATTTGCCTACTTTTATTTTGGATTTGAGGGATGGTTCTTATATCTAAACATACATTGAGTAGAAGTAGAATTTAATTATGTGGGCTCTACTGTTGATTGTAGTCTTTAATATTATAGTAATGAGCAAAAGATTGAAATAATAGCATGAACTTATTTTATTTTTATCCTTTTGGAAATCGCAATTATACTGTTAATGAATGTTAATGAAACTACAGCAATTTTATGTTTAATTTTGTCCCACTGCTGTAACAAAACATTCAGAATAATCATTACTCTCTTACTTTAATGTTTTGTTTTATGTTTCGCGCTACTTTTGCACTACTTTTATTCTTAGTAGGCTACTGTTTTGCAATCTTGTAAGGAACAAGTGAAAAACACAAGCTGCTAAAGTCGCGACTCTGAATTAGAATGTGAGGGTAATTTATGGGGAGCACTTTTGCCAGAAATAAGGGCTGATTTAGAAAAAACAATCACGCCTGTAAGTGTGGAATCTGTCGGGGACCAGTGCATGGCAGCAGTGCTAGCTGACACTTTGCACATTAAAATAAATTACCTAACCTTTCCACTTGCAGTGACAAAAACAGGAGAAATGAAAGATAATGGGTTATTATTCACGGCAAGATCCTATACATAATAATGATATCATCAATAATGGCCATGATACCACAGCTCCTGCGGCTTTTAAAAAACATTTAATGGAATTACTTTTCGGAATCATCACTCCTCGTCCAGTCCCCAGTTATTCAGCTGGAAAGAAGCAGGCGAAGAGAAAGTCTGTGTTAGAGAAAGAGAGAGCGAGAGAGAGAGAAAGAGAGGAAGAGAGAGAGAGAGACGAAGGGAAAGAAAGAAAGAAAAATGGAGAACATTATATTCCTAGAAGCCTGTTACCAACCGCCAGTCATGAGTCAATTTGCCCAATAATGCAAGCAGAACTGGAGAAAAAGGCCAAATCGGGACCTGCTTGACTTTTTCTTTTTTTTTTTTGGCAGCGAGTGGCCATTAGTCTCTGCCAATACATTCAACAAAACTCTCTTCGAAATGTAATGAAGACGATTGGCTGGCCTTCAGGGACAAATATGTTCCGTTTCCAAACTTCAGGTAGGCACAGGGTATAGGATTAGATGGCATGAGCTGAAGCTGGGCACATTTGTGGAGGGCAGGAGGCAAGACTGGCACAGAGACCCAGGAGGCTGGAACGCTCGGCTGCCCGTCACTCTTCACTGTTGCCCTGCTTAATGAGAAGAAATCCTTTGAGTGGAACACACACAATTTGTCCTTAGGTGCTGGGCAGTGGTTGGATTTTATTATTTTTTTGATATTGGTTGAAATAAGGAGGACAGTTTCCATGTGTGTGTGTGTGTGTAAAGCTGATTTTGGATCAGTTAAAAGGATTAAATTACCCCAGAGTTCAATTGGATGGTGTGACGCTTAATTATAAACCTGGCACTTAGTTTTCAAGCATATACTAAAAGTATAAAGGGATTTTAAAGAGAATTGTCTTAGAATTTATTTGAGGTCATTGTTCTGCTTTGTGGTTTGCTGTGTTTGATGGAGTTATTTTTATTACCAAAACTTGTAATACAATAAAACTGAAAAATACTGCGGATAATTAAGGATGAGTGTCCAAATAATTGAAAATAATAAATATGCCATATTACCTACAATATAAAATTGAGTAAACACAAAATGTGCATGAATGTGTGTCAAATACTACAAATATACAGTACAATGCAGTACATTGTCCATACATAGGGCAAAATGTTCCAATACTGACCTGGTCCAATGGCTTAATATTTATACCTTTCCTGACATATATGCCAATTTATTTAATTAGTTATTATTGTAATTTTTGGTGTTGAAATATGAAATATATATATTTTGTTGATTTTGATAATTATCTTTTATTCTGTTAAATAAACTTGTGACAACACCATTTTAGATACCAAGCTAATTTCATAACATTTCAATTCAAACTTCGATACCACAGCAAAGAAAGTTTTGGGAAATTTGGTAATAAAACATGCATTCATTCATTCATTTTCATTTCGGCTTAGTCCCTTTATTATTCTGGGGTCGCCACAGCGGAATGAACCGCCAACTTATCCAGCATATGTTTTACGCAGCGGATGCCCTTCCAGCTGCAACCCATCTCTGGGAAACATCCATACACACCCATTCACACTCATACACTACGGACAATTTTGTCTACCCAATTCACCTATACCGCATGTCTTTGGACTTGTGGGGGAAACCGGAGCACCCGGAGGAAACCCACGCCAACACAGGGAGAACATGCAAACTCCACACAGAAATGACAACTGACCCAGCCGAGGCTTGAACCAGCGACTTCTTGCTGTGAGGCGAACGTGCTACCCACTGCGCCACTGTGAGGCCCATAAAACATGCAATAGCACAAATACATAAAATAAAACAAAGATACAAATCAAGTAATGCTCACAATGGTGATTTGTTGTTATACCGTAATGGAAAATGACACTGTAAAGTCTTCACAGCTAAGAGCAAAGCATTCAAAGGCCTTCTCTCGAATGGTTATATTGCCATTTCTTATGTATTTGTTCTTTTAGGAGCAAGAAAAAGAAATTAATTTGGTATGTGAATGCTGTCTGAGACCAGCCACAGAAAACAGTGCAGAGAGGTAAACTGAATTATTATTTTTTTGCGTCTTTGATATTTCAAAATCATTCCAATGCAGCAGTCAAGACATTCATTGACAACAATAAATCCTAAAATTCAGCATTAGTAGCTTAGTTTTTTTCATAGCATCATGCACACTTGATTTCTGAGGATCTCTTGTTCTTGGTTCATTTTGAGTCTCACTTGTGAATTCGGTGAATCGTTAACTGTTTTTTTTTTTTGTTGCTCTGACCGTATCATTTGAATTGTTGAATCATTAACTGGAAACTAGCATAGACCATAGTTGTTCATCGTTTTTGACACAAAAACAGATTCAGTTGGATCAGTTCAATTTACAAATAATTCATTCAATGGGATTTGCAAATTGATTTGGAAAACATTGCACTAGTTCCAAATAAAGAACACGTATGGCTATTTAATGCATGTGTTTTTGAACTTTGCTAATTTAAACATGATCTGTTTATATGATAAAAGTTCAAATTAGTGAGAAAATATTTGCATTAGAATCAGCCAGTCAAACTGGCCAAAAAACAGTCCTATCTGTGCATTCCTAAATAAATATGGAAAGTTATGAACTACCATTGCTTGTACGTTTTCATACATGGTCTGTAAGATTGAAGCCATTCTTTGTTTTGCTTGTTTGTTTGTTTGTGCATGCTTTGCACAACCTTGGTTATGGTGAAATGAAATAAGTTAAGTGAGAGTTCCTACAATAGACAAGATGTCCTCAGCCACTCTTCTCTGAAGAATCACAGTGATTAGCTTTTTTTAATTAACATTAGCATTATGGCATATGTGCTGTGACTGAATACCTTCATTTCACCGAGCATGGAGAGTGGAGCAGTATACTCTGCAGAAAATTCACTAAAGTAAATTTAACTGTCTGCATCCAATATAGTCCACCGGAGATTGCTTTATGCATTTGACTTCATAATTAACAGGTTTCAAACCCATAAACTTAAATCATTGAACACAGCTGGCGACCTGTAATTAAATGCATTAAATATTTGAATGAACATCTTCCACAAAAACAAGACAGCAGTGTTGTTACACGGCAAGAACTTTAGGCTCCAACTTCGGTCGGAAACGTTTATCATTGAAATGATGGGTTTCGCAATAAACTGTTATGTCTGGTCTACACAAGTCCAAAGATATACTGTATATAAATATGCTTTAAAATTGAACTTACCAAGGATTCGTTTGCAGTCTGCAGCAATATCATGCTGTAAAAACATTTTTCATATTTTTACCAGTTTGTTTGGCCAGGATGAATTAAAGTAATCAAAAATTGAAATACTTTTTTTTTTAGAATGTTAACAAAACATAACAAAACTTTTATAATGTTAACTGCTCTTTAATTTACTTTTCATTATTAAAAATCCCTCATAGTTTCCACTAAAACATAAAAAAGCTGTTTCCAACATTGATGATAAAAACCATTATTCAAAATTAACTCCAATAATAATTGATAGATTTCTGTGTGGAGTTTGCATGGTCTCCCCGTGTTGGCGTGGGTTTCCTCCAGGTGCTCTGGTTTCCCCCACAAGTCCAAAGACATGCGCTATAGGTGAATTGGGTAAGCTAAATTGTCTGTAGTGTATGTGTGTGAATGAGAGTGTATGGGTGTTTCCCAGTGATGGGTTGCAGCTGGAAGTGCATCTGCTGCGTGGAACATATGCTGGATAAGTTGGCGGTTCATTCTGCTGTGGCAACCCCTGATTAATAAAGGGACTAAACCAAAAAGAAAAAGACTGAATGAATAATTGATAATAATTAATGGCACATCAAAAATGTTTCAGAAGAAACACTAAAGACTGATGTAATATTGTTTTGATCAAATAAATGATATTCAGTGGTTTAGTATTTGATGATTTTAATCTAACTTTGAATTGCTTCATTATTCATTCGTTCCAAAATCGTCTGTATTCTTCTCAGTTCTCTTGTTTCTTAAATATTTTGATTCAACGTATTATACAAATGTGTGGAATAAGAGCCTAAAAAAGCTGCAATGATGGACCACCGCTGTTTGCCAAATTATTATTTTTTCTTTTTTTTTCTTCTGTTTCTCCTCAACCCACCAATGATGCAGGACTCAATGAGATGTGTCCTGGATGCAGTGTGAGATTGGTTAATACAAACGCTTGTTGGTGAAAACAATGTCCTCTCAGTGGTGACAGAGACAAAGTATCTGCGTTTGGGGGACGCGTGTGCTGGAGACAGGTGACGGCTGCTAGGGAGCCTTTCAACACTATTTGAATTTCATGTGCAAGAGGAGGCAGCTCGTCATTAAAAAACCTTAATTTCTATGTCAGGTAGTCTTACAGGTAATCGATCATCTTGTCAGATGGATTTTATTTTTTCTGCTCCTTCAAAGTGGCCCTTACAACTCTCCAATTAAACTCGCAGGTGAAACGGAAAAATGTCTGAAGCCGTTAAAAGAAAATGGCTGGGAATTTAAATGTGATATAAAATATAAATGCTCAGGCCCTGATTAATCGATACAGAATTTCTAATCCCAAATTAGCGATGCAATATACTCCTTATGCATAAGCTTTATAGAAATGCCATCTTCTGAACTGTTAAAAAAAAAACTGTGATTGTTGTTAATGTTTATGTTGAGACATTTTAACTTGCATTAAAACAAAACACTAACACTTTTATGACTTAAAAATTAAGATAAATCATGGTTTGCTTATTTAAATGAGTTGCGTTAACATAAATACATGTTTTTATTACATTGATCATGTAATGTTTTTCAGTAACATGCCTTGCAGTAGAAAGAGTGTGTGTTTTTTACTTCTCAGCTCTCGTTCTAGTTTACATGGTGTTTTCTACGACTAAGACGTATGCTGGGTTCACCACCATTGCCCAGAATATCTCCACATGAGAGCCATTTATTGGTAAATTTCTAAACGTTAACGCTTGTCGGCTCCAATTTCTGTCCCGGACCTTCTTGTACCTGGGGAACAAAATGCTTGTATACTTCTGCTGGTGGCTCTTTGCCTCCCAAGGCACACATTAGATCAGACAAGGAGTGACAAAAACCACCAAGCGACAGCACTGGACTCTCCCTTGCTCTTAAATGACATGTATGGCTTTTTGTAACTTTGCACCACATCATAATTCAGTATTGTAAACAGAGTTTAAAATGTTTTCCACAATTGACAATTATCGTTATTATTTTATTTTATGTTATTTTTAGTAGTTCTGGTTTTGTAATTTTACTGTTATTTTATAAAATAATAATATGTTAAAGTTAATAAAATTATTTTACATATACAACATAACAATAATAGTAATTAAGTACAACAATAACATAAATAATAATAATGTATTATTATTATTATTATTATTATTATTAATTATAGCAATTGTTTTATAAAAACAAATAATTAAATATAATTAAGTAATGTCATAAAGTGTCATTTAAATATATCAATCATCATGAAAACAGCTTCTCATAAGGTTATGATCAGATAATGTTTATATAAATGTAATATAAATTATATAAACGATTTTATATTCACATATTTGGGTATAAAAGTCATTGCGTTCTCAGGCATTAGAATTAGAATGACAAACTGTTGAGCAACATACTTGCCAACACCAATCTTTGCTCACATTTGGCACTTGGTGACTGTTAATTTTAGGTCATGTTTGTAATTGTGATCTAATGCTGTATAAAATTGTTTTTTTAATAGACATTCCAATAAGTTTTAATAATTTAAGTTTTAATAGGTTTTATTGTTTTTTATGATTTAGTAAGCATTAGAACACTGGGTAAACTGACAAAAAGAAAAGTATTTAAAAATAAAAAACATATAAGCTAAAATTCCATTTAGATTGTTTACCTTGTTGGTACTTACATATTAAAAAGGCCAATTAAAAAGAGTTTTCCCAGAAATGACTTAATTTTTTGCAAATTAATTTATTGCTAATGAATCATTCTTTATTTTTGTATGTACTAATTTGTAAACTCTCAAGTCATTTGCTTCTACATTCAGTACGACAACCCTGTGAAAATACACTCCGCACACTGAGCCAAAGCCTCAAGAACCTGAGAACATGAATGTGTTCTATTGCTGCTCTTATAAAGCCTAAATGACAAAAATGCCTGTGCAGCAAAAAAACGTAGAAGAAATAGAGTTGATTAGCAGAACCTTCCCAGCATGCTGTGCAGTGACAAATGATTGACTTGGAACAATATCTAAGGCGATCAGGATAAAGCACCGGCCATTTCAAGGCTCAGCAAAATTCAAATTCTAATTAGACTCTGTACCACATTCCAAATAAAAATTGTTCCCTTGGTATTTTACCCTATCAGGTGTCTCTCTCCGACCAGTGAAACAAAACGAATAAAGAAAATGATTAAAGTGATAACAAAGGCATAAAATTTAAATTATGGCGGCATCACATCTGGGATCTGTATGTCACTGGGCTGCCATTTTTGCCCCCACACTCAGCACTCCATTTTTTCTGCATGAGGGCAACCGGGAGAACAGAGGAGAGAGAGAGGGAGAGAAAGAGAGCGGGAGGGGAAAAAAGGGTATGAAATTAAAAGGTAGAAAGCGAGAACGCAAATAGGCTTTCAGCTTTAGCGTTATTAATGACTCTTCAAAAATCTCCGACTTTTCCAATCTCTCCGAGAAGCGCTTGAAGGAGCTTGCAGATGAAGCTGACCTTCAAAATGTTCTTTGGTCTTTAGTTAAGAAATTCACTCACCATTATGGCATCATTAGGGAAACAAGGATAAAATTACTCCATGGTTAATGACCTATAGGATCCCCCACCAAAATTTGTTTCAGATCTAATAAAACTGCGCTTAACACACTCGAATGAATTATGAAGACTGTTACGTGGGGTATTAAAATGTGGAAAATAGATTTTCTGAAGCTAGGAGGACTGGACTTTTCAAATCAGATAGTAGAATGGAATTTTCTGGGCAATAAATTCTACCATGTCTCAATTTCATTTTTTTCCCCTCTCCCGCTCTGAATTTTTCAGCCTGTGATTGAATCTGGGGAGTGGGATGGCCTCTAAAAATTCATTGCCAAGCTCCTCTTGTGATCGAGAGATTGACGGATGTGCGGGCAAATAAGTGTTTATCTGCCAGCAATGAAGAGTATTGATACGCGATACGCCAACATGGATACGGATAAAATGGGAATTTAACCTCCTTTAAAGCACAACAAGCATGTGACGCGCATAAAGAGAGCAGGAAATATAGAATAAAGAGTTTAATTAAGAAGATCTGTGTTACTGAGCTTGATAATTTACCATGAAGACCTTTATGAAATTGGATTTGCATGTACATTTACTCAGCATGCTGGCCAGATTAACGAATGCCAAGGTGCTAATTAGCAAAATGTGTCCTAGAACTGAGAAAGCATGCAAAAAGCTGTTAGGGAGGAAAAATGAGGCTGCAGGCTATTGGACCTGTTCTCTTGCGTGCACACACACACACACACACACACTCTCTTGCACGTGCAAATACACACACACACTCACAGTCATTTAGGCTGATATTATGTTATTCTCTGCAGTCTTAATGTCAACTTATTTTGAGAAAAGGGAGGAGAAGTGGAGAGTTTGGCTTAGCGAGAGCTGCTTATAGCCACTGAGAGGTGGTTTGTGTGGTAATGGCATTTGCTCTCTTTAAACTTTAATCTTTCCTATTAATTCCCTGCAACTGGAGAATGTGCAAGAGTTAATGTTCCATGAACGTGTTGCTCACTCTGCAATCTCTTCAAGCTAATTACCTTCAGGTGCTAAATGGAGGGAAATTGCAATCCATTTGGATGAGAGAAATTTCACCTCTCTGTCCCCTGTGCAAGATTTTTGGGTGCTTTATTGAAGGAGGGCGAAAAAGATGGGGTGGGGGGATGGAAGGAAATGAAGTCTAAGTAGAGTAGTTTTCGAGACGTATCGTTTAGTGTTTTTCGGGCGCTGGTGTGACCCGGGGGACGCCAGCGTTCGTACCTATGGAGGTCATTCAGAGGTCAACAGGTGTCGTCTGTGACATGCGGACAGTTTAGCAGATGTTTGATTGACATGAATCATTTGAATGGCCCATTAAAAACGTGTGATGGGGAGAGTTGACAACACAGCCATTTTGAAGCATAAACAGTGAACGACTCTAAAGGTGAAGAGCCTTTTAGTGGCCAAGATGTTGAATGCACTGATTACACCTGAAGGTTAATATGGAAGTAATTATCATCTTCATTTTTGATCTCTAATCATAATTGACCTGGTTTCTTTGTGTGACATGTACTGCATATTGGACCCATTTGGTCTGGAACTACCAACATGCATGAACGATCTGCTCAGTTTATTTAAAAATGTTCCATTACTAATGTAAAGAAATATAAATGTACATTATTTAATCGACCAATTATTTCAAGATACAATAATAGTGTCGATATTCATTTAAAATGAATGTCTTCACTTATTTAGCCTAAAGGTGTTAATGCAAATCAAAGATGTGCATTAATTCGTGAAATAATTATGTACATTTAAAAATAAATGTAAGCAATACAAATAAATGAGCTCACTTTAGTACACTGGGTTTAATTCACTAATTACTTTGACTTATTTAGCATTTGTAGGCAAAGGAGAACTTCTCCACCTCTGTATGCACATTAAATAGTTCTTAACCTCGTTGTAATATAGTGAATTGGAACTATTCAAAAGGAGCCGCTGACTGCACAAGTTAATTTGCATAGAACACGTCCAAACCTTCATAAAAGGCCTTTTTGCTAAATGTTTCCTTTACAGTCTTTCGTCCCTTTCATCAAACATTAGCCAGTCTCTAGAGCTACACATTCACCAGATGTCATTCTTATAACAACATTATAGCTATTTTCATTGTCATAGAAATAATAATGTTTCAAATAAAATTATATATCATCAAATGTAGTGAATGTAAGAACAGTTGTGTTGTCCCTCAGACTGCAAGAGTTTATAATATGAATAATTGCTCTTATTCTTCAATGCAGAAGTGCACTCGTTTTTGCGATTGTTTTAGAACTTCTGATTCAGTTGCCCATGTGAGAAATGACTAGGAATAATAAACGGCAGAAGACGGTCAAACTACTTGCTCTGCAGACAAGTGTGTTCATGAATATACAGACAAAGCAAAATAATATAATATGAAAATATCAGTTTGCAACATCAAGCTGCATAACGAGCTGTTTTTAATATCTAAAAATTAATAGAAGTGAATGAGACTAGAAGTCTCGAGCCAAAAAGATTCAAATGGCTGCACCCTCTCAAACACGAAGAATAAGGTCAATATCACATAAATAATAATTATTGTGTCGTTTTAAACATAATAAATCCTAAATTCTGTCCGGAAAGCTCAGTTTTGTATAATTGTAGTTTCAGTTGTTCCTACATTTTGTTGTATATTTCAAATAATCATACAAACATTAATAGTACAAACATTTGTTGCTATTTGCATGGGCAACACGGTGGCGCACTGGGTAGCACAATCGCCTCACAGCAAGAAGGTTGCTGGTTCGAGCCTCGCCTGGGTCAGTTGGCATTTCTGTGTGGAGTTTGCATGTCCTCCCTGTGTTGGCGTGGGTTTCCTCCGGGTGCGCTGGTTTCCCCCACAAGTCCAAAGACATGCGGTACAGGTGAATTGGGTAAGCTAAATTGTTCGTAGTGTATGTGTGTGAATGAGAGTGTATGGGTGTTTCCCAGTGAGGAGTTGCAGCTGGATGGGCATCCACTGCGTAAAACATATGCTGGATAAGTTGGCGGTTCATTCCACTGTGGCAACCCCAGATTACTAGGGACTAAGCCGAAAAGAAAATGAATGAATGAATGAAAATGTTTGCACAAAGATTTCATCCTCCAATTTGTTTTCTCATACTTGTAATCTAATGATGGATCTAAATGTACTATAGCAGTGTTTCTCAACCATGTTCCTGGAGGATCACCAACTCTGCACATTTTCCATGTCTCCTTAACCAAACAAACCTGATCCAGATCATCAGCTGATTAGCAGAGACTGAAAGACCTGTAATGGGTGTGACAGACAAAGGAGACATCCAAAACATTAGGGGTGTGAACCTACACTGGTCTCACGGTTCGGTTCGGTTATGATTATCATGCCATCGATTCGGTTCAATTCGATATTACGGTGCTTTCCATACACAATTTTATATTTTACTTCACAGCACAAGAATTCTTGTATTAAAATTGATAATTTATGAATATATTTATATATTATTTGTAATAGAATTTTGTCCTTTAATACAAGCAGTCAGATATATGTGCTGTACCTTTAATTGTACCTGCACAAACAAACACTCTTTTTGAATGTATCAAACAAAACTAAAGTACATGCACGGAACAACATGAACATTTATAGCAAGTAAATTCATGTAAATATTATCCTGCTTGCTTTTTGATCGTTGTTGAGCGACGTCTATGATTGATCACGCGCTCAACAGAAAAGGTTGTGATTGGCTCTAATGTCAACACAGCTCTGGCGCTGTTTAGCAAAGAGTGACACGGGTACTGATGTTAAACGGCCGCGGCGATCAGCTGATACATTATAGACGGCGACACGGTGGAAAAAACTCGCTCTGCACACACGCTCGTGTCTGGATCCACAAGTAACGTCATTGTTGTAACAGCTGAGAGAGGAGATAAAACGTTACCTCTCGAACATGCCAGCAGGTCAAAGGGGCCACAGAAAGTGAGAGAGAGAGAGTTTACAGCTTTCATTTTTTCCTATCTGGGTTCTAATGTACTTCCCTGTCAGCAAAGACTGTTCAGCAAATTCACAAGCAGTGAATTGTGCACACTAATCTGCTTCTTCTCGCCATAGTAAGCTACCGCCATATAATGCATATGTAATAAATGACGTCATTATTATTATTATTATTATTATTATTATTATTACTGAACCAATACCGAATTGTTTGTGTTTGCATCGAGGAAACAATTAATCTTGACACCCCTACAAAACATGCAGTGTTAGTGGTCCTCCAGGTACGTGGTTGAGAAACACTGTACTATAGTACTTTAGTAAAATTCAACAAATAAACATGCATAAAAGTGTATGTAATATCCAACATTCAAATTCTATGGAAATCTGCAGAACTTCTTTTGGAATTCTGAACACTAGGATTCCACTTGGGGTGCTAATGGGGCTGTTGTGGTACAAAAAAAAAGATACATAATATTTTAGTGATTCTGTTTGTTAAATAACTGCTCATTTAAATTCAAATGCTTGTTTCAGGGAAGATTCTGTAGATATTGGCCTGTGAGTTTTCTCACCCAGGGTGACCCAACACGAGGCGGTTTTAGAGCAAGTCAGAGAGACGCATCTCGTTTCAGACGTGTGAAAGGGCCAGCTGGGGAGGGCTGGACACATTGTGATCACTCACCTTCATCCTTAATTTGTTGTCATTACCTTTACGAGCATTTCAAGATCAAAAACAAGCAGAGAGGGAGGACTGCCATGTGACAGAGTAGGATTGAGGGTTTCGGCGGCAAAGTGAGGAGACATTTTGGATACCCTCTGTTTCATTATGTCTTTCATTATCCCAGTTAGTGATGAACAACACCCTCTTTCATACCAAGCACACTCTCCTCGTGTGCCACTCCTTACTGTCTGTAGGGCTCTATCAAATCTGTTTTCATTTTTCTCAAATATTGTTTTTATTTTCCTGAATATTTACATTTTTTGTTAGATATAATGCAATTTAGTAATCAAAAAGCATGTCAACTAAATTGAAATCCTGAAACATGTTCAATACAACAACAATTCATGACGAATATAACAAAATATAAATATTAGAAAACTGTTCTCAAATATCATGTCTAAAACTACATGGAAAACATAACGCTTTCTTCACCAAATTCAACGTCCTTCTAAGATCATGCTCATGATCATGTCATCTGTTGTTGCTAAGCAATCATCCACCACTGACAAACCCTGACTGTAGCTCTGATACAAGTTTCATTTATGGAAAGAAATGTAAAGGTTTTTGGGTGATCTGTGATTGTCTGAGGTAATTAGTCTACTGTCATTACTGAAATGTGTATAATCCATACAAAGTGTGAAGCTGCTTGGTTGGATTGTGTCACATGACGTGATGCAGTTGCGGCATTCTGAAAAGTTGAGATGTTTTCAACTCTCTGTGCTGTAGGCATGGCTGAAAAAGGGAGCGCATCACACTGCATCACTTCTCATTTGCATGTTCTCATGCCAATTTAAAATAATGAACTTGTTATGAACACTAATATAAACTGAATGCACTAAAACTACACTCATATTTTGATGGGTTGTCCTAAAAACAACGTGAGCTTCCCTATGTACAGGATATGATGGTAGCTCTAAATGAAGTGCATGTGTTTATGTCCTCAAATAGTAAGACAGCAGATGCTGACAACATCATGAACGTCATGGATGTGTCATAATGCGTGGAGTAAACAAAACAGCATAATTCGTTCACAGAATGTGCAAATCTCATATTTAAATTGTGACTTTCATCTTGATTATTGCTGACAACATTGATTAGGTAGATTTGATTAGGTGTACATCTACTTTTGATTTATTCATGCAAATATACTCAAATTCTATCTTAAACATCTAATTTTTGTTGGATTCTGCAAATTCCAGCTATGTTTTTGTTCAGTGCGGAAATCACAGGGCCCTGCACATGGATCCAAAAATCCTGTATTTCTAGTGTCTCAGAATTCCAGATTCCTGTGGTGTTTGTGGAGCAAATTGCCTTTCTTGCATTTGCAATAAACCCCAACTGCTAGCTATTGACAGATCTCCCTAAATGTTTGCAGGAGGGGGATGTAATTATCTTTTATAAAAAAAATTCTCCCTCCACCTTGCGGGAGGGTCCTCGGGAGGGGGCTAAAGGGAGAGGAAGTGAGGAGATAAGAGCGGAGGGAGGGGGGTGATTATCTGTAATAGAAGAGCATGGAGGGACACTTTGTCCCCTGTTTGATCTGTCCCTATAGATGACACAGCAGGAAATTAAAGATGAAAGAGCTTTACCACCACCGTCTTCTGAGCAGCGGGAAAACACGCACTCATTTGCTGGTCTCGCACAACTACTGTGATGGACCCTCAGCACAAGGCTTAGCCATCTATTTTAGCCATGCTTCATGTTGGTTTTGCATGCAGGAGATTAGCAAACTTGTATCAAATTGTGTAGAATAATTTTTTCATTTATTTGAATTCATACGAAAATTAGATTATTCAAAAATACTGAGGTCATGTTGATGTCATTTTTTGATGGATTCTAGCACTAGACATAGGTTAGCAAACTCGCGACGCTTTTGTTAACTTTTGGAAGAAAAGGTATCAGAGTGATAATGACAAATATGATGATATGATAAAAAGTCATGACATCAAATGCTTTATGTTACTGACTTAGTTTAGTGTTTAGTGACTAAATGTTTTAAGTTATACACAGTTTAAATTTATATTTGTAGTCAGTTTGATTGATGTAGTTGAGTTGACTAGAAAAGGTGATTTGATTGAAAACTCAAAAAATGAGGACAGCAAGTTTTTTGCAGTCACCATGTAAACTACAGATACATCATTTTGTGAAAACAGTGATAGCGTCGCGTTGCATCATTTGCATTGTTTGTTTAAACTGTAGGCATGAGTGAGAGCTCGAATACCAAAACAACAATGGCAGACTACAGGAATTGCACATGCATTTCTTGGATTTGTGTAAACAGAGATAGTTTTGACAGCATGTTTTAAAAAAAAAAATGCAAACAAAAACTAACATTTTTAGTCCGTCATTTAAACCAAGTTTAAAAAAACCCTTAAAAATATCAAACCATTATTTTGGTCAAAACATAATTGTAATTAATACAATTCTACTATTTCCTAGATGTCTGATAGCAATACACAGAAGATTTGCTAGTTTTAAGCTTTTTTTTTACTTTTAACTTTTTAAAAACGTTCCTGTGTGACAACTAACCTATGTCTTGTTATATAAAAAAATCTAAATCAAAGTAAAAGCAGCATCATTTAATGTAATTCAGTTTCTTTCTCACAAGTTGAGTGATTATGTTTTTAATTTAAAATGTTATCTTTTTTTTCCTCAGAGAGCATCTGATTTATATTACTCATTACACTAATTTAAACAGAAGAAAATCTCTGGCATAAGGTTCAGAGCGACCCTCACATTTTTCCTGGGCTATATTTCACCAGCGGTAATAATAAATGAATTAGCATGGAGGAGGTTTCCAAACAGTCTGTATCTTACACAAACATGCTGAGTGACAGGCCAAAGCTCCCACTGTGGCAAAGAATCTCCCACAATTAACACTCCCCAAAATATATTTCAACAGCTGAGAAGAGAAAAAGAAATGCTCATCAAACCAACCTACTTTAAACGAAATCCAAGCCAAACCTTTCTGAAAAAGAATATTCTCAAGTCCTGTAAACTTTTTCAATTCATGTTTGATCTGATGAGCTTGCAAGTGAGCTTTAAAAAATTCTGGGCTGTTTCACCCCAATTTTGGGTCAAATGTGGACAAAACTAACGGGGTTTGCCCATATTTTACCCAATTTGGGCTGAAATAAACCCACATATTTGAGTGTAGCTCATAGAGATTTGATATTGTATGATATCACTTTCCTTGGATAAATGGACAAGCAACTTTATTTAAAGAAAACATCTTGAATAATTTATGGCAGAGGATGTAATGGCTTTATGGGTATTATGAAGCAAATATGCCCTTTGAAACACATACGAGCCACTGATCCTTTGAAGAACATTGACATTTTTAGTGAGGAAAAAAAACACGCTCATAATCTCTTTGGTTTTTCTGTCGTCTGGCTCTGTATGTCTCAAAGAGCCAAATATTTTCTGCAGAAAGCCTTTTGTGTGTGTGTGTGTGTGTGTGTGTGTGTGTGTGTGTGTGTGTGTGTGTGTGTGTGTGTGTGTGTGTGTGTGTGTGCATAAACCTGCAAATTTACATCAGTCAATAAAAAAATGTCACTTATGTAAGTTTGTCCACCACACACACACACACACAC
>CAIGQW010000302.1:10793108-10804740 GCA_903798125.1 Danio choprae | reverse complement strand
AGTCCTTTTTTTTTTTAGAAATTGCCCAAAAATGACAATTTATCTGTCATTTATTTACCCATATGTGGTTCCAAAACCTATATGTCTTTCCTTTTCCTGTGTAATCCAAAGAATGTTTTTAAAAATATTGGTTGCACTGTACATTATTGTCATCGTCATTTTTATTTGTCTTGTTTTATGTTTCAGTCTATAATTTTTAGGATGTTTCTATAAAAATAGCTGAGTTCTAGACAGCATGTAAAATCAGTCATTGCCGTTTTAATCAGCTAGGAAGCTGTAAAAGTCAGTTAGTTGTCTGTTTATTAGTTTGTGACAGGCATAAAGACATGTAGATTAATTCATGACCCCACGAAAAATTGGACAACAATTACTGCCACACGTGTCTGTCAGAGCAGAAAAGTAAAGGTAGCAAGAAGATGACAAGAATACATGCTCAATTCATTATACGTATTAATGAAGTTCTGCTTGATTACTTGTAGGTGACATTCAGCGCCTTAGTGGGCTTTTTTATTCACCTGACATAATGGACACTCCGATGTAAATAATTGAATCCTCAATGATTAAGCATACTAACATTTTGAGTTTTATTAATGTCCTCTCTGATAGGTCTAGTAATTAAATGCAGTGCAGTCGTTGGTCATAATTAAACTATTAAGCATCTCAAGGTTTGACCTTTTTGCCTCTGACCCACAGTTAAAGCAAATGTAATGACTCAGAGAAACTCGTTCTTACAGGCATCCGAGATGACCTTTAAGTGGCAAAGGACAGGCCTTTATAAGGTTTCACTTGAATTCAATTTCAACACTCTGCAGCAGGACACATTTTTAGCACTTCCATCTATTTTAATAAAAGCTCTCACATAAAGAGAAAATTAACAAAATGAAGAATTACTCAAGATTTGCTTGATTTTTGGTCTTTTCAATCGATTACATTACACACATTTTTAGATATGTTATACTATATACTGTATATGCAGCTCTATGATATGATCGTTTTAAAAGCTAAAACAATCATTGTCTTATTTATTCATTTTTGGTGGTCCAAATTTAACTCAAACTTAAAATTATAAAGAAATAAAGAAAAAAGAAAAAACATAAAATTGTCTGTATTTGTTTATGACTCCATCATTAGCCATTAGTATTTAAAATAACCCTTCATTTAACACTTTTATACATTTTTTTGTGTGTTTGACCTATAGTATGCATCTCTGTCATAAGATCAGAGTGAGAGCTCCATTTTTTAAAAAGCTAAAACAATCATTGTCTTATTATTATTATTCCTCCTTAGTCAACAATTCTAAAGGTACATTTGAAGTCTTGAAGGTAAACTTACAAATGCCTGCTGTCTTGAATCGTGCAGCACTGACATGTTTTCTCCATTTCTTCTCATTCCATCGGTCCAGTAAACAACATCTGCCATTCCATTTGCCCACCTTACACTGTAACCTCTGTCTAGTATAGTTAAGTGAATGCACAATGGAGGGTAATGATCTTCTACTAATGTCTGCTATTACCAGCACTCTCACAGTGATAGATTAGACCAGATACCTTGTATATTTTCCCAAGGCCGCTATTGTCTAATGTGCTCGCATTGATGTTTTTCATAGAATGTTTTGCTTTTTTGTCTTTTTTCCTCCTCTCTTGTTTATTTAAGGTTTTAATCAATGGACTGAATTAGAATGCTCACAATAGTTTTCGAGCCGTTCTCCGAGGACATCCAATTTTTCACATTATAGGATTCGGCAGTGTTAAGCTGTTGATAAAGATAATTGCTCTGCATTTTCTGTATCTGTGGCCGAGCCGTAGATCAGCCTCTTACATGCAGATCAGGGCTGGATCAATATGACACTACAGCCTGACCCCGAGACCTCAGGTCAATACCCCTTAAATCAGTGCGTGCAAAATTAGCCGCCATCAACCTCACTTAATGGAGATGCTTCATCCATGCCATTGAACCAAATGGCAGTGGCTTTTTTGCATTGTAGGAAGCCATGTCTTCTCGATGCGCTCCCAAAATGCTGTGTTTGCATTTAAACAAGTTATTTTGACAACATTAAACATAAAATACAAACATACCACTGTAACAGATAAGTTATGCAGTAGTTAGCAACAAGCTACACATGAACACATTAACTCATTTTAATCCACTGATGGTTTGTAATAACTTCTGTTTGTGTTCTAATGTGGGTTTAGTCATATGATGAGGCAGAAATCAGTTTTCATTTTAAATCAATAAAATGGCTATACACAAACAGAAAATTGACAGTTCTGCTGCAACAATAGCGTGACTGAATGTTCGTGCTCCAATATGCTCATCTACTGAATGAACAGTGCAATGCAGCGGATTATAAAAATAATATTGGTTAGTTTTTATCTTTTTGACTACATTTTAGTCTCGTTTTTTTCGTCAACAATAATGACCTGTTCCTTCATTAAACGACTGGATCAGAGAGTGTGTGCATTCATAGTTTTCAGTCACATTACTAGCATAGAGGACCTGTGAAGTTACTGTTTGTCAAGCTATAGGCAACAACTTATTTTCATTGACAGAATTAACACTGGCAGAAATATATTACCTTTTTTTATTATTATTATTTTTTTTTTAATTAATCGCTATAAGCTTAGTATTTCTCGTTTAAACATATTATTATAATATATCCCGAATCACACATAAATCATTCATTTGTGACTTTTTTATGATTTTTAAAATGTATTTATTTTTATTATATTCTCTAGGTTTGTTATTAATGGTCAAAAAGTGAAAGACAAGCTGAAGCTCATCATATGAAGAGACATGGTGGTTTATAAAAAATAATATGAGTAGCAGCATATATCTAATTGCAGAAGCAAAAACTCAGAGACAGTGGTGGAAACAACTGATTTGCTTATTTGTACAATTTAGTGGGAAATGTATAGATGTGTATTAATGTTAGACGTGCACTTTTAGTGCACCTTTGCAATGTAAGCAACTTACCATTAGAAGGATTTTATTTTGGGTGCTTAACTCTCATGGCCATTCAGTTTAAGCAGAATCATCTGATTTTGGATCTATTTTCTTTTTTCCTAAAAGCTAGTCGAAAATGTTTTTTTCATTGTGCCTCCGAGCATTCCCTTGGGGAAGTAATATTAAATTCAAAATATGATGGGCTCTTTGAACTCATTTACTCATGGTTACTGTTTAATCCACAGGCGTTTCATTTACACTGGTGAGTAGGAGCAGTCTGAGGGATATTGTTTCCCTGAGGAGATCATTGACTAAAACACTTTGCATTCCATTCACTGTATGTAAGTCATTTTCAGAGGTTATAACCCAGAGTCGGTGAAGTAGGACGCCATAGCTTTTATTGTCCAAATCAAAAAGCCTGTTTTAAGTTTCCTTTCACAACTGGTACCTCTTAGTTTTATATGTACAACAAGTATACACATTTTTATTTTAATTTTTTACTTATTTCATTTTATTTATTTATTTTTGTAAATTTGCAATTTGCATAAATCTGAGTATTTATGTACACTGTAAAGAATGCTGGGTTCAACACAATTGATTTGTGTTAGGACAATATGAAGGAATTAAGTTAACTTATTAGCTTTATTTAGTTAACTTATTTACAAATTTAAGTGGATTGAACGTAAAACAATTAAGTTATCCTTTAAAAAAACCTCAAGAATTTTGTTGTTTTAGCTTACTTTATATAATTAGTTTGAACAAGCAGCAAACATAATTTTTTGAGTGTATTTTGTTATTTGCTTGTTTGTGTGTTCATTGATTTGTTTATTTATTTGCATTTGATCAACAAGAGCTCTAATTAGACTTTCCCACATCATAATTTTGAGTTATCTCACAAGTATGATGATTTCATCATCAATGACAAAAAGCCTTAGTTTTAATTGTACAATTTTTAGTTTAATTTAATTTAATTTAAGCTTAATTTTTTTCTTAATTTTTTTTTTATTGTTTAGTTTAGTTTTTTATGAAAATTAATATTATTATTATTATTATTATTATTATTATTATTATTATTATTATTATTATTATTATTATTATTATTATTATTTAATTGTTTGTATTTTTTAAGCCACCTCATTGCATTTGATCAACAAGTGCTTGGGATTATTCCGGCCTCTCCGCTAGACTTCCCCGCAGGTGTACAGATCTGAGAGCAGCCATGCGGACCCTGCTGCTGCTGCTAAAACTGACCACAATCACTATCCCAGGCCACAGCTGAGACTTTAACTGAGCAGCACAAACTGTTTTCTCAACAAAGGGATTGGCTCAAACAAATGTCATAAGCCTTTAATGAGAGAGCTGATCTCACTAAAACCTACTTCTATTCACAGGCCCTATAGCCATTGGAGTCATTGAGACTAAACAGAGGCTCTCTCTCTTAGGAACCCACTGCAGCCAAGCCACATGACAATGCAGGTCAATTAATTGGTTAAAAAAAGTGGGAATCCAATTAATGTGTATCAAGCTGGCATTTTTGCATGATGATGGCTCATTAGTGGGGGTGTTTTGCTGGATTATCCCCCCCTCATTAAAAGGCTGTCTTTCTCAGTAGGGCTTTAGGCAGCAGGGAGGGGATTCTTTATGCAACAGGTCTGAAACAAAAACTCTATGTTATCCCCATTTAATGGATTTAACGCTGTTGAATTTTTAAATGGCTTGGGCAGATGCCTTTTGACAGGGAACTGCAATTCACATTCACTTTCACACTGTTCCTAAATTACTGAGGGGCATTTAGTGGGAAAAGTGAAAGCAAACATTTGTGTGCTTTTACTGTGCCTGATAATAGTACTACATTTTGTAGTGTTTAGAGATGTTTGTGATGTCCCAAAATGAAAATGTACTAAAAGCCTACAGAAACCTGCAGAAACTACTCAAAGTACAAACTAGGTTCTTATGGTTTCTGTCATTTTATATATATAAAAAAATGTAACTGCAATTTTATGACTTGCAATTCTCACAATTACATTTTTCTCACAATTTTTCCCTCGTGACGTGTTTACATCTTACAGTTCACATTTTATTATTTATTTTTTCTCACAATTGTGACACAATTTCTTCACTTTATAGGCTCCATTTGTGATGTTTATTCTCAAAATTGTATGATTTAAACTTAAAATAAGAAATTAAGTCTTTAACACAATATTGTGAGATATTTTACCATTGTCAAATAAAATCATTCCATGATTGGCCATTTTGAGTATATTTCGTTCTAGAAAAATGCCTGAAATGCAGATTTTTCTTATTTATTTCTTTTACCTTTTGCTCGATTGTTTTTAGTTTGTCTCTGAGCAGAAGATTGATATCCTTGCCATACTTGTGTAGAGTAACTTCACTTTAATCTTGTTTGAGGCTAAATTTCAAGTGGAGTGTGTCTAGTTGTTTCCGAGATTACTTCATCTTTCTCTCTGCAGCCACTTCCGCCTTTGTCCTCTGGCATTCAATGTCCCATTACCCTTCACAAGCAGCTAGTTTCTGCTGTTTGCCCAGTGCTTTCCACTGAGGCCAACATTACGGCGCTGTGTAGGAATGCCTTTTCTTTTCTCTCATCGCTGCCCTCTTTTACAAACTCTGATTAATTGATGATTGTCTTTAGTCTGGGCCATTTTGTTGGAGTCATCGCCAGAAGGAGATGGTATTTTTGTTTTTTAATTAGGGGAAGACACTGCAGGTGAATAAGGTAAAAAAAAACACTAAAACCAAAAAAAAAAGAATAGTTGATTGATTGCATTAAGAAATGGCTACAAAATAAAGGAATTTAAGATTTTGTTACTTTTATTTTATGTTTAAATAATAATTAGATATACACCATTTAGCAGACATTTCTTGCACAAAATCCTAAATATTGTATGGTTCTGGTTAAATTCTTTTGCTATATTAGAGTTCAAGGTTTTAAATATGGGATTTTGAGTATCTCTTTTTTTATTCCATAGTTTAGAAAATACTGCAAACAACCAGAATAAAGAAACATTTTACTTTTTTTAAAGAATAAAAGGTTGTATACAATTAGGCAAATTATGTATGAACAAATCCCTTAGTAAAAACCTTTATTATTTTTATTATTATTTTTGATTGATTTATGGCACAATGCGGTAGAAAAATATGCATTTTAACTGAAATCTACAGACACAAATTAATAAAGAGTGACAAATATTTAAAAGTGGAATTTGGATGTTTTCTTTAAAATACACTGAAAAAAAAAACACTTTATAAAAAGCCCAAAAATACAGAATTGGCAGGTGGATGAAAATAAACCACGTTTTTGCCTGCAGCATCTTGCCTTAACATTTCATTGTAAAACTTTTAGGGTTTGGTCTGTTCTTGTTTGGCGTGGCTCAAGTGTTTATTTTGGCCCAGGTTTCTTTGAGAAAAATCCCATGTTTGTGCCATGTGATATATTCAGGGAGCTATGGAAAGGACAATTAGTCCAAAGTCATGCGGTGTTGGGAAGTTACTGATCTTGGGCACATGATCTGGGTCACCAGGAGTGGGTTTAAAGTGTAAAGTGCCTTCTCATTCTTGGAAATGTTTAAAACAAAAGTGGTGCAATACATGTTTTTTCGAAGTATCCTGTAAGCTATTGTCACCCGTGCATCAAATCACACCCACAATTTGTATTCATAATTGTTTTAATTAGTTTTGAGTCCCTTTTCCCTTTTTTCCCCCTATTTCCCCATCATGTTCAACAAACAATCAGTTATCAAATCAAATTGCTTCCAATGGTTTATAATTGAAGTCAGTAATTATAGCCTTAGAACATTAAAAAGTAGTTTTGTATATTTGATATGTGCCCTGAACACTATGCAAAGCATAAAACGGAGTGTCTGTTTCACGAGGGTATCAAAGTTTAGATTAATTCAGCCTCAAGTCATGGCAAATGTTAATTGTCAACGAGTAATGATGAAGTGAGAAAATAATTAGGAATATGTTAATCATAGCGTTTACTATGCAATCCAAAGCATCCTAATTTTAGCCTTAGATTGCAATGAATGTTGTTTCCCTCCTGAATCGAATGCATATTTGGTCATTATAGAAAGTGTTTTTGTTTTGACAGAAAGTAAGCTCTTTTGTGTGTTTGTGCGGTGCTAATTGAACTGTGTTGACCCAGAAATCCCCTCTTAAAGAGAGTCTGACACATCACAGTATAAAAGACTGTTTCTGTTACTTCCTGTCTAATCCTTCAGGTCAAACACAGAGCGTCAACACACGCCACTAATACATCTGGTGAAGGATTTGAATCTTTTTGCGTACACTAAGAATTAGTGTTATTATTTCAATTATTTCCATTATTGATAGTCATTTGTGTTTAGGTCAAAGATTAAACAGGTTAAATCATTTAATTTGTATGATTGCTTATTCTTTTATATATATTGTAATAAGTACAGGTCAGAATAAGTGTGTTTTATGTTTGCTTAATGACCAAGGAACATTATTTCACCCGTTTTTGGGATGTTTTTTTAATGTCAATTTCAAACATTAAATTTAGACTACTTGCATTTTATATTCTTTCCATATAAATGAAATTGAATTCAATCACAAAATGTGACGTCTTTTTTTGACCTGTTTATCAAAACGGCAAGAAACTATTAGAAATGTTCTTGCTCATGTAATGTTTTGGATGGCTATGTTTATGGTTTCACCTTTTCCAGATGAACACTGTAAAATCATGAAAAGAAATCTGTTCATGTTGAATTTATTTCTTTTTTTTTTACTGTATTTTTCTCTCATTAATCTTCTAATCATCTCTTCTGTGCATCCAGGCATATACATAGAAAAATGTTTTGAACAGTCAGCATTTTGCTTGGATATAGAAAAGGATTGTAAAGCATTTCCAATATACCTGCAGCATTAGATAAATCTACAAATGAAGAGTTTTTTGATTACAAATATTGCATATATCAGTATAAGACACACAAATCTGGTAAATTTTAGTAAGCTTTTGAATCTTTACCAAAATATTTTTTTTCCTCATTAAATCTCAGTGCTTCTGATGGTATTTCAGACCCTCTGGTGTTTTATATGCTTATTAAATGCATTTTGACTTAATGTTTTGCTTTGAGACCTAATAGTCATGCAGAGTTTTAATATGCTGTTTCCGACTTGGGCTTTACAGATAGGTTGGGTTATAATCAAGGCCTAAAATTAACACCAACATGGCATTAAGGAGTATATGAAACAGTGTTGCTTACCAAGTTGGCTGGTAACTTTTTTAATTAATTCTAACAATGCCTGAGAGCAAAATGTGGTTTAGTGTGGCACTATGATCTTTTCACATGAGCAGCTTATGAAAACGGTGTTTTCAGTCCCTCAGAGTGAATTGGTTCATAGTAAATCTACAAACCTTTGAGTCACTTATGATATGTACTTGAAAATGTAACAAAATATGAGTATATGAGAATATGAGTGCACAAAAATATGAGAATGTTTTTTAAATGTTTATGCCAAATAAAGTTTCCTTGTGGTTTCTACCAAAACAGAAACTTGAGATATGACGTTTTTACATTTTAGATTGCAAAAATGTTCCTAAATTTAAATTAAAAAAAATATATATATATGTTATATATGTTATAGGGCAGCACGGTGGCGCAGTGGGTAGCATAATCACCTTACAGCAAGAAGGTCACTGGTTTGAGCCTCAGCTGGGTCAGTTGGCGTTTCTGTGTGGAGTTTGCATGTTCTCCCTGTGTTCGTGTGGGTTTCCTCCAGGTGCTCCAGTTTCCCCCACAATTCCAAAGACATGCGGTATAGGTGAATTGGGTAAGCTAAATTGTCCATAGTGTATGTGTGTGAATGAGTGTGTATGGATGTTTCCCAGTGATGGGTTGCAGCTGTAAGGGCATCCGCTGTGTAAAACATATGCTGAATAAGTTGGTGGTTCATTCCGCTGTGGCGACCCCAGATTAATAAAAGGACTAAGCCGAAAAGAAAATGAATGAATGAATGAATATATGTTATATACATATATAAAAGATAAAATGTGTATGTTGTAAAGGATTAGAATACACAAATAATGTTTTTGAGAAAAATGTCAGATAGAATGTATGCTGCAATTCCAAAGTTGTTATTATTTTTATTATTATTATGTTTTCTGTTGTTAGTAGTAGTATTATTATTATTAAATAAATTATAATTAAAAAAAAATCATTAGATATGTCACAGATTGTCTACAGAATTGTAAAAATGTAGTAATAATATTTTAAATACAACAACAACAACAACAACAATAATAATAATTGCAATTAGATATATTGTGTGGTTTTTGTTTTTTGTACACTTTCATGGCTTGCAAAAAGTATTTATGACTGCTTACTTTTCTTAAGTCACCATCCATCTGACAGGTTTGACAGAATGAAAGGTTTAGGCCCTGGTTATAACCCTAAACGTAAACGCTGTTACTTACACACTATTTTAACCATGCACCCAAACTTTATGCTACCATAAGAGCGTATATCCATTTCGAAATCAGTTTAGACTCCGGAGTCTAACAGTAGCCATGGGGTTAAATCCTTTTCATTCATTCCCTGTAATATACTGAAACACAGTACAGTACGGCAGTGCATCGGAGAGTTTGATTTCAGCCAGATACTGACCCCAACAATGAACAGATTTAATCTGATGAGAAAAGCAGCAGTCGCTGTAAAGCAGGGTGCTTGTGCGGGACCAGCCAGTGCATTTACCCACTCATGCCATCTGTTAAGAGGCTGCTCCAAAGTTCAGCTTGGATTCACAAGCCCCAGGAGTTCGACCAGCTTGCTTACTTCTCCTGTCCGCTGGATCGTGGCGCGTGTGTGGGTTATGTTTGTATGTGTGTGTTCGTGTGTTCATGTGTGCATGTCTGGACCCTCCTCCGCTCCACATGCCATTCACACAGGCAGGTAGGAGACGGGCACTTTTCACAACAGGGTAAGAATACTGTAGAATATTACAGTAACACTTGGTTATTCTGAGAGAAAGTGTACTTTTAGTCATGTAGTTTTTTTTGTTAGGCATGTAAGTTTTGAAGAGAAGTTTTGTTTTTGGCCTGAAACAAGCCATTTTCTGATGTGTAGCGCCACCATCATGTGAATGAAATTAAGACTGACCCGTGTTTCCTGTAATTCTTAATAATCACCTCTAGATTTAGAGGCACATTATTTAATTTCTAAATATATTCACTGAAAAAAGGATATTTGCTGTTTGTTCAAATTACTTATTTAAAATGAGCTGAAACAACGCAATTCTTAAAACTGAATTGTTTTATATTCAATTATACTTAAATTTGTAAAAACTAATTAATTAGTTAACTTAATTCCTTCATGTTGTCCCAACACAAATCGATTGTGTAACCCAGAATTTTTTCCAGTGTTTGTGATGAACAAACCGGCTTGCATGTTTTAGAAAATTGTCAAATATTGCATACTACTCTCAGAATATTTTGGAAAACATGATTGTTGTTTACACTTAAGTCAAATTTTAGTTTGTAAATAATAGATAAAGAATGGAAAACATTTCCAATGCCAACAATATAGACAAACCTTTAAATGTTTTTGTGTCTGAAAGGGAAGTTTTGTTTTTGGCAAAGTCATTTTCTGATGTATAGCGCCACCATCATGCTAATGAAATTAAGGCCGCATAGTCAAGTTTGAAGCCTTTGACACTTGTTTTTATTTTCATATAATCACCTATATATTTACAACGACATTATTTTATTTCTGAGTGTATTTGTGATGAAGAAACAGTGACTTTCATATTTCAGAAAGTTATCAGGAGAGTAATGCACAGAAGTGAATGTATATTTATTATAGACTAAGCATTTGCCAGAATATTTTTGAAATATGATTGTTATTTACACTTTTAAGTCACATTTCGATTCGTAGATAAAGAATGCAAAACATTTCTAATACCAGCAGTACAGCATTTTACCAATCTAAAAATTCTCTCTCTTTTTGATACCCGACTTTTGTGTTCACAAATATAATGAGTTTTTTTATTAGCTTGTAAATCATTAATGAAGTCTTTCCCCCCCACTAATTGGTTCATGGTGCCTCTGATGGTATTTCAGACCCTCTGTTATCGCACTGGGTTATTCTGTGAGAAAGTGCAGTTGTACTGGTTGTAGTTTTTTGTGTCTCTGGCTTTGAAGTGCAGCCTTGTTTTTGGCCTGAAGTGCAAACAAGTCATTCTCTGATGTATAGCGCCACCATCATGCTAATAAAACTAAGGTTGTGTAGTCAAGTTTGAAGCCTTTGCCCTCATTTTTGTTTTCAAAGAATCACCTCTAGATTTACAGGCACATTATTTACTTTTTGAGGGAATTTATAATGAACAAGAAACAGTGACTGACTTTCATGTTTTGGAAAGTTTTCAAGAGAGTGACGCACAGAATTAAATGCCTTTTTTTAAAAATACGATTTATATTTACACCTTTTAAAGCCACATATCACTACATTAACAAAGAAATAATTTACTTTACATGGAGGATTTATTTTTGTAAGGTTATACAGATAAGGTCTGAATTATGAGTTTCTTCTTGAAATATGTTGGGATCATGAAAATAAATCAGAATGGATCTAAAACGCTTATGTCTACTTTATCTCATTTGTACAAGGTAGTATGTAATGTCTATATATATATATATATATATATATATATA
>CAIGQW010000302.1:10727449-10788108 GCA_903798125.1 Danio choprae | reverse complement strand
ATGTATGAGCAATATCACACGAGTAGCAGTGCGATGTGGCTGTATATCGGCACTGATGGGAGGCGTGCCTTAGCGTCCCACCAGTGACAATATACAGCCACATCGCATTGCTACGAGTGTGATATTGTGTTTATACAACAGTTTGACGACATAATCGTGTGTATAAAAAAGAAAATCAAACACGGAGAGTCTAAAAACCCTTTTGTATTAGGAACTACTTTCTTCCGCCATTTATTCACATCTGCAGCTGACTGTCAGAACAGCAGAAGCTGTTACTAATTCACCAACGTCACTTTAAAACTAGTATTTGAATGATTCTCTAGCGTAATGTCTAAAGTAATAACAAAACAGGTGATTTCGCTCACATTTCAAGATTATATGCTGTTGTGTTTGCGATAAGGAAAAACGCTAAACACATGCGGGCATTTCTTCTTTCTTTCTGCCAACACAACACACATTCCTGATATGCGAGTCCCATCTCACACTCAATACACTACGATTATATGGTATAAATACAGCACTACAACATAAAAAAGAGAGAGATTGACTTAGAATATCATTTACCTGTTTAATACTGAATATTGCACAGCTATCAACCAATCAGATTCAAGAGCAAAAAAAATTCAAATAAATTGGACAGGAGTGAATTTTCATGTTTTTCCATAGGCTTGCAGAATAAGGCTTACTGGGTCGTGCTTTTTCAAATGTTTTGGGTTGGTACAGTTAATTCACCGGGGACCTGATTATAGCACGTAAACGCGGAAGAAGCCTGATTTTTCATTATATGTCTCCTTTAAATTGGCATGCTTGTAAAACTGGCCTAGTGCATTTTAAAAATGAGATTTCTCTGTCACTTCATTGTTTTTCTTGCTTAATTAAAACAGTCACAAGTTTCAGTGAGCTGGATGTCAAAGCCTGTTGGAAAGGGACTTGGTGGAGTGTGATTTTTCTCTTGTCAGGAAACTTTACAGCAAGGAGATGTGACTTCTGATTTCCCTGCTATCAATCCCATAGGAGCACTAATCACCTGCATGCCACTGTACGCTAATTAGAGTCTGATTTTGCTTTGATTTCAGGAAAACAGAAACATGTTATCGTCACTGACAAAAGAGAACATTAGCCAGACAATGATTGGACAAGTTCTGTCGATACAGGATAGTTTAAATGTATTATTATTATTATTATTATTATTATTATTATTATTATTATTATTATTATTATTACCTATAATATTTTTCCTTCTGGAGAAAATCTGTTTGTTTTATTTCAGCTAAAATAAAAGCAGTTTAAAAATTTTTGAAAACCATTTTAAGGTCAATATTATTAGCCCCCTTAAGCACTAATAGTTATATTTGGATATTTACCAAAAAGCCTATTGTTACTTTTTTTAATATATGAACACTGCACTTTTATTTAAATAAACATTGGTTGTTCTTACAGAAAAACTACATACTCTGTTTGATTTTGCATCTATTTACGCATATTGGTGGGAACCCCATCATAATTTG
Source organism: Danio choprae (assembly GCA_903798125.1). Taxonomy (NCBI): domain Eukaryota; kingdom Metazoa; phylum Chordata; class Actinopteri; order Cypriniformes; family Danionidae; genus Danio; species Danio choprae. Next base: position 10,786,600 of record CAIGQW010000302.1, on the reverse strand, counting down.
TGCGATGAGTTGTTTAGCATGCATTATAGACGAGTACAACCTAGACGTTCTGTCAGCTAAATAGTGAGGGAAAGAGCTTTGCGCAAACTACTCCAGATTGTGCTGAATGATGCATTAGGCGATGCTATATCGATTAAAAATGCAATGCTTATTTTAGTGGCCTAATAGACGTCCTCTTTTCCGAGGCTGGCGTGGGATTCCCTCTAACACGGAAGAAAAAAATGTCATCATATCCGTTACAGACAACATGAATATTGCAGGAGCAGAACAAATAATGGAGAAATGACTAATCATAGCTGAGGTCATTGGAGAAGGTTCTCTGACTGATGGCTCTGCGTTTACTAGGCGCCTCTGGATAGTGTGTCAGTGACGAATCAACCCTCCATTATTCATGTGTGCAAAGTGTTGACCTCACAGAGGGACACCAAACCTTTAGATGTCCTCAGGAACGCTTGGAGAAAAAGAGAGAAGCGATGCTCTTGCGGTAAACCGATGTACATCTCGTTTTTACTTTTAAGTCTGAATGAAGATCGCCGCAATGTTGTTGTTTTTTTTGTTTTGTTTTTTTAGTCCCATTAGGGCATTGTTACTCTTTTGGTATATATATATATATATATATATATATATATATAATCAACAGGAAACTGCTTAAGAGTAAGAAAACTCAAAGATTTATATTTCACAAAAAGCATTCAAGATATATATTTAATTATTTATTTATTTTATTTTAATTTTTTAAAGATGTAAAGCACAAAAAATGTTAACAAAAAAAAACCATCAAAATCCAAAGGTGTAAAACTTTTATTTTATAACTTTTATTTTTGGGGCTGCACGGTGACGCAGTGAGTAGCACGATCGCCTCACAGCAAGAAGGTCGCTGGTTCGAGCCTTGGCTGGGTCAGTTGGCATTTCTGTGTGGAGTTTGCATGTTCTCCCCGTGTTGGCGTGGGTTTCCTCCGGGTGCTCCGGTTTCCCCCACAAGTCCAAAGACATGCGGTATAGGTGAATTGGGTAAGCTAAATTGTCCGTAATGTATGAGTGTGTGTGGATGTTTCCCAGTGATGGGTTGCAGCTGGAAGGGCATCCACTGCGTAAAACATATGCTGGATAAGTTGGCGGTTCATTCCGCTGTGGCGACCCCAGATTAATAAAGGGACTAAGCCGAAAAGAAAATGAATGAATGAATGAATGAACTTTTATTTTCATTGTAGGTAAACAGTAGAGGCACATGGATGAACTTAGACATGAATAAAAGCTATTGGCTTAAAAATTGGACTGTATAATTCAAAGGCAACTGATAAAATATTTTAATGATTTAATGTTTGACTGAACTTATTATTTGAAATGTTTGTCTTTATTTATTTTTTATTAATTATTTTTAATCGTTATTTATTTAATTTTAAACTTGACCTGCACATTACAATGATTTGGCAGTTTTTTGAAAAACATACAAATATTTTCAGGTTTTTTTCGTCTGTTTTTGTCTAGATTAAGAAAGAGGTCATTTTTATTTTAAAGTAAGTACCAGCAAAATCCAAAAGTAAACACCTTCTAGATCTTTTAAAAAGTGTAAAGTGTATTAGAAAGAAAAGTGTAAAGAATTTTCACAATTAATAAAAAACGTAATAATGCACCAACTGTTCAATTTATTTTTTGATCAACACATTCTGATTTGATCAAGTCTTGTTTTTCGAGCTTTTTGTTTTGTGTTGTTTTTGAGGTTTGCGTTGTGTTGTTTTGTTTAGTTTTTATTATTTATTTTACTTTTTTACTTTTTTTTAGGCATTTCCATCAGCTTTATTTTTATTTATTTATTTATTTTATTTTAAACTTGATCTCACATAACCAGACAAAAATTATAAATATTTTCTGTTTTTTTTTTTGTTTAGATTAAGAATGAGGTATTTTTTTTAGTTTTTATAATTTAGATCAAAAAAAATTTACAAACGTACCAGCAAAATCCTAAATTAAACACCTTCTAGATGTTTTAGAAGTATGTAAAGATTAGAAAGAAACAAAAAACATTCCAATTTAACAAATGATGAAAAAAGTAATAAGGAACCAACTTTTTTAGGCATTGCCATCAGCTTTGTTTTTATTTATTTTATTTATTTTTATTTCAAACCTGCGGTAGAACTCCAGTACCTACAAGTCCCTTTTTTCAATTTACGAGCTGCAGCTTTTTGCAGCACAATGGCAGAAGAAAGCTCATGTAAATGATAGGGGCTTTATATTATCAGAGAGCTGTGTAAAGCTCTTCCTCATTCAGCCAGACGCAGATGTCCATCGTCTCACATTACAGTGGAATCCGAAGGGAAAGGTCCACAGCCAGAACACATAGATGACGGACAGCACGCCACTCCTGAGAGCCACCATAATAGACCTGACATGCCATTTTCCTGACAGGCTGCCAAGCATCTCTTTTACTTCTCCCAGTTTGCTTAATTAAAAGAACACAGCCATAGATACAAGTGTCAGTCCGAGCAGCAGTCATGAAAAGACAGCTCAATAAAGATTACTGTGTAATGAAGACCATATCAATCTCAGGATCTTCACACACATGATAAATCATGAAGTTTGGATTTTTCTGATGTTGTTTTCCAGACAGGTTGCTTGTTATATAGGGTTTTGTGAGAGATGAGCAGCTATCTTTTAAATTCAGCCCCGTGTTGGAATATAAAACAGTATGTGAGGTCAGTTGTGTGTCTACATTCATTCATTAAACAGTTGTGTAATTCCCTTATTAATATGATACGTAATATGATAAAAGTATTTGTGAGTGCAAACAATTCAGGCATTGATGCTCTAATCTCTGTCATTTTTGACATTGACTAATCTAAACACTTCTGATTGGCTGCATTCACAAGTTCATAGCAGAATTCATAATGGAAATAATTCATAACAAGACTCATAGCAAAGGCTTAAAAAGAAATCTGAACACAATAGCACTAACAGTTAACTTTTATGTTTTTTTTCAGTGACGTCACTGGGTATCGGTCTTTGGTATTGGTGTGTTTTCACAAGTAAGAGTACATGAGCTCAGTATCGGGCCCGATATCGATACCTGTATCTATGCATCCCTATAATTCATAATGGAAATAATTCATAACAAAACTAAATTGAAAGGCTTAAAAAGAAATCTGAACACAATAGAGCTAACGGTTTACTTTTTTGCCTCCTTATCTTAAATTTGTGTGTTTTTTTTTTCTCAATGTGAGACATTTAAGCTAAAGGCTATTTTTGCCATTTATATGACAGTTTTCCACTATAAAGGAACATTTTGTATGTTGTTTGGTCATTTATTTACACAACAGCTGTGTTTTGGGGGCCTGAAAATGCAAACTTTTGAAAACATTTAAAAAAGAAGTGTATTAATTGTTCAGTCTACTGGCATGTGTGAGTACTTGACAACCAAAACACAGATGGAAGTGCTGGTGGGCTACAGCACTGCATGTGCAAAGACATGTAAGCTTTCTGTACAATGTCACTTCACCTCGTAGTTTGCCATGCAGGTAAATAAGGGGATCATTTTTTTTTACAACATCCTTGCTTTACATGAAAGTTGTTGATACCACAAAGGATTTTTCTTTTTTAACTATATTGTTGCCATGTACTATAAATGCAATCTAAAGCCAAACTCTGAGAATCATGATTTTTATTTATTTATTTATTTATTTGCCTAGAGATCAGTTCGCTCATTGTTCAATGACCTATAAAGTCATAAAAAACAACATAATATAATTTTTAACTGAAGTTTACATACAAACAATGATTTTTAAACGATGATAACCGTGAGCATCAGTGTTTATATGAGATAACATTCCCTTTTATCTCACAGAAATGCATAAAGTAACAAAATTAAGATTACCTGTGATTTAAATGACCAACCAAGAAATTATACATGTCAAAGTACTAAAATGTTAATAAAAGTATTTATTTTTTCATTTGCATTTTCAACATCAAGAGATCAAACTCTCACAATACAAACTGAAATCAGAAAGAAACTGAAAACCCCAGTGAATCACGAGTTACAGACATTGTCTGCTAAAATATTCAGTCACACAATTGTTGAGTAACAGAAATTGTTTATTGTACAGCAGAAATAACAATTATTAACAGTGTGTCTCTCGTAAAAGAGATTTTAAATCTCAATGAGACTTCCTGGTTAAATAATGGGAAATAAATAAATGCATGTTTTTTTATTGATTGCAAACTATGTTTTGGACACAATACAGGATTTAAGGCTTACGGAAATCTATTTATATTTGAGAATTTTTTTTTTTTCAAATTCTTAGTTTTTCCTTTTACACCACAATATACGATCAAATCTAAGTCCATCTTTCTGAAACCAAAATAAATCTCCTCATGACCGATATCCATAGTTCACTGCCCTCAGATTGTGGGCTGGTCTGATTTGAGGACATGCTTGACCTCGCAACGCTTGGTCTCTAATCTCTTTGAAATATTCATGTGTCTCCTCTGCGTGTGTCTTTCAGTGGGAGGATTCAGAGGTGGGACGATGCTGCTTGGGGAAGCGCTGATGTTCCTCCTATCAGCACACACATGATCAAACCGCTCACTTTTAGCTTGTAATAGGTCTCCAAAAAATCTGCAGGCCACCCCATTGAATCTCCCACCCCTCACCCCAGATATCTTTTATCACAACTGGCAGTTTGCTGCAACCAAAATAATAATAATAATAATACTAATAATAAACATATTATCTCAGAAGAGAACATGAACCATCTGTGTTTGCTCTGCCAGCTCATTCTGGGATGGAAATGTGAGCTGATTTGTATCTGTGTGTTTTGATTGTTTGCAGTCATAATGAGAAGGACAGGGTCACTGACGAACATTCAAAGAGACCGATTTCTGGCAAACTTGTAAACATTTTAAAGCAGCAGTGCAAATAATTTATGTATCATGACCTCGAATGCAAAAAGAAAAGGTTTAGGGGGGAAATAAAAAAAGGGGTCTGGCAGAATCTCACACAAAACGTTCCCAGTCGCTGATAGAGACCTTTTTTTTTCATCATTAAAGATCAGACATGAAAGTGTTCATAGAAAAGCTACAATGTTTCGAGCTAATATGCCAAATAATAAGAGAGGAACAAGTCATTCAGGAAAAGACGGGTGACGGTTATGGAAGAGGACATTGTCTGGATGTTTTTTTTTTCATTATGACAGCGGTACCGAAGCTTGACCCTGTTTTATTAGTTTTAAAAGGCAACCACAGACCACGGAAATGCTTGTTAGGTCCTTTATGGTCTGCAGCCTCAAGCTTTCTTTGATCATCACTGTGACGTCTTTTCAGTCTCTCAAACAAACGACTGGATGCTTGTGAAATGAGCGTTTACAAATGTATATGATTCGTTTCATTGTGTAAGGTATTTCCTCATTACTGGAAAGTACACATTTGTTTAAGTTAAGCATATTTACTTTTGTAATTCAATTCAGTTGTAAAGACTGTATTTTTTTTCTAGATGTACATTTTCATTCATTCATTCATTTTCATTTCGGCTTAGTCCCTTTATTAATCTGGGGTCGCCACAGCAGAATGAACCGCCAACTTATCCAGCATGTTTTACGCAGCGGATGCCCTTCCAGCTGCAACCCATCTCTGGGAAACATCCATACACACCCATTCACACTCATACACTACGGACAATTTAGTTTACCCAATTCACCTGTACCGCATGTCTTTGGACTTGTGGGGGAAACCGGAGCACCCGGAGGAAACCCATGCCAACACAGGGAGAACATGCAAACTCCACACTGAAACGTCAACTGACCCAGCCGAGGTTTGAACCAGTGACCTTCTTGCTGTGAGGCGAACGTGCTACCCACTGCGCCACTGTGAGGATTTTATTTAGAAAAAGTGCATACATTTTTTAGATGAAATATTATATTGTTATAGATCATTTTTATACATTTCATATTTTTCCACACACAATTAGCATTTATTGATTTTCTGATGGCATGCTAACCAAATGATGTTCAGATGCAAAAACCTCTTTAGTCTCATTTAAAGTTTTCTTTTAAAATAAGCAATTTTCTCAGCTTCTTTTGTATAGGTTCAGTAATTTTTATTTTTATGGCGATTAATGGTTCTTCTCATAACCTATAACACAAAATAACTGAATGCAAACATAGGGAGTTCAGAAAAATGCTAATTTTAGAAGGACATTTCAGATGGCACTTTCAGATGATGTCTGAACTCTTCAAATATACATTTTAATATATAATGTATTTATTTTTTGGAATTATTTCTTTATTTATGTTGTTTATTACTTTTTTATTTTAATAATAATAATTGTATTGCATCTTTATTTAAATTTTTCATAAATTAATTAAACGACCACTGCAGTTGACTTAGAAACCACAGCTTTGGGTCCTTCGTGTTGATAAAATAGAATAAAAGTAAAATGACCTTTTTCAAATGTATGTTTGATCATACATTACTTACTGTATATGGTAATTACATAAAATTATGCTTTTCAAAATTCTCTTAGGTCAAAAGTAACCAAAAAGTAACTTTTCATAATTAATCTACATGTATATGTATGTGTGTGCCCGTGTACATGTAGGCTATGTGTGTGAGAGTTCAACCAAACCCATCTATTATATTTGTGTCTTGCGCTTGAGGCCAGTGTGTATGCTGGATGCTGGAATTAATGCAGTTTGCCCATTAGGAACAGAATGTCAAGACTGGACACCCTTGTCCGCCATTAACTGCGGATTAGTGCTGGACCTCACACACTTTGAAGAGCGAATCCAACACATCCGCTGTACTGAAAGTCATGCTCTGCTGCACACACTCCTTTCACTGCTATACTGTACTCAACATACAGTTTATCAGATTCATTATTCCAGCAAACCGGGACTCGTTCTTAAAATACAGGTGTCTCAGTGTGGCTAAACGATAATGATGCTATAGTTTAAATATAAAGTAATAATATGTTTGATGTTTAAGAGAGACAGAGGTCATTTTGAGAGACTGACCTTTGTGTTTGAGAGCTGCTCTATTTTCTAGTGCACACTGCTCTCTAGTGGCAAACAGCTTAAACAACAGGGCACATCAATAGTAGTAGAATATCAAAGAATCAGGGTATTTTCTAAAACTGTAACAACTTTGTACCTATTATTATCACCCACTATCTTGCTTGTTTGAGTGTTTTGTTTGGTTCTCTAAAGGGAAACCACAAGCTTAAATGTATCTATGATATTACAGTTTGCTCAGTACACCATATATTATTATAGGTTATTACCATATATTATAACCTCTTGCAGTTCCTTCAGAATCCCAGAGCAGGAGCCTTTATTTTTATTTTATATATAATATATTTTATCATGTTAATATAATACATTAAGTTAATGCAATTATATATTAAAGCATCAAATGTAATGTAGAAATCAATGAAATATGATGATTTCTTGTGTAAGAAAAAACTATATTGTGCAAAACTTTGAAAATGTGTGTTATAGATTATATTAATACATAATATTTTGTTGAAAACCATGATGCACTTTTTTTCAGAAAAAAAAGAACTATTTATTTAAAATACATCATTTATAACAGTCTTTAGTGACACTAATTTTAATGTAACATTGCTAAAACTTTCAATCTTTGCTAATATATTAATTTACAAAGACAAAAAATATTTTAAATGGAAAGCTAATCATTCAGAGGGATTTCCAAGAGCTGTATTTACAGTTTGTAGACAAGTCCGAACTCTCTCACTCTCTAGTCAAGCCACGTATTTCCCTCTGTGCAGACGTCAACCAGACACTTAAGATAAACATCAGCAGCGACACTCAAGGCTTCATGACTACACAGCGACTTCAAAAATATCCTAAAACCTCATTTATTCCATAAACACATTCTTTTTTTCCCCTCCTCATAAATACCCCCCTTTTTTGTCCAGTCGCAGGAGTTATTTTTTTTCCGCACCTTATTTGCGAGGCATCAGTGAATGAATTGGAGTCAGTGGAATAATCCCTCTGTGTTGCATATGATTAGTCAGCGCAGACTTGGGCCACAAACAGGCGGTTCTGTGTGCTTCACAGACTGGAAGCTTTGCAGAGACAGTATGAAAGGCCTGTTGAACGGCCATCTGAGCTCTAGTGTGGACCAAAGGCCACTTTGAGGGTGTGTCACATCCTGAGAGACTCAAACACATGCACATTTACATCAGGCCTGATTTCCTGCTGCTCTGCCTGCACAACGCGCTCATAGATCAGTCAAGAACGAGTTAAAGAAAACACACTTGGAAAAGAAAATAACTGACGTTTGCATTCACAGGCCTTTATTGCTTGTATGAGTATCAGAGATGTGTTTGATGTTGTGTTTGCGTTCACAATGTGAACTGGCTGGTTTCTTTTCAGCATTCTTGTGTCATAAACTGCAGTCAGAGAAGTGATTTTTCAGTTTGTTTTTTGTGGAAATCAACCTTCATTAAAGGCTAAATGACAATCATAAAGCGTACGCTGAAGCAGAGATGCAGCTTCAGTGTTTTGTCAATGCTGAATTTCCCTGTGGACTCATTAAATCAGGGAATCTGAGTGTAAGGGACACTGGTGAATCACTATAAAATCATTTTGCCAAATACCAGTGTGTAGATCTTTGCAGTATCAGATCTTTACTTATTGTTACATATAGACAAGTTTATATTATATTAAACCAAAATATGTTCTAATGGGTATTCTACTTCAAATAGGACAAGTTTGTTTTATTAGGGGACTTTGAAAAGGCTCATGAAAAATGTGCCTTGTATTTTCAAAAAAAAAAAAAAAAAAGATTTAACATTTTTCCAGCAGTGTTAATATCTTGAATGAATAGTTCACCCAGATATTAAAATTGGCTATTAATTTACACACCCTTAGGTTAAGCAAGATGTGGGTGACTTTTTTTCAGTAGAACATTAACATTTTAACTGAAACTGTGGTTCAGTCAATGAATACTGGTACATTGAGAGTACTGTAATATACAGAAAATTTAATATTAAATGAATGTCTGATTTGTCTGATGATATATTGAGACCTTATGAAGTGAATTGATTAGTCTGTGCAAGAAACGTGGCTTCAATGTATTGTCAACAGCCACAACCTACTTGTTTGTTTGTTTGTTTGTGTTTTTGATTATTTAGTGATTCTCAAAATACCAATAGCAATTGATTTGCATTTTATGAATCATCAAGGACCACTGGTTCAGCAAAAAAATTTAGCAATAATGTTCTTCTTTAATTACTAACTAATTTAATTAGTTAATTCGTTCATTTTAATTTTTGGGTGAACTATAATAAATTTCCAGGGAGTGGCATTAAAAACTATGTTTGGTTTTCTGCAAAGAATAAAACTTTAATTGTTTCCACAGTAATTGTTTTCTATGCTTGTTCATGCACCAGTCAAGCAGTTTGGAAATTAAATGGCCACTGAGTGGCACTAAAAGCATTATCATGTTTGAAAATAACATAACACCTACACTATACCTGATACTAATTTTTTAGCTTAACTTTTTATAACTTTATACTTAACTTTGTGATGTTTTGTTTCATGACACTTGTACATAATTGCTCGGTGCATAGCTTTACCAGATGAGCTACAGAGAAAGTTTACTAGATTGGGAAAGCCAGTCATATGGAGATTTATATACAGTTGAAAATGTATGTATGTATGTATGTATGTATTAGCAATATTTTCATGTTTAACAGATTTTCACACAGTATAATATTTTTCATCTGAGAACAAATTACTGTTGTCTATTGTTGTGCTAATGTTGTTAGTGGTACCTTTTTATATAAGTACCTACTGTACTTCTAACAATGTATGATTTTGTATATATATCAAATTGGTTTGTGGTGTGATTGCAGCATAAAGCTCATAGAAATGACCATAGCTTATTTCAAGGAACCACTGAAATCCCAGTGCAGATACCTACGCTTTGGCACACACTAAGTTTCTTTGGCCAGAAAATAGTTTAAGGGTGATGCAGATATATGTGTGTTGTTAAGATATGATGCTATTTGTTCAGAAAGAAAAAAAAAACCTTCTTCCCAAGCTTATTTTATGAATGCTATATGAGAGGTAGATGTTAAACTGTCATATTAAATCCCAATGCTTTTTTTCCCAACAGTAACTGGTCATTGTAAAAATAAAACTAATGTTTGATATAGTTTTTTTTTTTACCTTTGCGGTTGTCAAACTATTAAAAGAATGCTATGCTTTTCAAATGTTTGTCTGACATTACTTTGAACCCCAGAACTAGCTATTGCAATATTTTTCTATCAAGAAACCAGTGCTTTGAAGCTGCATTTTATACTGACTGCCTCTTTACACAGTTAAAATGTATTCTCTTTCAATATCTGGTAATATCCAAATACATTTTTACAGTTTTTTTACATCCTGCAATAATAAGAGATGATAAATTCTGACAAAGTTGTGCTTTAATTTCAACAAAACTATTTAAAATTACTCCGCTGACCATAAATAACTATAGCAGCACCACTTGTTTGCTTCCCTTTTGTGTAACAATGATTCTTTGGCTTCTATTCAGCAAAAGGAAACACTGCTCCCAGACAGACACAAGATTGCAGTACACACATTAACACGGACAAGATTGTGTCTCATTATTATAAATAATTTTTTCCTAATCATTTTTAGATCAGTGACTCAATTTCAGTTAGCTTGTCCAAAAGGCTTTGTTCAAATAATTCATGTAATGCAATGCACAAATTCCTCCATATTAAGCCCAAAGTATATTAGGTTTATTTTATTCTAACATACGTGAACAGTTGACCACACAACCTTTAAAAGTATACTTCATTTGATAGTGTGCACAAACACCTCAACACATGCACATTAGGACAGTTGTAAGAGATAAAATGTTTTTTCTCTTGTTTAAAATAGCATATTTGAATGTATTTTATTCCCTTCACACATGCACTCATCAACATTGGCCTCCGTTGTTTTTGGGTATTCAGTAGTTTGTTGTTGTTGTCATGTCCCCTCTTTTTTTTCCAACTGTGAAACAGCAATCATTCAGTGGACAAACTTGTAGTGCAAAAACAATTCAAAGTGCGTGAGTAAGATATGCATACATTGTGCACGTGGTCATAAAAAAAAAAAAAAAAAAAAAAAAACAGGCTGTAAACATGCTCTATGCTGATGAGGAAATTCATGTAATGCACACTATACACAAACAAACCCAATCAGGGCTCCAGACTGCCGTCAAACAGTTGCATTTTGCACATTATTTCCAACCAGCGACTAAATATTTGTATGTCACTTTTCCACTGAATGGTACAGTGTGGTTTGGTTTGGTACAGCTCACTCTCTAGGGCTTTTCTACTGCGTTCAGTGCCTAGTACCACCTCGGGTGCGGTTCCAAGACAGCCAAAACGCTGGCAAAACGTGGCGTGAATCAGAGGCCAACTATAGCGATAATCCTACCTAATTTAAGCGGTACTAAACTGCAGTATAAATGCAAACTGAGTCGAGCAAAACCTAACCGAAGCAAGCAGAGTGCGCTGAAACACACTCTGCCATACAGCACAGTGGAAAATCGGCTTTAGAGGTCGTCTTGGTGCCACAAATTGATTTACCAGACTGATAAGCAATGACATTCTGCTTTGCATGAGATACATTGCAACAAAATCAAAATATAACAGCGCAAATTTTTTAAATGTGTGCAGCACAGACCATTTCTCAGCTCAGTTTAAAAGGCAGCACAGCATGAGGTAGAGTTAATCTGTTTTGCTGGACCAGTTGAATAAATATTGACTGTGAAATAAAGGGAGACCGGTTAAGTTTATATTAACTATATTATGAAACCAAACGTTAAACACATTTGAAGCCAATGTCTTTTTATTTTATTTATAACAAATGTCATAGAAACTAGGTTGTTATACTTACTTGTGGTTATTGTAGTCAACAAATAAATATATGAAATAAATGAATCTATTACAATTTTTAGAGATTGTACTGTAAATATGAATATGTATTTATATCTGGATTTTAGCTCTCAACTCAATCTACTGTTAAATGTGTATTTCTAAGAGACAAAACTTGTAATGTTATTACAATAACATGCAGCGCTAACTAATCCGGTGTTGGTGTCATCATCTGTAGAGCTAAGCAGCACCAGCACCACCACTCTCAAAAGTTAGTCTGGAGCCCTGCCCTGCAAGCATATATAAAAATGAAGTATACTTTGGACTTAAGCAATGTCCCAGTGTGCTACATTGTGCCAGTGTGTCTCTGCTATGCATATAGCAATTCATGCTTGGTTTTCCTTTACCAATTCAAAAACAATTTAGGACTAAATAAATTGCTTTTCTTCCAGCACACTGAAAGATTTGTTTAAAAGTGTTTGTTCACTGTCTATAAACCTATACCCAAAGAGTTTCATGGTCGGTCCACAGACTTTTTGTACAACTTGTGCCAGTTTAAATGGAATACTGAGCCGCCATTTCTCCACTTGTTCTGAAGAGTTTTTTTGGGTTGAATACACTCCGCTTGTCTCTGGTGATGCGTGTGTGTTTCTGAGGATCCAGTCCCTTGCTTGTGTCGTCATCGGGAGGCCTGTAAAATTGTACATTTCTGCTGCTTTCTGCATGGGGTACCTGGCGATATCCTCATATCGTACCAGCATATAGCGTTTTTTCAACCATTTGGGTTGACTTAAGCCTAGCTCAGCAGAGATTCGGATATTGTTACAATTTCCCTCAAGACGCTTGACCTCTTCATCCTCTATAGGCACGTCCCCATTGACAGCCCAACTTTTCCAGTTCTTGTACTTGCCAGCAAATGCCACCATCCTCGAAGCCAGGATAGCTCGAGGGTCTCGCACAAGCTGTATGAGTTTGACATCCAGCCGAGGGTCCTCTACTAAAGAACGGAGTGTGTCTAGTTGACGAACTCTCACTGTTTTGATCACCCTGTGCTGTTTTCCTAGACAAGCCTCAGACGCCATGGTCAAATTAAGTGGCCCACAACGTCTTGTCTTGCAATGGTACCTCTCAAAAATGTACTTTACAAATGGAGAGCAGACTTGCTCCTCACAAAGGGCTTTGCTGGACTCCCTGCGAAACAGGTAAGGGGTAACATGATCCCGCGGAGGAGGGCTGATGAAGCGCTCCAACATTGAGAAGTTACACAGGAAAAGATGCTGCAGGACATCCCTGTACACCCAAACAGACGTGCTGGCATTTGTGCCACTCGAGCCAATGGATAGCATCCTCTCCACATGCCAGAGCGGTTCAAAGAGGTAAAACATGTTGTCGCCCTGTTGGTTGAAGAACTCACCCACGAAGGAAGATCCTGTCCGTGTGGTGGCCATTAAGAGGATGTGCTTTCGGCCTGCTTGACTGCCATTTTTACCATAAATGCCCTCTAGATAGGAACTGTTGTCCCCTGTTGCTACCAGAGTATTGGAAGCATTGTAGGGCACTGGAGGCTCCAGTGTCCGTCGAAGAGTCAGCTTGTCTGAGACCCTGCAATTATTGAATCAAAGAAATAAATGTAAAACACCTTAAATTTATAAATTCATATATATTTATTCCCACAAACTCTCACCTTGAAATAATATTGTTTTCCTTTTCAATGATGACAAGTGCCACAATGCAGATGATGATGACTCCGTACTTGTTCCTCATCCTCAAATGAACTTTTCTTTCAGAAATCCCTCCACAGACTGCTATTTAGTCACTTCTGCCAACTGTTTTGGGTTCATCTCATGTCAGAACCTAGGTCTACAATTCATCTGCAATAAACAAAAACAAGAAGAAAAAAAAACATGTTTTGGCACAATTTTCACAGAAACATAAAAATCCCACTAACACACCAATACTGTGTATTGATTCCAGGCGGTGACAGATTTATAACATTTGGCACAGGGGAGTATAAGCAGACAGAGACAATTTCAGCTTTGTTCCCAAACAAGCAGCCTGCGCTGTCATCACCTGTCCAGTAATTCCACTAATGTGGAATGATGAGAGATGATCAGGTCCAACAGCACAATGTCTCAGCAGTTCACTGCTCACTATGGCTCACAATCAATCAGCAAAAAGTAGTACTTCTTTAGTATAGTTTATATTTTTTATACTTTTATTTTAGTATTATACATTACAAATTACACATGGTAACAAAGTTAAAATTTGTATTTACTTTATTTATTACTAACTATTAAATGTAGATGTTTTTATTTTATACTTTTATAATAATGCTGGGAGTGACAATGGAGTAATCCAAAAGCTTGAGGGAAAAAAATAAGAAGCATTGGTACTGACTCTAGTCAAATGTCACTGTCTATTGCAGCAAGACTGAAATGCTTTTATTAAATCCAAAGAACCCAGATGGTGGAATTTCGTTTTGTTTGGCAGTGAACAGTTTTCATTTCTGAAGAAAAAGCCTAGATGTACAGGCTACAATAAACTTTGTATTGCATTGTATTATTTTGCATTGTTTATAATAGCATTTATGTATAGCATTTATTTAATACACCATATTATGAAGCAGACAGTAACTACACTGTAATCCTTGGTTGTTATTTCACTCCTGAGAGTTCAGGACCTGAATTCCAGAAGCCATGTGTTCACAGTCTCTGACCGCTTGTTATGGGGGTAGTTTTTGTTTACTGTATAAATAAGCGCTTGTTTTGGAGTGTAATTAACTAGATTTAGAACTGAAGGTTCTACAGAGGGCTAGAGTATGAAGAAACTTTGTTATTAGCGACAGTGGCCATTAAGTGAACTGCAGCCAGCAACTTATTGCTTGGGCTCGCATCCATGCATATGAATGTGATTCAATATACTCACGATGGACTTTTTTGTTCTTTATAAGAAATGGCAATGGAAATATCTCTGCAGCAGTTTGTTGGTTTACATGTAAATATGCACTGAAAACCCTCCTATCAGTAACATAATAAACAGACACTTGTGAGAAAACAGCACTTAGGAAATTATCTGATCTTAGTGATGTATTTGCATAAGCTCTGCGGTTCACTGGTATCATGTAAACAGATCAGGCTGTGATACTTTTATTATGGAGTATATTTGAGTGTATTATAGACAGACTATTTAAGACTAAAGTTTGATTTTTATTCATTTTCTTTGCTTTCTTTATTTTTATTTTCCTATAGTAGAAACATTCTTTTCATAAATACAGACTACATGCTTTCATAGAAAATCTAAAACGTGGAATATTTTGTTTTGAGGTAGCATGGTGAGCCTTCTCACAGCAAGAAGGCTGCTGGTTTGAGCCTCGGCTGGGTCAGTTGGCATTTATGTGTGGAATTTGCATGTTCTCCCTGTGTTTGCGTGGGTTTCCTCCGGGTGCTCCGGTTTCCCCCACAAGTCCAAAGACATGCGCTATAGGTGAATTGGGTAAGCTAAATTGTCCGTAGTGTATGTGTGTGAATGAGAGTGTATGGATGTTTCCCAGTGATGGGTTGTGGCCGGTAGGGCATCCGCTACATAAAACATATGCTGCATAAGTTACAGCAGAGAATTGTAGGTAATCGTTTGCATGGATGTACCAAGGAAATGAGAAATGCTTTATTGATGTGCACAAGTGAATCAATGATCTGAAGATTGAGTTTTGAGTTTTGAGTTTCAATTCTGATCTGAGAAATGTGCCAAAGCCACTGAGAAAAACTGTAATGCATATCAAACAGATTGTTCTTCTTTATTGAGTAAGTAAACTCCCTAATCTTAGATACCCGTTTCCTGTGGGAAATGATAAAGAAATAACACCATTACACCTCTACAAATGAACCAGGCTGTTGCATTGCAATAAAACCAATTGCTTTAGGGCATGTTTGACCCCAGATAACCCCACCGGATGGCTTTGAGTGGGTGAGCTGCTATAACCTGACGCAGCTCCATTCATGACCTCATGTCGTTTAGCTGCAGTAATGCATGGTGTAAGCAAACCAAACAACAGCAGTGAGCGGCTAAAGAAATAAACTAAAACCGCTGGAGCTGAGTGAGAAATACCTTCTGTGACATTCAGTCATTCTTTATGCTAGCGTCTTGAATTTATTTAATCTACAAAAAGCTTCCTATGTTGAGGCAAAGTTCAAACGATCCATTGTATTTAAAGCATGACGAAAAAAAAACATTTGATGAAAATAGTCAACAAAAAATATGTGCTACCATACTCCTTGAAAAACAAAAGCCCACAGCAGATGTTTAATTCCCAAATAATTAATGACACTCCCCTATTTGCCCTCAGCCACTTGACATTCACTTCAAACATATGTAAAAATGGCTCCTACAACAGGTTTGACAGGGGTTCATCTGGATTATATCAAGAACACATATTTGCAAATAAACCAACAAGGCCATTGCCTGACAGAAGCGTTTATGGATGTGACACCATGCTAAAAATGCAAAAGTCTCAAAGTAAGACGTGTACCAGTGGGAACACTGTCATTGGTAAATGCCATGCAATTTGTCTGCACAAAGAGTAGCATTTAGGATACGACACAATTTTTCGAGCCGTCAAGGAATGATAGTGCGCAGTCTAAATAAATATAAACCAATTATGTGGGCTTATTATGCCATTGCCGTCAAACTGTCATGCACGGCGGTTGAGCTGAAATCTTTACATATTCAAAAGCCACTGGAGCGTTTGAGAAATCTGATGATCTGCTCAAGCAGAAACGGACATCACTCTGTTCATCATTCCCATACAAATTACATTAATGGCTTCTCTTACAGCCATATAGATGTGTTGGGGAGTAAAAATGCTTTAATAGACCTTCTGCAGCAGCAGCAGCAGCAGTCTTGGTTTATTTTCATTGTGTAAAAAGTGTTTGGATTTGATTTGTTCCCCAGAGATGAGAGAAAGATACAGCTTGTTAAAATAAACTACAGCACATCTGATGCATTCACACCAGTCTGTGACATATGGTCAATCATTTTAAACCTTTGGGATAGCGCCACTTTTTTATTATTATTATTATTCAGGAGTATTACTCGAATGTAATCTAGTGGCATTTTCTGTCAGAAAACATGACACAGGAAGTGAGTTAGCATGGCTTTCAGAGAGGTGTGCGCCGTCTGGGGCCAGGGAGCATGTTTCATCCTTGTGTTTTTGTCTTGTTTCATTACTGAGCGCTTTGCGGTTCAGCAGTGCGTGATGGAGCCTTCTGGGAGATAGGCAGTGTTTAGCTGGAGTTCTTCTATATGAGATAAATCCACTATCACCAGTGACAGGCTCGCTTGTGCTGCCCGGGCCCACGAGTTGCAGCTGCGGCAGCGGTGGAGGAGGGGGAACAGGAATGGGAACAGGGGGTGTATTTGTCATGGACGTATCACAAAATGTAAACCTTAAAGAGACGTGGCACCAAATGGCTTCTTTCACACACACACACACACACACACACACACACACACACACACACACACAGACTCAATCAATCACGCGCACAGAGAGTAAACGCACAGCATGACTTTCACTTGTTTTGAATTAATCACTGGGGACTAATCTTATTGTTAAATACTATGGTAACATTGTAAAAAGCTGAAACATTTGTCTTTTTCATTTCTGTCATTCTGATGGTCATTTTAGATCTTCAGTTTTTGGCGATACTTCGAAATTCAAGGTTTTAGCCATTTGTCAGGAAGAATAATTGAAAAGATGATATAATGTATATATGATCTCTTAAACATATATAGTGTAATAACAGGTCAGAATAGGTATGTTGTTTCATAAATCTGTTTGGAACATTATCTCACGTTTTGAATGGATTTTTAATTAAAATAATTTTTTTGCATATAACATAACTTTTATACATTTATTGTCATGTGGTGCCATAATACAATCTGCAGCAAGAGACTCATTGCTCACTTTACTTAATCAGTAAACTCATAAAATCTATTTAAATGTTAAGTAGGTGAAAAGAAAGAAAGAAAGAAAGAAAGAAAGAAAGAAAGAAAGAAAGAAAGAAAGAAAGAAAGAAAGAAAGAAAGAAAGAAAGAAAGAAAGAAAGATGGTAACATTTTGATCAATAAGTACCAATTATTAATATTAATTAGCGGCTTATTACCTGCCTATTATAAAAAATATTGGCTGCTTATAAAATACTTATTCTGTATGATCTTATTCTACATCCCTAATCCTACCCAATATCTAAAACTAAATAATACTTTAATAACATATAAGTAGACTATTAGTATTCAGGCAAAAGTCATAGGTGAATTAGTTTATTAATAGCCAGGACTGTATCTTAAAGGTGCGACCAAAGAAAGAAATACATATCTTTATGTAATTGTGACTGCATTCATAAATCCTTTAGATGAAAAATGAGATCCTCAAACTAAGTCCAGTAACTTTAAGTAACTTTATCTATAAGATAGATAGATAGATAGATAGATAGATAGATAGATAGATAGATAGATAGATATGAGGAAAGCTAAGCAAAAGACATTACAAATTCAAACACTACTCTGGTGCAGTGCAATTAAGCTACAGAACTTTGGCAGCAGTGAAAGTTAATGCAGCGTGACTGAGGTACAATAATTATAAAATCGACATGACTGGACTGATAACAGATGCTTCTGGATTAAAAAGAAATTGTACCTTACAGAACGGGTCTCTACAGAACTGGTTCATCTGGAGCATCCTGAATGATTGCGTCTGGTACACATTGTTCCTTTGCGTTAATAAAAACTCCAAAGCACTGCGGTCATTTACGTGAGGGCATAACACTCAAATTACACGAAAGAAAAAAGTTTATCAAACTCAAAATGTAGACTCTTGTTTCCACGAACAAAGCGAGACCATTCACTGAAAACGAACTTCCCATTTAGGCATCTTTAACAGGAATTCATACGCTAAACGGTCCCGAAGTCATTTCGCTCTCCGGGCATTGACTAAAGACTTTTTATTCATTTATCTCCATGTGCGTTTTTCTCTGGTAAAACATGCTGGGAAACGTGTCCATTACTCGGCGGATTCCAAGTTTGGGCTATCCTTGGATACACGGTCACGTGGTCAAATAAGAACCCCCAGTGTGAGTGTTCACAAGGGCTTTTCTGTTTGAGGAGGGCCCGGGACACTCCTACGTGGATTTCTTCATCCCCTTTGCAAATGGGTTGATGGGGTCTGAAATCTGAGATAAAATGTTGCGTTAATTCACAAGTACACTCACTAAATGAATAACGGGGAAAACATGTCTGAGTGAATTACAACAGTTTCCAACGTGTTTCCTCAAAATGTTACCACTGTTATCCTTATATTATGCTGTAATTAATTAATGTGTAATATTTATTTTAAATAACGTTTTTTATTGAAATGATTGTTAAAATATAGATTTCTCTGTAGACTACTAGTTATGTGTTTTACGGTTTTTTTTGTGCACTTGTTTGATGTGCTGCTATTTTGCTCCGAATGACTCCTCAGGGATCACTTAAATACACAGACTGTTGAATTATGAATGTGCCACGATTGAGAACCTCGAAACTTTCAGCATTAACGTCATGTAACCACGTGGGGGCGGAGGTGTACAGTGTTATTGAATTTATTTATTTATTTTAATGAAATGCAATGACAAAAAATATTTACATTTTAACAGTTTTCTTGCAATATAGTGTGGTTTTTGTATTGAGCATTTTTTCAAGATATTTCAGAACTACTTTTGAGGTACTTTTCCTGTCTTATTTAAACATTGTGATGTTGGAAAAAAATGTAAAAGGGCCCTTAAAATAAGCAGTTTCACTCGTTTAACTGGATTAATTGGTATATGACAAATTAAACGATTTTTTGGTAGTCTGTTACTTTGATTAACATTTATATTTAAAACAATTCAGAAAATGAGATGTCATAATAGCAGCTGTTTTCACTTTTTTGTTATTGTTTTTCCTATTTGCTTTATTGAAAATCAGGATTACTTTACCAAATATTGCTATTTTTAACTATTCTGAGGTTAAAATAATTGAATTGTGTTGTATAAAAATGAGCATAAAAATCTGAAATCATGGACCCTTTTTGTGATTTTTATTTTTATTTCTTTTGCAGAACAAAGCCTAAATGACAGGAAATTAGCAAAAACATTATTTGTAGTTTACAGAATAAAACAGAAACAACATTTTACTCGGACACATATTCATTCATTCATTCCTTTTCTTTTCGGCTTAGTCCCTTTATTAATCTGGGGTTGCCACAGTGGAATGAACCGCCAACTTATCCAGCATATGTTTTACGCAGCAGATGCCCTTCCAGCTGCAACCCATCACTGGGAAACATCCATACACACCCATTCACACACTACAGTCAATTTAGCTTACCCAATTCACCTATAGCGCATGTCTTTGGACTTGTGGGGGAAACCGGAGCACCCAGAGGAAACCCACGCAAACACGGGGAGAACACGCAAACTCCACACAGAAATGCCAACTGGGGCTCGAACCAGCGACCTTCTTGCTGTGAGGCGATTGTGCTACCCACTGCACCACCATGCTGCCTACTCAGACATCATAACATATCAGGTTAGCATAAAATAGCAACATAAATACAATTTTTAGACTTTTCTAAACAAAATAATGAAAACACAATATCAGTGTTTTAACTTCGGTATTTTAAATAATCAATATTTAGTGGAATAACCCTGGTTTTATATAATAAGAGCAAATTAAAAATATTTGTTACTCTGATCATTTTCTGGTGCTCTGAATTATAATATTTTTATTTGAAATAAAGAAAATGTTATCATACCTTTATAGAATAAAACAAATATTAATATTTTACTCAAACATAATAAATCCGGTAATCCAGAGAAACTGATCATTCAGGTGGTCACCTGTACTTTTTTTCCCATAACATACAGTGTGTGTGTGTCTCTGCTACTCTGCTAATAGGAGAAACGTGAAAAAAGAAAATGATTGGGTTGGTCGACCATGTAAAAGCTTAAACACTGAGCTATAATACGTAATATATTTTCAAATGAACTGAAGTTTGCAAGAAGATTAATATGACCCAAATATGCTGATGCCCCAGACTTTACATCCAATCCAAAGCTTATTTGTAATCCAAGCAGTAACATTCAAACATGTGGATTGAAGATTTCAGATCTTTATAGCTACACAGTATTGAAACTGGGGTTGATGAAATATAAAGTGTCCCAGTGGTCAGACATCCCTTTTCATAACTGTGACCTTTCAGAATGTCAGAAATTATATTGGAATATTGAATATAATGTAATATTATTAAGTGTATTGAATCAGTACATACATTTATACACATATACACATTCATGCATACGTATATACATATAATATTTCATATAATATTTAAAAATATATTTTAATATCATATTTACAAATATCAAGTTGTTGAAATTGTATTTAATTTATACATTCGCTCATTTAAAATCAAGGCAGACTCAGAATGTCATTTGAGGTTTCTTTCCCTTTTGCTTTTTTTTTTGCTTTTGCATGTCCTATTTTAGACCATGCCAGGATAATCACAATAAATGCGATATCTAAGACCTTTTATATTCACGTCAGAAACAGATTTAAGAAGATGATAATATTTTTCATAAATGGAAAATCTGTCTGCCATTCAAGGTTTCTATTCTGTCACATAATCCACACTGCTGATGTATGATTGACGTACATGACCACGATATACAAGACATTTTCAGGGTTAATCTTTCAAAACACCGGATTTGAGTCTTGCTTTTAGTTTTTTTTTCTCTCTGATTAAAAAAATGAGCATTCATTTTATATAATTGATCAAAATTACCCTAATTGCTTGAAATTTTATAATGTAGACACTGCAATAGCAATGCAACAAATCAGTTAATAATAAGCATCATCAGTGAAGAATTTTGATCGTCATCTTAATGTAATCAATATGTTGCGATGTGGCCAGATTTCAGTGTTTTCTGTGCTGTTCATGCAGAGATGTTTCTGGTTTGTGTGTCCCTGTAGACTGGCTCTGAGCACTACATGATGATGAAGGATTATTGTAGGTTAATCTGCTTGCCTGCCATCTGCCTGTTCCAAACAAATTAAACCTGAAAGCAAAGCCACACTCACAAATGTAGATGAAGGTAAATTGGCAGGTGTTTCGGTTTGTGATCCGCACAGCTGCTCATCTGAGCAAGAAGTCATATGAAAACAGTTTTATTTCTGTATGGCAACTGGATTCTGAAACTTTACATCTAGCATGTGGTTTTCAGTAGTCAGTAATAGCAAGGCTAGTTTTTATCCATGCTCATCTATTCATCTATTTGATGGGGTTTTTTTCTTTCTTTTTTAATCTACAAAATATTTTAGGCTTGCATAACTATGTACATTAATTATGAAAATGTCGTTGGAGTCTACTCACACTTCTATAATTAGACTTCCAAATAAATAATTTGTATGTTTGTACTGTATGTATGTATGTATGTATATATGTATTTATTTATTTATTTATTTAATTACTTATTAACCTATTTAATATTTATTTAATAATATGTATCTTAAAATAATTATTTTATATTTATTTATTTATTTATTTCATTACTTATTTACCTATTTAATGTTTATTTAATAATATTTATCTTAAAATATTTATTTTATATTTATTTATTTAATTACTTACTTACTTATTTACCTATTTAATATTTATTTAATAACATTTATCTTAAAACATTTATTTAAAATTTATTTATTTAATTTATTTATTTAATTTAATTATTTAATTGTAATTAATTGTATGTATTTATTTATTTATTTATTTAGTATTTATTTTATCATTTTTATATTATAATATTTGTTTTATAATATTTCTTTACTTCATACGTTATAAGAACTTACAATTACATTCAAAGCCATTTATAATTTAACAGACTTTTCTTTTTTTCTTTTTTACAGCATTGGACAATCGCAAGCTCTGCAGAAGGGCATTTCTGAACACACAACACATAAAACTTTGAAGCAGATGAGCTACAGCAGCAGCAGAAGAAGAGCACACCGGCGACATTCCTGTCACTAGCAACAGCAAACTGTCGCTACAATTCACACAGACTCAACAAATTTGGACAGTCGAAGGCCAGAAAAAGGTTGCAAGGTCTGATGTGTCCAGATCTCTGCTGTTACATTTGGATATATGAGTTTGGCGTGAACAGCATGGAAACATGGATCCATCCTACCTCCTATCATTGATCCAGTCTGCTGGCCGTATAATGGTTTGAGAGATAATTTATTGACATGCGTTGACCCCTTAATACAAACTGAGCGTTGTTTAAAGCTACAGCCTGCCTGAGAATTGTTTCTGAGCATGTCTATTGTACTGGTGATGATAAGTTCAGCATGTGCAATGTCACCAGGCTCAAATCATCTCAAAGAATTTTCTTAAACATGACAATAAGTTCACTAAATCCAAAAGTCCTCCAACAGATCTCAATCCAGCAGAGCACTTTTGTGATGAGCTGGAAGGGGAGATTCACATCATGGATTTCCAGACGACAAATCTGCAGCCACTGTGTGATGCTTTCATGTCAGTATAGACCAAAATCTTATAATTAAGGTAGTTCTGAAGGCAAATGCGATCCAACCTAATACAAAGCAAGGTGTATCCAAATAAAATGGCTTTTGAATGCATGCATATACAGTAGAAGTTAAAATTATTAGCCCTCCTGAACACATTTTTTTTATTTCTTTTGCCATGATAACAGTGCATACTATTTTCTGCTTTTTAAAAGATGCTAGCATTCAAACTTTACTACGTTATTATGTTAACTAGGCAAGTTAGACAAGTTATTGAATAACAGTGGTTTGTTCTGTAGCCAATCAGAGAGGGAGCTAATAATATTGACTTTAAAATTGTTTTTTTTTTTTTTAAATGATTTTATTCCAGCCAAAATAAAAGAAACAAGACTTTTCCCCAGAAGAAGAAGAAATATTATAGCAAATACTGTAAAAATGCTCTGTTTTATTGCTCTGTCATTGTCATTGCTCTGTTAAACATCACTTGGGAAATATTTGAAAAAGAATTACAATTTCAATCTAATTATCTAATTAATCTTTTTGACTTTAGCTATAAATAGCTTTGTTGTTTGTTTGTTTTTTTGCTGGTTTTTTGTCCTTTCAGCTCATACAGATTTCCAGGATTCAGAATGTGGGATTTCAGTAGTACTACAACTAAGATGGTGTGTAACCTGTCATATCAGTTCAGGTGTGCTGCTCGTGAGACCCTCTAGTGGCCAGTAATTACCATGCGGCAAAGCTGGGCTTCTAAAAATGCACTGGGGGTTAAGGCTTGTGTCATTGGATTAGGCTTTAGCACCTGCCTCAGCTCTCCTCAATCTGAAACAAACACCCTTAGAAGGACACCGACATAGCTCTCTTCAATAGTGTGCTGTCTGGCCTGCTGTAACCGCTTTGCTTTATTAGGATGAAGAATGCAAGGGAAATACAGTTTTCATCATTTCTTCTGTTAGCGCATTTCTGCTTTGGTATGTATTTATTAACACCTTTGAACTCCGACAGCATTCGTTTATTTGATTGTGTAAGCTGCTGACTGCTGAAAAAAAATCTTGACTACTGTAATGTACTTTGATGTTTTTTTCTCATTCGCATCACCTTTATTCTTGCTTGACAGTAGGAGGTGAGCAAATACAGGCTTGCCTGAACAAAAAAAATCTATACTTAGATATAAATTCATTTCATAAATGAATTTATATAGTGAAATAGTTTTGGTAAACCAAGATATATCGAGGCGTTTATGACGTAAGACACCAGTAATCCCAGACAAGTGGATAGAGAGAGTCATTAGTGTTATTACATTATGTGTGATCAACTTGATGTTAGTAAAATGTCAAATTGATACAGTTGTCCTCGTAAATCTGGTTATTTTACACTGTTAATTGAGGTTATGCTAATCTGATATCTGCTTGTTGTTTATAGCACAGAGTGACTATGCACCATATTTCTATGATAATGGGCCCAACAGTAACAACGGCAATATGGCACTCCTCAATCTCTCAGAGGATACACCAAGAGGTAATGTTTTTGTACCATGTGATTTGAAAACTGAACTAGTCTCATCTGGCTAGGTGTAAACCGTATTAACATGGCGACTGTTGTTTTCCTGAGACCATGTGTCTTGAGCTTGGTACAGCATTGGCCATTTTGTCCTTTCATTGTCAGATTTCATTGTTGGTTGAGGTATATATTGTTGAACGTAGGCTAGAAATCCCAAGTTGGCACATTTTATTGTTTCAAATTGATTTAGAGACCCATGACCTTTCCAGTTTATGATGTACTTATTGGGATTATAGATATAGTTCATTCTGAAGTTTCTCCAAATGTTTTTTTTCTTTGCATTGACCACGAAAGAAGATATTTTCAACGAATGTGGGTTATAAATTACAGTCCTTGTAATTTGTGTTAATTTCCTGAGTTATTTCCTTTAAACTGTAACCAGTTGTGATTTTAAAGCCTGTTTGAATAAGGTGACAGTGTCTCTTCACAGTTCTGTTATCGAAAAATTAAAAGGAAACTTATTAGAATTGGCAAATTACTTTTAACAGAAAAGCACAAAAACATTGAGCCGAATCTTTGAGCACCAATATTACGGATATGGTAAATATAACTTAGCAATATGGAATATCAAACACAGTGAACTCAAAAGAGCTCTTTGCCACAGATATTCTTTTGATACTAATGCCACATTAAAATACCACGTGTAACATTATTTTCATTACAGATAAATATAAAGCACAAAGGAAAAAAAAAACTTTATTTTTTTATTTGAAATTTACTTGTTTAAAGTAATTCACCATTTACTCACACTCAAGTGGTTCTAAACTTTTATGGATTTCTTGTTTCTGTTGAACACAAAACAGTATATTGTGACCAGTGTTGGAAAAAAACTGCCATTGACATCCATAGTAGGAACAAAAATATACTATGGAATTCAATGGCTGTTTTTTCCCCAACATTCTTCAGTTCATCTTTCTGTGTTCAACAGAAATTCAGAATAAACTTTTTTTTTCCTGTTCCTTTAAGTATAGTTTAAATCAGTCAAGGCATGTAACGTGACTGTCGTAATATACAGTCTCCTGTTAGACATGCTTGATGAAAGAAAAAAAAAAGAGTTAAAGGCATATTAAGCTGTCAAAGAGGCATTGTTCCCTGGTTAGTTTTTTGCTATTTGAGTCTCAGTGAAACACAAACACTGTGCAGGCTACTTTGAGCTTCTGGTGTTCACTTGAATGGACAGATGCATTCAAAATATGCCAAAATGTCTGTCTTGGCAAGTTTTTACTTTAGCCAAATTAGGAAATAGGAAAGTAATCAAAAACTTGTCAGTATACCAGATCTGTGCAGTTGGTTTTAAAATTTCAGGAGCCTAATAAAATCACTGCTGTTTTTATGCATTAAATGTGAAAACAAAAGAAAATGAGAATCATGCACTGCTCTTTACTAGCTCTAATAAAAGTATATTTTAGTGTAGTTAATTTAATCTAAAATATACATTGCTAAAATATATATTACTATAAAAATCTAATTTTGTATTTAATTAAGTATTTAATATTTTATTTTTATGTTTGATCATTAACTTTCTATTATTTTTAGTTGGCTGAAT
This sequence comes from Danio choprae, assembly GCA_903798125.1. Classification (NCBI taxonomy): domain Eukaryota; kingdom Metazoa; phylum Chordata; class Actinopteri; order Cypriniformes; family Danionidae; genus Danio; species Danio choprae. The sequence goes on along the minus strand of CAIGQW010000302.1, from coordinate 10,760,021 downwards.
TGATATTTTTTCAAATATTTTTATTTATTATCATTATTATTGTTGATTTTTAATTATTTCAAACTTATCTAAAAGAACCGATTTAAGAGATTGGTGTCATTTTGGGTGTCACTTAATGAAAGCATAAGTCAATGTAACTAAAGTTGCAATGCAATGACAACTACAATTAATCTTAGCTGATGTTAATATTTTTAAGGTCCCCTTCACAAAATATGCACTACAAAAGTCTTTGAACATATGGAGAAAATACCATGGAGGTCAATGGGGACCAATTGTTCTTCAGAATTTCTTAAGGGATAATAGTTTTAAAAATGACAAATGTTTAAAATAGAAAAACCTCTATTTGTTAGCCTTTATTGTAACCTTTTAGCCTTTATTTTAACCTTTATTGTAATAGATATGGAGTTTTAAAAAAAATGACAGTCTAGAAAGCAGGAACTAAACAATGACTAAAAATGATTTAATATAATGCAAAACATCAAGATGTTCTCTTGACGTGTGTGAATGATAAAAGTAAAGAAATATTTCCTTTAATTTGTATATTACAGGAACACAGATATATGTTCTTAATGGAACTGACCCAGAAGGCCAGCCAGTAAAGTATGGAATTACCTTTGAACCTGGATCCAAAGAATATTTTCGTGTTCATCCCAAATCTGGAGTAGTAACATTAATAGAGGACCTTGACAGAGAGGTACAAATACCTTTATTTATACTGTGTATTAAAATTTGAGTGCTGGGAGAGTTATTGTAACACTACATCTGTTTTTATCATCATCACAGGCACAAGATGAGATTGAAGTCTTTGTCAGCGTCTCTGATAGCCTTAATAAAGTACGTTTTTATGATTGAGTAATGTCAGTGCCAGAGATGAGATCTTTCTAATTCTCTGATTGTCTTGTCAGGTAGTTGAAAAGGTTTCAGTTTTTATCATGGATGCCAATGATGAGAGACCACAGTTTCAAAACATGCCTTCCATCGTAGATGTGCCAGAGGTGAGCAGTCTTGTCTCAGAGAATCTGTCAATAATAACAATTATTATTATTATATTAATCATTCAGGTTACTGTAGAATATATTTTGGAAGATACCTGGCCAGTAATCATTTTTAGTTGAATGTGACAAGCTGCTTTGAAAACTCTGTTTGTGTGTTTGAACATAGAACACAACATCTGGGAGTAGCATCTATAAGGTGCAGGCAGTGGATAGAGACACTGGCTCAGGAGGATCAGTCACTTACTTCCTTCAGGTAACATCTACTTTAGCATCTAAACATATGCCGATATTCAATAATAATAGATTCAATAATTCAATATCAATATATTGTGATAATGAACATTCATTATATTAATGTCATAAGCACTTGACAATATTGTGAATAGTTGTTTTTTTTACTTTTTAAGAATTTTCTGTTTTTGCATTCTTACCGGTGTTCATAATAGCACCAAATGATGAAGACTCAATAGGCAATTTATTCACAAACATTAACATTTTCATGTTAATCTCGCATACGACAGAAAATTCTGTGACTGTACAATACAGAAAGTTCCTTTTGTTAACTACAGTTAATTTAAGTCAATGTAACGACAACTACAACTAGAATTTATTCATTTAAGCTTATGGTAATTTCAGTGAATGCATAATAACATATTTATATAAAATCATTTTATTAAGTGGAATTAATAACAAATAAAATGTAGTTGTATTTTTAGTGGATGTATTTACTCTCAACATGTATATACATTAAAAGCAATTTAGGTAATTATACCTGTTAAAGTAATGTTTTTACCCAGCTTAGGTCTATATTATGACTGTATATTGTGATAAAAGCTTCAGCAATTAATCGCAACAAGAACATTTGATACCGGCAGAAACCTCCAATTGAGAGAGCTGAATAATTCTTCCTCTTCTTTTTCTTTAATCTCTGTTTTTACAAATTAGTTCATTACTGCAAAGCCCTTGATAGTACTGTATATCAACAAGAACTGGTTGTAATAACCACTTTAACCATGTTCAATATTGTTATGACTTACATGTACTTACATTATCCTAAATATTTCCAGTATCATTTAAATTCAGAGGAATCTGCAATTTTTATTAATGACAAGGTCTGTGTGATTACACCATATCCCATTTACCTTACGGTATATAATGTGTAAAAATAATATGAATTCACACTCTGCTTAACCCCCAGTTATTATCATTCTAAATATCACTTAACACCCAGGATAAAGGAATATTTCACAATTGTTAGCACATTTTTGTATGGCTTTTTATCTGAGGAAAGAGCAAAGCAGGGTTAGCACTCCTTTGTGGTGTAAAAAGACAGTGTTGCAGAAGTTACTGTAATGTGTGTATTACGCTATTTAACACCAGTACAACAGACCACCGCAGCAAGTCTATTCATTATTTCATTTATGATCTTGTAAAAATAATTTCCATTGCCTGTGATGATGAATACCACATCTTGCATGATTTTACATTCATTTACAGAGTCATTTAGCTTTGTCTTTGTTGGGTTGCATGAGGTTGCTCTCTCAAGGCTGGGTTGTGGTAAGAAGTGCATCTGTTGGTAAAACGTGCCAGAGTAGTTGGTGGATTATTCAGCTGTGGCGACCCCTGAAAAAGAAGGAAATAAGCCAAAAGAAAGTGAGCGAATAGTTGAAATGTACAGCGCCTGTATACTTTCAGATTGTAGATTGCACTGTGCCATTTCAACTTGGAATGGGTGTTTTATCCTTCATTTAATCATTGTTTAATGTAAATCCATATGTACATCTGTACCTAAAACAAGCTTTTCATACTGCGCCTAACCCTGGTTATCATCATCATCATTCTTTTTTCTTAGGGTTATGCAACTTTGCTACTTAATTTGAATACATTTTGCAGTGTAAACCACAAAATGTGGAACCAAACATGCAGGAAGAAACAATATGGAGTTTGTTATGTGGTAATGTTATAAATCCTTAGCAATCAACAGCCAATTGAACGTTTCACTGTTATGTTTTTAAGTCTTTGAATTACTGTGTTATATTTAAAAAGCTGTTTCATTGTTTTAAGGGGGAAATCATGCTAAATGGAGTGGAAAAGATTCTTTCATTCTTACCTCAGTCAGCAAGCACTTGATAACATTCTGCAATATGATTATTCACTACTAAAACCTTTATGTAAACAGGTAGAATTCTGCAGTTGTTCAGTCAACAGCACTAACACACCAAATATGCAAATAGGAATGTGTTAATCGCAGGTTTAGGAAGATATAGTCAGTGAGGTTTTCCTGGGTAAACAAATGCTAATTGTTAACCTGTATAAATCATGAACAGTGTGAATTGTAAAGCAAGATAAAGGCCTGTTTCAGGATTCTGTTTACGTGAGGATTAGAATGATCCAGAGTTAAACATTTCCGTTTTAAAAGCAATCCCTTTTTTGTATTCTATTGTGGATTCCCAAATGTCTCTGTTGGTTCTTAAATCCAGAGCAGTGAACCAAGCCCAAAGTTTGCCATTGACCATCATAGTGGCGTGCTGCGGATAAAACCTGGCGAAGCCCTCGATTATGAGAAATCCCGCACACATTTCATCACTGTGGTGGCAAAGGTGAGAGTTAGTCATTTAGTTCTTGTTATTTTACAGGGTCAAGCGTTGTTCATCCATTTCCAGCTATTATTTTTCTTCCTGCATCACAATAAAGTGTCATGTTTTCAGGATGGAGGAGGCATTTACAAGGGCAAGCAACAAGTGATGTCATCATCTGCAACTTTGACAATAAATGTGATTGACACTCAAGACTCTCCCCCGATTTTTATTGGAACTCCTTACTTTGGTTATGTCTATGAGGTCTCTTCGCCTGTGAGTATCTGGGAGTAACACTCCACAACCATTTTCCTGCATGATTTCTTACCAGCATGTTCTTCGGTTGAATTAAAAGTGATTAAAGCAGATCTTCTACTTACTAAATGTTAATTTATGCATAACTTAGAATTACAATAGGATTATATATAGACACAACCATTCAAAAGATCATGGTTGGTTAAAATTTGTTATGTCACTGTGTTAATTCCACTAAAGCTGCTTTTAGTTATTAAAAATACTGTAAAACACACATTTTAATACCTTTTCTGTTATTAGATATTTTAAAATGCAGTTTATTTTTTTGCTGACAGAATAGAAATGAGAAATGTTCAACATCATTTCTTCAGTCTTCAGTGTTTTGTGACTCTTCAGAAATTACTAATAGACTGTGCAAACAACAATTTAGATTTTTGTGCAAACAGCATGTTCATTTCATTAAAAAATACATAATAATATTAAAAAATATTACATGGTAAATTTTGTCCATGTTACTGTTCAAATCTGCTACAGGAAAAGACTACAGTATATTGTGCTATGACACACACACACACACACACACACACACACACACACACACACACACACACACACACACACACACACACACACACACACACACACACACACACACACACACACTCAAGACAAAATATTCAGTAGCTTATTATTTAAAAAAATCAAGTGACAAAATAATGTAGCAGTTTTATAGTATGCATTCAAATATCTCTTTACTTAACTATCTGCTAATGTTAACCCGTAACATTTTAAACAAATTGGACAGCTTCCTCAGATTCAGATACGTTGACCAACTGTGCAAACTTTGCTGCTTCTTTTCTAATATTTCATTTTGTCTTCAGGGATCTGAGATATTTACAGTTTTTGCCAAAGATGGAGACATGGATAATCCAAATCCGATCATATATTCATTAGACTCTGGTATGTTGTATTGGTTATTATTTTTTTGCACATTGTTTGATGGCTAGAAAGGAATTTCATAATGAATTTTTACATCGCAACACTTGTTCAACAAACTCATTGTATCAATGTATTCAGGAGCAGATGGGTCTTTTTCCATCAATAAAACCAGCGGAGTCATCACTCTGAATTTGTACCCAGCAGACCTGAGGAGGGAAGTCTTTAATATTAAAGTCAAGGTAAACTCAGGTTCTTGTTCTTGTTTTGTTTTGTTTTGTTTAGTTTTGTTTTGTTTTGTTTTGTTTTGTTTTGTTTTGTTTTGTTTTGTTTTGTTTTGTTTTGTTTTGTTTTGTTTTGTTTTGTTTTGTTTTGTTTTGGTTTGGTTTGGTTTGGTTTGGTTTGGTTTGTTTTGGTCTTTTTGTTTTGTTTTCTAGTATCAGATGTTGCTTGGTAATGATCACTGCTTTCCCCGGATCTCTGACTTGAGACAGAGCTTAATCCAATTTCAGGAATAAGCCAATTACTAAAATCTATCTCTGTCCTTAGTATTTAGCAACATCTCTTTTATACGTTTGTGTCCTCGTTGTATTCCGTGCCGATTAATGCAACATGACTGCTGCTTGGTATTTAGCTGTAACAATAATAATCAGTGATTTCTTCCTTTCTCAGGCTTTGGAAGTCAGTCCAGAAGGGAAACGCTTGGACTTCGCCACCACCACAGTGACCATTCGGGTAGTGGATCTGAACAACCATCCACCCACATTCTATGGAGAGAATGGACCTCAAAATGTGTTTGAATTAACAATGTATGAACATCCTCAAGAGGGAGAGTTTCTGAGGGGCTTGAAAATCACAGTCAATGACTCCGACCAGGTCAGAAACATCTCCCTTTTATTTTTGCAGTGGGTTTGCCATAGCAAAAAAAAAATAGTTTGAGCAGATTTAGAGCCATTACAAAGAAAATCTGGTTATCTGTTTTTGGTTTTAAGAGAATTTAATACAAGCTGAATGAGTATTGTGGTGGCTTTGTCATGCAAAAAGTGCTATTATTTAAAAATAAGAGATAAGACACCATTAGTTTAATGCATTACATTCATGTTTTTTAGGAACGATTTTCAATCATAATAGAACATTGTCATTTATGTTACGTAAATGCACCCAAACAAGCAGGTGGTCCCTTTTAAGCTTTTGTCATATTATGCAATAACGTTTTTAGTTATTCAGCGTTTATTCACATTCAGATTCATCACACAAAAACAGGATCACAAGGTTGAGCACAGTTGTCGATATGATGCTTTACATACATTTTGAATAACTTTGACATGTTCCAGTTCTGTTTTAATAGCATACTATGAAAGGTTTGTAATCAAAAGTGCTACGTATTTGTTTTTAGGGATCAAATGCAAAGTTCAACCTCAGACTGGTGGGTCCAGGCCGCATGTTACGAGTAGTTCCTCAAACCGTTCTCAATGAAGCCCAAGTCACCGTCCTAGTTGAGGATTCTGCTGCAATGGATTTTGAGAAATCACAATTCCTGACTTTTAAGGTAGAACATTTTTTGTTTCGCAGCTGTTATTTTTTTTTCTGAACCAAAGTACACAAGTATTAATTCACAAATAATAATACAGCACACACTATGAAGTCATTCAGTGTAACAGTGTTTCATATACCAACAGTCTTGTCAGGAATGTTTTGAACAAGAATAATACAAAAATAATGACATTATGAAATAATGATAATAAAAGACTCTATGAAAGGATAGCAGTCCTGAAATACTGTCCTAAAATAATAACCAAAATTATTGTTTGTATTTTTATTTATTATACTTTGCCACTATCCTTTCAACCAAAAAGATTTACCCATTTGTCAGCTAGACATTTTAATATTTCAATTATGATGCAGTTTGTATGATCAGTTATTGTTTTGATTATTTGAAAATTATTTGTTACAATATTAATAAGCACGTTGTTTCCTTTTTTCATAAATATATCTGTTATCCGCTGAACGAACATTATTTTAGTCATATTTTGAAAATAATTTTTTGCAAACGTTAAAGCATTAATTAGACACTTTCTTTGTATATAAAATCACTTATGTAATGTAATCTTAATTGTATGTAGAAATTGGACATCTTATCTTTGACCCTTTTTCCTGAAGAAAGAAAATAATATATATTGTTTCATATAATCATTCTTTGTATGGGAAACAATAGCTGGTACAGTATATGCTTTAATTTGACAATATAATGCAATAAAATACAGTAGCTTACCAGATATGTCTCACAATCTTTCAATATCAATACTACTAAAATAAAAAAAATAAACAAAAATGAGTCAAATTAGGTATATAAATATTCTTATAGGAAAAGAAAAGGATTGTCAATGTTATTTTTCTTTTTAATCTGTTTCAAAGTATCAATGGACAAGAAAGTTGCCTGACAAAAAAATTGCTTTTGCATTAAAAGACAGCCAAAATTAAATTTAATTAAATACTTTTAATTGAGACTCTACACAATGATATATTATTGTAATCGAGACCCTAAATGATTATATTACTTTGCATACAGTAAAATATACCAATCAGTGACATTTAACCATCAGCTAAAATGTGTTCAAATGCACATTGTTTGCAGCTGCTGGCCGTAGAGATTGACACACCAGAGAGATTCAGTGCCACGGCAGACATTATCATTCATCTGCTGGACACCAATGATAACGCTCCCAAATTTACCTCCGATTTCTACATCGCCCGGATCCCAGAAAATTCACCCGGAGGATCCAATGTTGTGTCTGTGACAGTGAGTACAGAACATTCTAGACATTGTAAACACAAAAAGATTAACATGTTTGTCATCCTCTCTTGACTACGCTCAGTTTCGGGAAAAAAAGACGCATTATACGCATTATTAATCTAAATATAACATTTGAGGGGTTGGAACAGAATCCAAAATCATGCTAAACAGTCTATTACGTGGTAAGCTGCCAGATGGCTATCATTTTCATTCAGTTGTGTAACGCTAAAACCCCAGATTTGTGCTTTATTAGACAAAAATATCATCAGGATGAGGTCAAATTATTATAACGCTCAGATGGCAATACTGTCACGTCTCTTTTTTGTATCAGAATCCTCAAGTAAAATGTTTTTTTTGTTCAAATAAACTGATACCTTTTGACGTTTTATTATGTATTTTTATTTAAATGTTTTATGAAAACACTTTATTGTCTCCAAAAACAAAATGAGGTACAAAATGCAGTTTAGCAGTTTGGGATCAGTAAGTTATATATTAATTACAAAAGTCATTTCAAATTGTACTAATTTTTGACCTTTTTTTGTGTATTTATGACGAATTCAGCTGTGCCACCGTTTGGATTTAGTTACATTTTAAACAAATACATTAAAATAAAAAAGTTATTTTAAATAAATATTAATATTTGACTTGCAAATTGTATTTACTGCATTAAAAAAAAAAAACATTTTTTCCATTATCTGTATTTATAAGAATTTTACATTTGCCTTCACATTAATTACATGAAAAAAAAAATCTCATTCATTGTCATTCCCCAAATATTTCCCCATTGCATGGGTCTAATGCTAAACTCAGAAATCAGAAAGTAAACTTGTCCTGCTTTGCCCTTTATCAGCGGATGGAGAGATTGAACTCTGTTGAGATAAACTAAGTGCTCGTCCTGCAGCATTTATCCCATTTCTGCACTACAATTTTGGTAATTTGTTTTTGACCTTGGACATAAAAACATGGTATAACCAGGAACACAAATAATAAACAAATCCCACATCCCTCCTAATGTTCTGCCATTTGGCTCAAAACGTCATCTGGTCTGTTACGTAGATATTGGCATCGCAGTTATTCATGAGAACAGATGCCAACTGATGACGTTTGTCCCCTTCTGCTCTCCACAGGCCATGGATCCCGATTCTGGTATATGGGGTGTAGTCAAATACTCCATCTATGGCTCTGGAGCCGACATGTGAGTATTCATGTTTAATTTCCCCCTTTTTTCCGCTTGTTTTTTTTTTTCACTTTTATTTTATTTTTTATTATTGTTGTTACCAAATAAAATATATAGTTGTAAATGAGAACACTAATTATATATATAACATCCATACATGACAAATGTATGGTACACAGCATGCAAGTCTACACAGTTGAAGTCAGAATTATTAGCCTTCCTGAATCATTAGCCCCCTGTATATTTTTCCCCCAATTTCTGTTTAACGGAAATAATATTTTTTTCAACACATTTCTAAACAAAAGTTTTAATAACTAATTTCTAATAACTGATTTCTTTTATCATTGCCATGATGACAGTACATAATATTTTACTGGATATTTTTCAAGATACTAGTATTCAGATTGAAGTGCAATTTAAAGGCTTAATTAGGTTGATTGGGTTAATTAGGCAAATTAGGGTAATTAGGCAAATCATTGTGTAATAATGGTATGTTCTGTAGACAGTAAAAAAAATCGATTGGGGGGCGGAAGGGGGGCTGGGGGGGCTAATAATATTAACCTTAAAATGTTTTTTTTTATTTTTTTTTACTAAAAACTTATTTTTTTTATTCTAGCTGAAATAAAACAAATAAGACTTTTTCCAGAAGTAAAAAATATTATAAGAAATACTGTGAAAAATGTCTTGCTCTGTTACACATCATTTGGGAAATATTTGACAAAGAGAAAAATTCACAAGATGGCTGATGATTTTGACTTCAACTGTACATACATATCAAAACATTTGACTCAATCCAGAATTGCAGGTACATTTCAAGCATTTTCCATTCATTTTCCTTCAACTGGAATGTTCAACAAATGTATAATTTATCCATTACAGATCTCTTACATATAAGAGGGAACATTTGATTCTGTTAATAATTGTTGTTTAATTTATTGTTGAACTTTTTAAAGAATAACTGAGTAGACAATACTGTAACAGAGTTGACATTTTACACCATTTTGTGATGCTAACCTCAAACCAGATACCACATGGTATCTAAAACTAAATGGTATAGTCTAAAACTATAGGGCTGCATGATATTGAGGGGAAAAAAAACTAGCTTTGGAACATTTTGATTTTCTGTGATTTGTATCGCGATATTTCACCAGATAACTTGAATAGCTCTGTTTGAAAAGAATTAATCATTTTAGATTGACTGGGATGATTTTGAAGGGGAGTTCATCTGCATAAAATATAACAAACAAATTACGAACAGAGATAAATACAGTAGATTAAATATACAAATGAAGGAGCCTAACAGTATACAGAAATAATCAAATGTATAATAAAACTGTATAGTCTTCATGCAGGCCTCACGGTGGCGCAGTGGGTAGCACAACCACCTTACAGCAAGAAGGTCGCTGGTTCGAGCCTCAGCTGGGTTAGTTGGCATTTCTGTGTGGAGTGTGCATGTTGTCCCCGTGTTGGCGTGGGTTTCCTCCGGGTGCTCCGTTTAGATAGGCAGTATAGGTGAATTGGGTAAGCTAAATTGTCCGTAGTGTATGAGTGTGTATGGATGTTTCCCAGTGATGGGTTGCAGCTGGAAGGGCACCCACTGCGTAAAACAAATGCTGGATAAGTTGGCAGTTCATACCACTGTGGCGACCTCTGATGAATAAAGGGACTAAGCCGAAAAGAAATTGAATGAATGAATGAGTCTTCATGCATATGTACCTGCGGTTAAAGGTAGTAGAACAAGTAAAAAGCACACACACACACACACACACACACACACACACACACACACACACACACACACACACACACACACACACACACACACAAAGCCTAACACGTGAGTTTATCCATTCCAATAGCAATTACTAAACTGTAAAAAAATGATACGACAAAAAGTCAAGACAACACGTTTTGACTTGACAACAAACTTATTTTAATAGATTAATCATGTTTTAACATAATGTTTTGTTATACAGAGTTTAATTTCATATTTAGTCAGTTTGATTGATGCAAGTTGAGATGACTACAAAAGTTCATTTGATTCAACTAAAATATGTTAGCAAGAATTTTCTTTTATTTTTTTTATTCATTTTATTTTTACTTAGTTGAGGATATCAACAAGTTTTCAGTTTGAAAGCATTTTTTCATCTTTAAACTATGTGTAACTTCATCCATTACTATGATTTCTTCAATCATTATTTTTTTTTTGCTATTTAGAGTGATATCTTTAAGCAAATTCCTGATTACAGACTTTTTTACAAGCCCCAAGAAGAAACTCGCATAAACATTGTTCACTTTTAAGTTCGGTGCCTTTAATGTTTCCCATAAACAGAAAAAAAGAAGCTTCTAGGTATTTTATATCCAAGCACATCATCTCAAAAAAATATGTGTGTGTGATCTGACCAAACTGTCCACACACTGTCTCCACAAACCTGCAGCCTGGAGACTTGCTTTTGATCTTAAATGTTATAAAGAAGGCACTTCCTCTTGTTTTCAGGGAGTGTGTGGTCTTTTTAAAGCTAAAGATCCTACTGATGCAATGCCAGCTGACTGGAATAAGCCACATAAAAAAACAGTCGCTTATGCAACATCATTATCTACAAAAACCTTGACTATTTAGTGAATGGGAGAAGCGGGGGGATGAAAGCGCACATCAAATTCATCACAGACAATAAAGCAAGAATTTCAAAAAGAATTTTCAAGAACTTCCAATAAAGGTTCATGTTGTTGTAAGATTTGCCAGATGTACTCAGGACTAGCTGTACGCAAGACGGTTTGATTTTCTTTTCTTTTATTAGATTCCAAAGCCAAAGCATGCATATCTGAACTATTCGGAATGTCTTGGAGCAGAGTTTTGTTCTCTGACTTTTAAATCTTCCCCAAACCCACAGATTCACAATCTTTGAGTTACGTTCGTTATATTTTGCAGAGCAAAAATGCATTCCATATGAATGTGTGAATGATGATTTGTTGGCAGAAAAGCCTGTTAAATCTTTGCGGTTCGCTTCATTTGGTCTTTATTTCACTCTGTTGTTTGAAAGGCTAAGTGAGCGTGGGATCTTTTCTGCATGATTCTGCCAGACAGACCACACACAGCATGTTAATAGCAGCGTATGCCTTGTTTTATATACCTGATAATATTCAGCATTTTTGTTTCATTTGTTTATTCAGTTGTTATCATTGTCTTTATTTATATCTAGTGGAAAACAGCAGAATTTGTCAATTGACTCTAATGATTCTCTATGTGGAATCAAAGAAGTTGAATTTCTAGAGCACTGCACACAAAGAGTTACCTGGCCCTCCATCTTGGTTAATCCACTAATGGGATTTGGGCAGGAAATAGACTGTTTTCCTGCTCATGTAATAGCCCCGCTTAAAGGAGAAGTGTGTCATTTCTTGCTGGAAACAAAGAGCTGGTGTGTGTAAATACATACATACATACATACATACATACATACATACATACATACATACATATATATATATATATATATATATATATATATATATATATATATATATATGTATTCATAGATGCACTTCTAAAAGAGAGGCGTATGCATATTTTAATATTATGTTAATTTCTCAAGGACATTTTGTAAAAGAAGCCCCTAGAGTAATGGCTGCTGAAAATTCATCTTTGTCATTATAAATTCATTCAGTCATTAATTTTCCTTTGGCTTAGTTCGTTATTTATCAGGGATCGCCACAGCGGAATGAACCATCAACTATTCCAGCATATGTTTTACGCATGCCCTTCCAGCCGCAACCCAGCACTGGAAAACACCCATTCAATACGGCCAATTTAGTTTATTCAATTCACTTATAGTGAATGTCTATGGACTGTGGGGAAACCAGAGCACCTGGAGGAAACCCACTCAAATACAGGGGGGTACATGCAAACTCCACACAGAAATACCTGGCCCAGCTGGGACTCAAACCAGTGACCTTACTGTTAGGCAACAGTACTAACCACTGAGCCACCGTGCCATCCATCATCATAAATGACATTTTTAAATATATTACCATATCAAAGAGTTATTTTATATAAAAAAATATTTCACAATATTCTTGTTTTTACTGTATTTTTTGTTTAGATACATGTAGCCATGGTGTCTTTAAGAAGCATACAAATATCCTAATGACCCTGAACATTACAACAATAGAGTGTATTTAGTAAACAATATACATGTAGACATGACGTTAAGATTAAATTACAACAATAGAGTGTATTCAGTAAACTATATAGACATGATGTTTGTCCTGTTCACTTCTTTACACTGTGTTCTCAAAGCTTTAAATCATGTTAACATGTCCCTGTACAACTACCGCTTTCTAATCCCGATTTTCCCTATAAAAACTAATTTCCTGTCCTATATTTTGCAGCTTTCTCATTCAGCCTGATTCTGGAATCATCTACACTCAGCCTTGGGCCAGTCTGGATGCTGAGGTCAAATCCAAGTATAACTTCTATGTGAAAGCCGAAGACCCTGAAGGAAAATACAGCCTCGCGGAAGTCTTTGTCACCATTACTGACCTCAATGACCATCCACCAGCGTTTAATGAAAACTCTCTGGAGCAGACCATGGTGATTGGTGCACCAGTCAAAATAGAGGTATTTTGGTAACTACTTTTTGAAATGTTTGTTCATCTGACTTGTGAAAGTGTAAGTTGACTGAGATTGATGATTTGTAGGCGATTGATGAAGATGCAGAGGAGCCCAACAACCTCATTGAATACTCCATAATGAAAGCCGACCCAGACAACATATTTGACATTAATGCAGACACGGGAGAAATAAAGCTGAAGCCGTACATCAAGTCAATGGACATAGTCCAGAATATCACCAATCAGAAAGACTGTACCTGGTCTGTGGTTGTTCAGGCTAAAGACAGAGGTTCACCATCCTTCAGTACAACCACAGTGGTAAAGATTGACATCACAGAAGCGGTGAGTGTCTTTATTCGTGCTTTTCTTATGAGAATCCTACATCAATCCTATAGCTCTTCAATGCATACTAGTAAATACAGTGTTTATAAAGTTGTTGTTATTTTAGTTTTTTTTTTAAGAAAACTATCAAAATAGTATGAGTTTGTGTTATTGTGTGCTTTACAGATCAAATCCCGAATGCTTTCATACTTCTTGAGTCTGAGAACTCGGCCCTGGACTGTTTTCGGCATTTGTTTGAGCATTGTAGTCTTCGCCATCTGTCTGACTGTTTTCATATCCACATTCATTTTCTGGAAATCTGTGAAAAAGTCCCGGGTCCAGCCAAAGGGCAAGATCAGAAAGATTATTAGGAGGCCCTGACCATAAGAAATTTTGATACTGACACAAATACTTCTCTTTTTCCTCTTCTTTTTTCCCCCATCCTACCATTATTTTATTGTTTAAATGAAAGTAAAAAGTCTGTAAAAGAGTACACAAGCACACTTAGCACATATTTTAACTATTATATTATATTATAACTATTTTATTCTGGACTTATTTGGCTCAGAACAATCACCCATTTCTTAATTTAGTCTAAATTATAGATGTTAAAAGGATAGTTCACCCAAATATGAAAATTATATCATCATTTACTCACCCTTCAAACTTTTGGAGACTGGTAACCATTGACTTTCATAGTATTTGTTTTTCCTATACTATGAAAGTCAGTTATTGCAAGTTTCTGACATTCTTCAAATTACCTTCTTTTGTGTTCAGTAAAACAAAGAAACGCATAAAGGTTTGGGTGAGTGAATTGTGAATGCATTTTAATTTTTAGGTCAACTATCCATTTAATAATAGAGATTGACAATGAGGCTGCATGGTCTCAATTCTGGGTGCCCCATTTAACCCTTCTGATCTTGTCTTACTGTGCAACCAGACTCTTTTGTAATTCATTCATTTTTAAATTGAACACCAAATCAATTGTAATCAATCTATTCTCTGCTGTTGAGATGCCATGCAGTCACACTGTATTTATTATCCTGAGCAGCTCTACTAGACATTTCTGATCTATGCAGTAGTGATGGGCATTTTTTAAAGTTAATCTTAGGAACAAATCATTGTTTCTGCAAATTATTCGGATCAAACTGAAACATTTCAGAACATTTCAAAATGTCACTAGTTTGCCACTAGGGGGCAATTATTTCTGTGACTTCATAAACTAGTGTCTGCTCTCAGGTTTTTTCCCAGACAGTTTTAGAACACATCTGTAATAAGAGTTTCTATAATAAGAAGAAAACATTTCTCCAATAATAAGAGTTGTAGTAAATATTCACTTTTTAACCTGATTAACCAAGTATAACCCTGCTGGTATATTCGCCCTGCAGTAAGTAGGGTTCAAATGAGCATTTCTCACATGAGAGGCAAGAACACTAACTCTCACTGTGCCATCGCTGTCATGGCTAGAGAAGAGAGATTTACTCACATAGCTCCTACTAGCCTCTATATGAGTCACAGCGCAAATGTAATCCCTCCTGTTCTATTCAGCCTGCTGAGAGTGGGATTCAACAATGTTTTCAGCATGGTAGGTAGATGCAATGTTTAACCCATGCAATGTTTAACCCAATGGCAAATGTGTCCATCTGTGTTGGTGACTAATGTGCTTTTTGAGGCTAGGGGAGTGGGGTTTACTCACACAGCTTTTACTAGCTGCCCTCAGGTACACTCATCCCACTAAACCTCAGTCTTATGCCTTTAATGTCACCAATGTAACTCCTCCAGTTATACTCACCCCACTCTAAATGGGATTTGAACCGACGTGGGAGGAAGGATTACATACAAGGACACTAAAGAGAGTGTCAGTCATTTGCGTGCCTTAAGAGGCCAAGGGGATGAGGTTTACTCGCACAAACTCTTATTAGGTGGCCTCAGTTACACTCATCCCACTAAACCTCACTCACATTTGGGTCACAACACTACTACTGTATAACCCCTCCAGTTCTACTCTCCCCACTCCCAGTGGGATTTGAACTGGTGTTTCCAACATGGGAGGCAGGTGAACTAACAAGGAACCTAGACAATGACTAATCAGTGACTAATCTGCCTCTTGATGCCAGGGAAGTTTACTTGCACATCTCCTATTAGCCAGCCTTTGTTACAAACATCCTCCAAACCTCACTTCCATCCGGGTCACGGCACCAGTTTAACCCGTCCAAATTTAATTCAAATTTTTGAAAAGCTTAAATTTGCCCATCACTACTAATAATGGTATTCAGACTGCTATTCTCCTCTTAGAATTGAAAATCTGCCTCACTTTTACCATGTCTCTCTGAGCAAACAGTGAGAAGCCTACATTATATCATTCATGAGTCCTATGGACTTGACTTCTCTTTGTGCTCTTTTACAGACTCCACTCAAGGGACCTTTGACGTCCTTTTTTATGAATAGTAGGGAAAATCCCATGCATTTCCTAGGCTTGATCAGTGGTGTCATTCTAATCTTAGTTTTTGTGACAGTCATTATCTCTACTGTTATATTTGTGAGAAGAAACAAGGCCAACAAGATTCTACCTTCCCGTCGCATCATACGAAGGAAGCGTAAGCCCCGGAAACAAGACGATTTCCAAGAACCATTCAGAGAAGAGCAAGAGATCCCTAGAGCAGACAATATCAACTTTAACAATAACATCAAAGTGTGTTCTCATCGAACACCTCCATCACCTCCGAATGCCCCAGTCATGCCTCCACCGTTGCCAAGTCACTGTAGACATGGTGAACGGGAATGGACGGTACCTACAGTTTCTGCCTCGGTAGCGTGTAAGTCAAAGAAAAGATCTCACAAGGGTAAAGACAATCCTGTCAACACAGCACTGGTTTCTGAGCTCAAACTTAGACTGGAACAGAAAAACATGGCAAACCGATACTGATTATGGTGAAATGCATGTGAAAATCCCAGTGTTCAATGGAAAGCAGACAGTTTTCTTGGCTAATTCATTGACAGGTTTCTACAGACAAGGAAGATTTCAGGAAGGATTTGCGCAAGTACAAGATCCCAGCAGGCCAACTCTGCAAGCTACTTACTGTATACTACTGCGTGCAGAGTTCAGCTGGGATTGCAAGTTGAACCTAATGAAAATGGGGGAAAGTGTCACTAGCCAAGACTAACACCCTGCTAATCACTGTGAACTGCCCTCTTCTGGGTGGAAAATTTACTTTAACTTCTTGGATATTTTTCCATCTGTGGATACCTTATTCAGAAATAGAAATTTGATTGCAGATTATTGAAAGGAATTAAATATGCCTGATTTTTTTATATTGTTCATCAAATGTATGTTTTACCTAGTGTGTGGTTTTCAAAAGGGAACAATGTTTTGTTGTTATAATTATAATTTATTTTTTACAACGCAATAGTTTCCGTAAGACTACCGAATAAATCCTTTTTGGGTCTCATACAATTTTTTTGTGGATGTTGAACATGCCAAAATGTGTAGTTAGTTTGATAAATGCTTTTGACTGAAACTCCTAAAGGTCAAATATTGTAAAAATGTTTGTGTAAATAGTTAGCTGTCCTTCTGTCAGGAACATCAAACGGTTTGGCTATCATGTTGTAAACATTTCATGAATTTAATGTACACTCTCAGTTTTTATGCAGTTCAGTATTAAATGTAAAATAAATGGAGTGACCACTGTTTATATTTACCTTTTGTAAATAAATGGATATTTCATTCAATTCAAGTGGTCCTTTGATATGAACAGGCTTTTTGTTTTTTTGCATTTTCTTCAATGTATTATAGGATTGAGAAAAAAACGGTTATATTTCCTTTAATGCCACATTTCATCATATGGGCTGATAGTGCAGTTGATGACCTATTTTTTTTTCTCCACCATTTATTTTAAGTACAGATTTTAATGCCTGCATGTTATGCAGATTTATTTTCCAAATACAGATGGTGTTTTATGAGTAACATGACACAAATATTTCACACAAAAATACACGTTTTGGTGGTCACATTTAGGTTTGACAAATTATGAGTTTTGCTCTCTCTGCATGCCTTTCCCAAATCTCTATTTATGGTACTTGTAGGTTAAAAGACAAGCTCAGGGTGAAGACTTTTCAACATGTCTCTTTGCTCTTTGTTCTCTGCATTTGAAGCAGAATTGCTGTGATGAGAAAAGTCTGTTTTCAGATAGTAAAAGCAGCACTGGGGGTAAAAGCACAAATGACATGGAATTATACCCTGTAGGAAGCAAGTAGGATTACTGTTTTTTTAGAGAGGATTACAAACTTGTAAAGTGCACTGATGGACAAGGATAAAAGGAAAACAGAACATTTTAACCAAGATGTGTACATTTTATTTTGGACTGACCAGTTCATTTCAGAGCCCTCTGGTTAAGGTCACAGAGCTCCGGACAAACATTCAAAACATGCTAGTTTATATGTGTAAGGTTTTAGTGACCATTAATTGAGAGTCTGTAAGATTTCTTCATTAATATATTCAAAAACCACTACAACATTGTTATATATTTTGCAGACTTATATTGACATTATCCCAAATGTTTTGAAGTATGGTGAATTGCAGATAAATAAGCAATTTTAACTAGTGACATAGGGTCTCATTTATAAACGTGGCTTACCCACAAAACAGAGGCGCAAATGTCTGTATGCCAATTCCCTTGCAAAAGTTGTATTTAAATATTAACTAAATTGAGCTACTTTAAATTATCATATGAGCAATAATCAATATGTGAATGACTATTTATTTTAAAATAAAGTTTTAAAATGAGACCCATGTACCGTGTCCTGTGTAACCATGCTAATGACCCCATAAACCCACAATTTCTGGTTTGTTTTTATAGAAAAGAGGGAAACGTCAATTATTCATCAATTGATATTATTATCAAATTATTTTAATATGTTGTTTTATTAAACTGCAGATCAGCATTATGAAAGAACCTCAAAATGAATTTGGTATGTTGAAAAAGTGCCACTTCTTTTCCAAGTTACCATAATTGGAAGTGGTCGACTGTGGCATAATAAAAGCTCTGCTGTTTTCATGCCCTATTCACGCTCGTCTCTCATCAGCAATTACTTCAACAGCCTCGTTTCGCTTCAATGGATTCAGCCTTACTTCTGCTTCATATTGAGCTTGATCTCACAATAAACACATTTTTTACATCATGCTTTTTTGTTTTATCTGCAATACTTATTTTAAGAAACATGACATTCAATGGGTAACAATCCAGAGCCATTTAGGCCACTGTTGATCTTAACATGCTACTGTACATGCATATGAAGCATAACGTCAGTGTTTCCTGTTCTTTAAACCTAACCTATCTATCTCAGTTTACGTAGGCCCCATGTTTGTTTTTACCACTCTGAAGCCATGTAATAGTCACCTACTTGTGACCTACATAAGGCCCACATAGGCATCCTGTATGGGATTGATTGCCCATGTTTAACCCATGTGGAACCATTGTGTGTTGCTCATGTTGAGCCTACCTGGGTTTTCCCATGTGAGACCTATGTGTGTTTACAAACTCTGAAGCCATATGTGTTGCCCATATTGGGCCCACATTGGTTTGCCCATGTGGGAAATACACAATGGTCCCACACTTGTTAAGCACATAGGGTATACATGGGCAAATACAATCAATGTTATTGATATATGCCTACTTGGGGCATATGTAGGCAAAGTCACATTAAGGCAAGTCATTTCACTCTGTGGCCATCTTTGAAACACCCTGGGAGTATGAATAATTTTGTGCTTGACTGTAAAAACCCATGTAGGCCCCACATGGGCAAACCCACGTAGGCACCACTTAAACACATGTGAGGTTCTATTATGTAGATTGCATTTGGGCAATTCCAGGTTGCCTCAATATGGGCAAAATGAGTAATATGAGTAACACCCATATACTCTTTAACTCACTCATACACTATGGCCAATTTAGTTTACCCAATTCACCATTATACTGTGAATTGACTGTAGGGGAAAACCAGAGCATCCAGAGTAAACCCACAGGAACATGGGGAAAACATGCAAACTCCACGTAGAAAGGCCAGCTGGCCCAACCGGGACTCAAACCAGTGACCTTTTTGCTGTGAGGCGACAGTGCTAACCACTGTAATAATCTCTATGGGTTTCCATTGGTAATGTTTTTTTCTGGTTAACAGTTAATGGATTTTGAATAATGTTTTGAATTGTATTTTCTAGAAAGCATTATAACCCTCTTTTTCAGCAGGGAAGTGTGATGTACATTTATATACTTCATTCATTTTCTTTTCGGCTTAGTCCCTTTATTAATCTGGGGTCGCCACAGCGGAATGGACTGCCAACTTATCCAGCATCACATCTTTTATGCAGCGGATTCCCATCACTGGGAAACATCCATACACTCATTCACACACACATACACTATGAACATTTTAGTCTAGCCAATTAAACCAAAGGTGCATGTGTTTGGACTTGTGGGGGAAACTGGAGCACCCAGACGAAACCCACGCGAACACGGGGAGCACACGCAAACTCCACACAGAAATGCCAACTTACCCAGCCGAGGCTTGAACCAGCGACCTTCTTGCTGTGAGGCTATTGTACTACCCACTGCTCCACCGTGACGCCCCATTTATATATTTCAAAATCAAAATATAGTTTAAGGTAAGTAAAACATTTTCATTTTAAATGATACATTTACAGCTTGTGCATGTCACATTTTTCTTATATAAAAAGGAATAAAGTATGTAAATAATTTCAGGAGTTAAACAACAACTCACATAATATAATACAGTAGACAGATTTAAAATCAAGGTAAATTTCCATTCCTTTGGAGGCCATTGGATTTATTTATCAACCAAAGAGGCAGACGGGCCCATGTTCAGTCAAGAAATCTGACCAATAAGGACGGGTCAAAGCATTTAACAAATCAGTCTTGTGTCAGTCATTTTCATTGAGTTTTTGCTGACTGATGTGAAACGATGCGTATATGGTGCCATGTTGGGTTCACATAATATGGAACAGGCATCAACAATCCTAATCTTCTTTTAGACTGTACCTCTATGACCATATAATGTGCATTAAAATAAATCTGTTACATAAAACATGCAATTTAGTATAGAATAGAAATATAGCATTCCCAACCACCATGATAGTTTTATACACAGTATCATGAACATTGTAGCTGCTTCTATAAAGTGCACTGAGATTATAAAATATATGTTCCCTTCTGATTATAATTGTACTACAGACTTAAAAATAAAAGTTCAGACTATTTTTCCACAGTGATCCCATAGTTTTTTTGTTTTAAATGGACACAAAAAAGAAAAAAATGAGAAAAGCACATAAGATAAATAAAAAAAGAAGATTTTTTTGCACAATAAAGAACCTTTTATGGAATGGTTCACCCAAAAATTATAATGTGTTGCCAAGAAACTTTTTTATTTTTTTTTTTTGAGTGTATATCTTTTTTGAATCTCAAATTGCCTGCAGCTATTGCTTTGCATTTTATGAATCCCCAAAGATCACGGTTTTAGCTAAAAACATGTTTTACTGATCTATTAAAGAAAACAAATGTTACATACTGTACATCTTGGATGGCCTGAGGGGAGTATATTAACTGCAAATAAAAAGATCGAGTTGAACTATCCTTTCAAAGATTTTTTTTTTTTAAGCAAGCATGAATAAGCGTCACTTTTTAACACTATACTGTTTCTGCATTGTAGTTTATAATTCATTACAATTCATATTTGTTGTCCTTGAGTGTATAAGAGCTGCTAGCCCCATTTAGTTTTAATTAATTAATTCATCCACTCATTTAAAGTCATCATGATTCCATAAATGCATGTGTATTGTTAAGAATGTAGAAGTGTTTCATGTCTTTGCTTTGATTAAATGGCTTTCTTTGTTTTTTGCAAGTTTATCTGGAAAATCTTGTCCAGAAGCTATTGTGTCATGCATAATAAGCACATTAACTTTACCCTCATCTTCTGTTGAACACTTAAGCTGGATGAATGTCACAATGCAATAAAAACAGAGGCTTTCCTGAGCCCTTTCATGGGTATTAATCAATCTATAGGTGTCTTTCAGTGCCAGTAAAGCTCAGCTGTTGGTCTTTGTTCATTCTTTGTATTCTGTATCTTCTCTTGACTTTCTTCTCTTTGCTGGACTCTTTATATTTATACTCTTCATCACCCAGCCTCTAATAGCTAAGAGTTCAAATAAAGGTCAGATTTATTACCTTGGAAGGTCAGTCTATTGCAATCTTATGTCAGTGATTTTTATTTTAATTGTCTGTCTGAGTGACGTATCTGTTTTTAAAAGAGGCGTATATGGTTCCCTATTGGATTCACATAATATGGAACGGGCATCAACAATCCTAATCTTCTTTTAGACTGTACCTCTAATGTGCATTAAAATAAATCTGTTATATAAAACATACAAATGAATTTTACAATTAAACAAATGCACCACAACCTATAACTTAGGTTGTATAACGTAACTTACACAATAACTGTGCCATGAACATTTTCCATTTTTAATTGGAACTAGTTGTGTCTATAAAAGTGCACTGAGAATATAAAAGTTTTAAGGGGTTTTTCCACAGGCATCCATATAAGAAATACGTTCCTTCCTCAATTGCTCAGTTATACAAATGTTTTTTTTTTCCTGTTTGTAAGGAACAATTTAAAAACCGAGGAACATTTTTGCACTGTAAGAACCTTTTGTGGAACAGGAAGGTTCGATATTA
Source organism: Danio choprae (assembly GCA_903798125.1). Taxonomy (NCBI): domain Eukaryota; kingdom Metazoa; phylum Chordata; class Actinopteri; order Cypriniformes; family Danionidae; genus Danio; species Danio choprae. Next base: position 10,737,615 of record CAIGQW010000302.1, on the reverse strand, counting down.
AGATACAGTTATCCAAAAATTAAAATGCATCTCCAAAAGCCAGGGCCCGGTGTAATTGACTTGTATTTTATGAATTCTTCAATGTTTAAGGAATTCTTCAATTCTTCAGGAAGAATAAAAGTCACCTACATTTTGGATGTCCTGAGAGTGAGTAAACAGCAATTTTCATGTTTGGGAAAACTATCCCTTTAAAGATCATCATGCTTCCATTGATGCATCTTTATTTTTAAGTGTAGCCTTTCACTGGTTTTCTACTCAGATGCTTCCTTTCGCCAGCTTATTTGGAAAATCCTGTCCAGAAGCTGATCTGTGAGTTTATGACTCTCACGAAGATTGTGGCATCCATAATAAGAGCATTAACTTTAACTCTCATCTTCTGTTGAACACTCAAGCTGGATGAATGTCACAATGCAATTAAATGGAGGCTTGTCTGAACCCTTTCATGGGTATTATTCAGTCTATAGGTGTCTTTTGGTGTCAGTAAAGCTCGGCTGTTGGTCTTCGTTCATTTTTTGCCTTGTGTAGCTTCTCCGCAGACCTTCGTCTGGCTTTCTTGTCTTTGCTGGACTCTTTATAGAGACCTTCATCACTGGCAGCCTGGAGACTGTCGAAGGTACCCTGCCTGTCGCCAGCCGGGTTTGAAAGCTCTGCGTGTCTTCTGTTTCTCCACATCTCAGCGCAGCGCTCAAAACAGTTGAACTTGGCATCTGTGGTACAGGCATACATTCCTGCAGGCACAGCGAGCACCATGGCAAGTACAATGACCACAATATGAATGAGCTTCTCTCTCTGTTCCATCTCGTTGAAATCACTGCCAGTCACAAACACAATGCACTGGCCGATTCGAGGAGCCTGGTTCTTTAGTGTAACGCAAATTTCATATTTTGTGGCTGGGAGCAAGTCTGTGACTGAGTATGTGTTTATACCTGGCCCGATGTAAATCTGCTCCTTCTTTGCTGCATCATAGTGGCCGAAATGAATGGTAAACCAGGTTTCTGCTGGATTTTCTGTCACAGCACGCCACTCAATTGTGATGCCATAAACCGTCTGTTTGGCAATACGGATGTCGATATAAACATTCTCCTCACCGATGGCTGCAGAAGGGCCCGAGGGATGAGATGGTGAGCCTTCTGGAGATTGCACATCCACTGAGATAATAACAGAGGAATTGCCGAGGAAATTGTTGGCAATGCAGGTGTAGAGGCCTCGGTCGGCTGAATGGAGTGAAGGAATTAATAGCTGAGAACTGATGGTGTCTTCATCCACACGGCTCAGAATATCTAAAACATAATGACAATTTTGTTAAACTGAAAATACCAAAAGACCATAATTAACCTTGTAATATGTAGTGTGTGTGTGTGCAACAAGATTATATAAACTTTATATTAAATAACAGTATCTACAGCAATTATTAGCCCTCCTGTGTTTTTTTCTTTTCTTTTTTAAACGATGATTAAAAGAGCAAGGAATTTTTCACAGTATTTACTATAATATTTTTTCTCCTGAAGAAAGTCTGGTTTGTTTTATTTCAGCTACAATAAAAACAGTTTTTAATTTTTTAAAAACATTTTAAGGTCAATAATATTAGCCCCCTTAAGCAATATATTGTTTCGATTGTCTACTAAACAAACCAATGTTATACAATTTTAAACCACTTTACATTGCAACTTTAAATTGCAATTTATGCTGAAAACTAGTATCTTGAAAAAATATATATAGTAAAATATTATGTACTGTCATCATGGCAAAGATAAAAGAAATCAGTAATTAGGAATCAGTTACTAAAACTATTATGTTTAGAAATGTGTTGGAAAAAAATCTTTCTGTTAAACAGAAATTGGGTGGTGCGGGACATACTGGGGGGCTAATAATTCAGGAGGGCTAATAATTCTGACTTCAACTGTACATAAGAGTCTAAGTAGATGAGGTCAGTTTGTTTATAACATAGGCCTATGTCATTTGCAAGAGTGGCCTAATATGTGTGTACATTAATCGAATGTTAGGCACGTATTTATTTTAAACACAAATAAACATATGTAAACATATTTTACGTGCATCTCTTACCGCGAAATCCTCTTAGCATCTTAAGAGCATATATCCACCGAATGACAGCTTCAGGTCTGGCCGAGGCAGAGCACGTCAGCGTGACGTTTCCTCCCAACGGCGCAGTGATGTTGATGACCGGAGCACTGACCACTGGCTTTACACACGTCTTCAGGTCCACCTCATGAAAAAACTTACCTGCCTTCAATTCAGGGCTAGAACACGTCAGATAAGAGTTCATAAGAATAAACGGAGGAGTCAACGATTTAATAAACTCAATGAAGCCTCCCAGGCGACAGTCGCACAGCCACGGGTTGTCATGAAGCGCCAGAACAACATTGGATGCTGAGGGCTTTTCGTGCTTGTTTTCTGAATGATAAAGGGGCCAGTTGAGAAATACGTCTTTAGATATGACCGAGAGTTGATTTGAGGACAGGTCTAAGTAGGTCAGGCCTGGTAAAAACTTGAGCGCGTGTTCGGGCAGGGCGTCGATACGGTTGTGTTTCAGATCCAGGATCTTGAGGTTTGGCGTCTCCTCGAACGCGGTCCACGGTACAGAACGCAGCTTGTTTCCCTGCAGCCGGAGCTCCGTCAGGTTAGCCAGACCTTCCAGACTTTTGATGTTTATGATGGCAATGTCATTGAAATTTAACCAGAGATGCTTTAGGGACTTGACACGGGAAAACGCGGCCTTCGGTAGTTCGCTTAGTTGTGATTTCTCGATTCGGATTTTTGTCAAATCTTCCGGTAGATCGTCAGGAATCCCGGATAGTGCTGTTTCCATGCATGTGAGGGACCTAAAAAAAGATACAAGGCTTTTAATTGGATGTTGATATACAAATCTATAGTAAAAGTCTATATTGACATTGTAATAGCTATTAGAAATGCAACATTGTAATGTTTTAAAGATATGAGCCATTAAGCAAACTGAATGTTCCATCATGACCAATTACTGTAGCATCCTGTACATTATAAATAAATTTATTAGGATTGCTTTTTATTATTTATTTATGAAAACACGTTGAAAATAACCCTAAATTAAATAAAAAAGTAAAAGTTTTTAAAAGAAATAATAAATAAATAATAAAATGTCTTAAAAACAATTATATGAAATTAATGACATCAACCTATCCTGGAAATGGTGTTCTTATTTCTTCCTTTTTCAATATGATCAGATAACAACCTTTTCTATATCTATATAAATAAAATATTGGGATAACGTTTATTTATTCTGTTTGCTTGCTTATGTATGTATGTGTGTATTTAATTGTATTTTGTAAGCTAAATTAAAAATAAAAATAAATTCAACAAAACTAAAATAAAATATTGTATGTATTTTTTCATGATAGGCAGGTCTAATTAATAACATTTGACAAATCTTCTCTCAGCTGTACTAAAAAAAAAAAAAAAGAGTTAAAATTAATGACATCAAGTTGTCCTGACAAAGATTTCTTTTCTTTTTTTTTTTATCTCCAACATGACCAAATAGCACTCCTTTTGAAAAATGGTTGGTTTGCTGGGAAAACCTTCTTTTGGAAGCTTTATGTTTAAGGGTGTAAATATAAAAGCATTTAAGAATCAATTTTAATCATTTTTTAAAAACTAGAGTGTATTTAAATTGTTTTCTTTATAACATTATGGGCAGAGTAGTTCTTTTAAATGCACACTTACATTTACAGACTTTAGCTTTCACATTGTGCCCTGTTCCAAAACAACAACCTCCATCTTTGGTCAATGACACTGCTCATCTACAGTATGCTATCACTAAAACAAATTGAAACTAACCTCCCATGATGTTCAGTCCCACAGGAGCATCCTGGAAAACACTCTGAGCAGATATGACTAATCAAAAGACTGAAAACAATCAAGCGAAATAAAACACAGGCATCCATGGTCTCCTATAAATGGTACATCCGCTCTATGTCTGTGCACGACATGACTGCAGGTACAGTTCTGTAAAGCCTATTAGCTGTAATCCTTGACGTACCTCGTGAGACACTGTTTGAAACTTAATTGTAGGACTGACCTATTAATTTTGACCTAGACTGTAAAAAAATACTTGTTGCCTTCTTTTTCATTTATTCAAATTAACTCCACAATTATAAAATAAAATAATTACAAAAATCAGAGTTAGGTGCAACTTCAAAAGTGGAAACATTTTTTATATTATTTTTATACACTGTAAAAAAAATATCTGTTTCCGTTTATTTACAGTTGTGAATTGCATTATGGGACCTTGATCTCTGCTCTAGAAATTTGATGTTGAAAATTCAACTCTACAGTTTAACAAAGTGATTTTGTTGACATTTTAGTAGTTTAGAATAATATGATGTATCAGAAATAATATATAGAGAAATAAGTCTGGAAAATAACTAAATGTACTTGCAGTTTATTGCAAGGTTTTTAAACCATGATATACAACCCCAACCTAAACAATATATCATTTTAAACTATTACAATTTTTTTTAAATGACCTTTTCCAAACTTTTCAAGGTTAAAAATTGTTGAAAGAAAGCTCAAGGTCCCATAATGCAACTCAAAAACATAAATAAATTGGGAAAAATAAAAAAACATAACCATGAATCACAAAATATAGAAAACTGCTAATTTACAAATATTTTTACAGTGTAAGTAACATCAAAACAAGTTCATTCATTCATTCATTTTCTTTTCGGCTTAGTCCCTTTATTAATCTGGGGTCGCCACAGCGGAATGAACCGCCAACTTATCCAGCACATGTTTTACGCAGCAGATGCCCTTCCAGCTGCAACCAATCACTGGGAAACATCCATACACACTCATTCACACACATACACTACGGACAATTTGGCCTACCCAATTCACCTATAGCGCATGTCTTTGGACTTGTGGGGGAAACTGGAGCACCCGGAGGAAACCCACGCCAACACGGGGAGAACATGCAAACTCCACACAGAAACGCCAACTGACCCAGCCGAGGCTCGAACCAACGACCTTCTTGCTGTGTGGCGATCGTGCTACTCACTGCGCCACCATGCAGCCCATCAAAACAAGTTACCATTACTTATTTATATACTGTATTGTAAAAAAACAAAAAAACAACAACTTTCTCATACTGTATATAACAAATTTATTTCCAACCATACTGCTAAGAAACCTGGGACATAATGGTTCAGGTAACACAAGTTTCACACGGTAAACAGAAATAATGTTATTTACACATTGATGATAAGTTTGGTGTGTTTTTGGCAATAGTAATACTTGTTTTCAATAGTAGTGTTACACTAGACACATTATACTTTGTTAGAAGAGTAACTACACTCTTAAAAATAAAGATTATTTTTTGCTTCTGTAGTTCCAAGAAGAAGGTTTAAGACCACATGCTTGCTTTATTGGACGAACAGATTTATTTTAGGTCTTTGTTCACTGATCAGTGTTTACATGTGAATAATGTTTGCTGTATTCAAATTGTCCAAGCGTTCTTGCTTGATACAAGGACCAATGAAGTTCATTTTTTGCATGTCACATCAGGATGTTTGAGCATCCAGGGGACCAATGAGGTTCTTTGCTTGAGCTTCTGTATGTTTGTTTATCAATGTTTACATGTGAATAAAAGCCTAAATAAAATCTGTTCATCCTATAAAGCGATCACATCTCTTCTGAAGTCTTGGATTAGACCGCTTGATTTTTTTTTTTTTTTTTTTTAGCAAAGCATTTTAAAACATTGGTTTATGGTGAATAGACTTTCAATAGAGGGGCAGATGTCTCTTAAATTTCTTAATTTGTGTTCTAGGGAGACTACACAACCAGTTTTTTCCTGGGACAGTCCCATATTTTAACTCTATTTTAGCTTCAGACCAAACAAAAATTGTTCCGAGTTTCTTTCTTAAATGTATTAATTGCTGAACGATAGTAGGTCTCTCTCTGTTATGTCAAAAAAAAATAGTCTAATTAGTGGCAAATCATTTTGTTTAATTTCCGATTGGCACTGATTCTGAGCACTGAGATCAAGTATCTTTAGTTATCAGAAAAGAAAAGAAAGTCAGAGAACATTCAGCTGAATACAGACACTTTTTTTTCTTGTTAGTGATAACTCATTTATTGAACAGTGTTTGAATAAATTAGTCAAGTTTTTTATGACAGTCAACGTTTATGAACATATAAGCAGTGAATCACTGGAGTATAAACAATTATATAATTAGGGTCCCATATTCCATTTTGAGAGATCAGATGACCCTAGTTCTAAATATAATCTAAAGTCTTACAGATTCAGAATGTCATAAGAGGGAGATTCATGGCATCTTTGGAATGATTAAGATTATTCTTTCACAATAAGAAAAAAAAAAAGCTTTTAAAGGGATTGACTCAAAAATGAAAATTTCCACACCATTTGCTCACACTCAAGTTGTTCTAAACTTTTATGAATTTCTTTCTTCTGTTGAAAAAAAAAAGATTATTCTGAGGAATATTGCGAAAAAACAGCCAATCACATCCAAAGTACGAAAGTCAATGAGTATATCTTCCTTTGTGTTCAACAGAATAAAGAAACTCAATTCATTTTGGAACAAGTAGAGGATGAGTTAGTGATGATATAATTTTTGAGAACCCTTTAAGAACAGTTTCCTGAAAGGTTCTTTGGGGATTCAAATCATTGTTCTACAGCATTGTGGAAAAAAAAAAATCTTTATTTTTAAGAGTGTATTTAGAAATGAATACCCAATTCTATAAATATTCTAATCACATATTAATAGATGTTTCAATATACACAAATATACAAGAATAAGATTTTCATATGAACATTTCCCTTTGAATCAGTTCCTTCTAGCACTATCTAAAAGGGTCTATATATGCATGTTCCTGGGATCGCTCAGCCACAACCCCACCACCAGCCAAATGGCTTAGTTTAGAAACCAAGTCCAAATACACAGTAACAAAGACTGACGCGGTGCGCTTTGTTATGTATGCAAAGTATCCAGAAGCTTCTTCACGGATGGCCAGCCATGTACTGCTGGTACAGATTATGTGCACTCAGGTACTGCGGCTGGGCCTGGATACTCGGCAGGCTGCGTGGTGGAATCGTGGCTGAGGGATATTGTCAGCAGAAGTATTCATTCGGCTGTCCTTCAATCTTGGCGGTGGACTCTGAGTCTAAGCTTGAGCGGGCCGACAGCAGTCTGTTGGACTCTTCAGCGTTTAGTCTGGTGAGATATTCCCCCTCCAAGCCTTTGGCCTTGGTGCTGGGAGATAGAGTCTCAAAAGTCACATACGAGTCCTGAATGTCTTTGGAGTTCTTGCCCAGAAACTTCTTAATTTTCCTCTTAAGCGCCCCGCAGCACACGATCACAGTCAGAGGCACAGCTATCACGCAGGCAACCGTGATTACTACTACATTAATGAGCTTTTGGGTTCCATTAGCGCTCGCTGCCGCATCTGTTGAGAAGATTACACACTGCTCCTTTTTGGGGATCAGCCCCTTGACGCACACACAGGCTATGTATTTGGTTTTTGGAACAAGTCCCTCAATGACGATCCGGTTGTTGCCGGGACTGACGTTAATTCTGCGCATATCTCTCTCCCCAAACACAGCGTAGAGGACACTGAAGGCGGTTGTGTTTTTGGCGGTCGGTGCCCTCCAGTTCAGACAGACAGTGTAGTCTGTATCGCCAATCACTTTCACAGAGCGCACTACCCTGTCAGGGTCTTGCTGTAGTGAGGATGTGTTTGCAGCCAAGTTGCTCAGATTGGTCTCCAAGAATCCATCTGGACTGGCCGTTTGGGTATTCATCCGACTGTTAGCAGCATTGTCGCTCTCCATTCCAGGATACGGGCCTGTATAGCTCACTGTGCCACTGAGTGGTAGTGCATTTTTGGGTGTTGGGGAAACATACGTAGCAATGTGTTTTTCTTGATAGGCTGCTTTGACCATAGTGTTTGGCTTTTTGGACTTCAGTTTGGTTTTTGGATCCAGGGTTGGATTTTCCATTTTGGGTGCATCGTTTATTATTAAAGAAATAACAGCTTCTGCACTGCCTGCATAATTTGTGGCTTTGCAGATGTATTTTCCAGTGTCGCGATAGGATACAGCGGGTACACTTAAAATAGACCAAACAATTCCCTCTTTTGAATTCTCCAGTAGAACTGCAAAAAAAAAGCAAAACATTTGAGAACGCTTGCTGAAAATGCAGGATCTAATTAGTATTGTGTAATCACAGTGCATTGTTGTATCTGAACCAGATTTTGGTGAAATTATGGTGCATTAGTAGTTCTGAAACCAGCCGGCTCTGTGCTGACTCACCTGTCCCATTGAGTGGCTTCCCATCTGCCCTTCTCCAGGCCAGCTCGGGGATGGGAACTCCAACGGTTCCGCATCGCAGCAAGACATTGTTTCCCACTGCGCTTCTTACTCGGGCCACAGCGGTGTGAACCCGAGGTCCTTGGCAGCGGCGGAGCTCAGCATCACTGAACAGAACTCCAGACAGACTCTCTGGATCAGCACACCTGAGCCTTGTGTCAATGAAAGCCACTGACAGACTGGGAGACTTCTGGAACTGGACCAGGTCGTATAAACGACAGTCACACAACCAGGGGTTATCATGAAGACCTGGAGCAAAACAAATGATTAGTGGCAAGAGGCAACTTCTCAAAAGGATAATTCACCCAAAAAATACAATTCTGTCATCGATGACACAGCCTCCAATGTTCCAAACATATACATGCTTCTTTTTTCTGTTGGAAACAAAATAAGATATTTTGAAGAATGTTCACTCCAAAAAATATTTTGCTGCTGGTTTAAATGACTTATTTATAATAAACTGAATCAACACAATTCTTGTTTTTTGGGGGGATAACTTAATTGTTTTATGTTCAATCAACTTAAATTTGTAAAAACAATTAAGTTAACTTAATCAATTTGTGTTGAAACAACATAAATGAATAGTGGGTAACACTGCATTTTTTACAGTGTTGATAGTCTGGTTACCAACATTCTTTAAAATAACTTTCAACAGAATGTTCAACAGAATTAAGAAACTCATAGAGGTTTGGAAGAAATTGTGTGTGTGGGGGGGGGGGGGTAAATATTCCTTTAAGAATAACTTATAATAATATAAAATATTGCAAGAGCATGCAGGTTTTCCAAATAATGTAGACAATTAATCACATCTGCTAGAGGTGTTTTATTAGTTTTTTTTCAACGTTTTTGTGGAAAAGTGGAAATACTTTCTCGTACTGTAAATTGTTTTACTTACTATGCAAACCCTCTATGAAACTAGATGTTTTTATATATTTAAAATGTTCTATACATTTGTTTGTTGGATGTATATTTTATATAAAATCTAATACATATATACAAATGTTATATATAAAACCCCTAATGCATTTAGAAAAGGAGAGAGAGAAAAAACATACCAAGAATCATTTTTGAACTTTCTGCTCCCTGTGTGGGTTTAATTGTCAACCAAGTATTGAGAACCTCGGCTGGTATCGTCAGTAGATTATTGCTGGATAAATCCAGATAGGTGATGTTTTTCATGTAGAGAGCAGCTTCAGAAGGCAGTGAGGACAGCTGGTTGTTGTGGATATCGAGGAGCCTCAGACTCGGCGTGTCCATCAGTGACTCCCACGGAAACGAAGAAAGCGAATTTCCATCCAGCCTTAGTTCCTCTAAACTGTACAGGCCGCGGAAACTATCCGAGTTCAGAGAGGATAAGACGTTAAATGACATCCAGAGGAATTCTAAGTTTGAGAGATAACTAAAAGCCTCGCTCGGGATCCTCTTGATGGCAGTCTTTTCAATCCGAAGTTTGGAGGTGTCGCCTGGGAATGAGGCGGGCACCAGGGAAATCTCTGGATCATTGCAAATCACGCTCCTGCAAAACGCAATACAAACAAGAAGAAAGACTTATAAACCAGGGATTTAAAAGCACGCGCACTCGAAAACCAGCAGTCGTTACAAACACTTTCAGCAATACTTAAACCAAATTGAATATAAAATGTAAATAATATAATGAAATACATACATTTAATTTTTTTGCTCAAATATTAAATAAATGCATATGTTGTGAAAAAAAAAGGCTATATCCCAAACGAAATAAAGCACAATGCCCTAACGAAAATAAATAATGCTTTTATTAACAAAGTATATA
>CAIGQW010000302.1:10706743-10721990 GCA_903798125.1 Danio choprae | reverse complement strand
CTAGTGATCTTCTTTGAGAGACTAGTGATCTTTCTTTGAAAGACTACAGTATGTGCTGTAAGAGTGATGTAAGAGACTTTTGATGTCCTGTGAGAGACCATTGATCCTCCGTGAGAGACTAGTGATGTCCTGTGAGAGACTAGTGAACTTCTGTGAGAGACTAGTGATGTCCTATGAGAGACTTTTGATGTCCTGTGAGAGACTAGTGATCTTTCTTTGAAAGACTACTGTATGTCCTGTGAGAGACCAATGACGTAAGAAACTTGTGATGTCCTATGAGAGACTAGTAATGTCCTGTGAGAGACTAGTGATGTCCTGTGAGAGAGTAGTGATGTATGTAAGAGACTTGTGATGTCCTGTGAGAGACTAGTGATCTTCTGTGAGAGACTAGTGATCTTTCTTTAAAAAGACTAGTGATACCCTGTGAGAGAGTAGTGATGTATATAAGAGACTTGTGATGTCCTGTGAAAGATTTGTGATTTCCTGTGAGGGACTAGTGATCTTCTGTGAGAGAATAGTGATCTTTCTTTGAAAGACTAGTGATGTCCTGCGAGAGACTAGTGATCTTCTTTGAGAGACTAGTGATCTTTCTTTGAAAGACTACTGTATGTCCTGTGAGAGACCAATGATCTCTCTCCTGTCAGAGACTAGTATGCTGTGGTCACAGATGTGTTCCAGTCATTCAAAGTAAAAACTTGTGCACTTCATACTCGTTTTGTAATCTTCAGAAATTAGCTGTAATCTTTCTTCATGCTACAGTCATCAATGTTCTATAATTCTGATCACTTTGTTTTCCAAAAAACAAAAGGTTTTTGTTTATTTTTAAAACACCATTTTACATTTATGCAAAATTGTTTTACATGTTGATCAAAGATAACATTATTTCTGAAAAACAAAGTGTTTATGAATTGCGCTTTAATTTTGATTTCCACTGTATTGTGTACAGGCTCACTGGGTGGAGAAAATGTGCTTAACCCTTAAAAGCTCTTTCATTCATTTTTAACCATGTAAATGATATTCCTAATCCCATATTTCACAACTTCATAATCTTGGGTACTGTACTTGACTGGACAATATGACCCTTGTTTAGGTTTATTGTATGGTACAATAAGCCTTAAACTGAGATTTTGCCATTTTATATGTTCTGCTCTAAAACTAAACCTTTAGACATAAAATACTGAGGAATACATACACATTACACATAAAACACTCTGTAGATTTGCAAGATAATAAAAAAGTAGGTTAGTGTATCAGTGTTACTCTTTGAAACTTGTTTATGATTTGGCTTCCACTCAACTATGAATAACACAATCTGGAAACAATGGGGCTTTTAATAGAATGGAATTTAGAGGCTATTGTCTAAAAAACAATATTGAAAATGGTCCTATTTTAATCACCAGACAGTTTATGATTAAGACTGAATAGAATGAACTGGTTTAAGGTTGTAAATAACTACATTATTATTTCTCTGAATAACTTTTCTATTTGTCAAGACATTTTCTCTAAATATTTTGCCTGAAGATCTATTTATTATTTAACGTTTCCAGCTCCAGGAAGGAAGGAACATTCTTAGAATTAATTATTAATTCAATAAAAGTTCAAAGATATCTGGTCTGTAATATTCTCAGAATATTTGGGGGAAAAAAACATTCATACATTGTTCATGAAAAAGTGAATAGCGCTTACTCTGCTTTGGTGATATTTATCATAAAAATACATACTTGCATACTCCCAGGGCCATTTTCTTATACATATATATTGAAGTGGATATTTAGCCGCACCATATTGGTGCTTCGTAACATCTAGTTTTTATGAGGTGAGTTGTTAGCCCAACACCCCAATCTGGAGGACCAGGACATACACACATACACTATGGACAATTTAGCTTACCCAATTCACCTACATCACATGATCTTTGGACTGTGGGGGAAACCGAGCACCCGGAGGAAACCGACGCCAACATGGGGAGAACATGCAAACTCCACACAGAAATGGCAACTGACCCAGCCGGGACTCAAACCAGTGACCTTCTTGATGTGAGGCAACAACACTACCCACTGTGCCACTGCGTCACCCATCATAAAAAGAAATAAACAAAAAATATTATAGTAGCCCAATACTACAAATTTATTTTTGTAGTTAATATTGTCTTACTATAAAAATTTAAGTTAAGCCATGGTCTATTTTTTGGCTTCTTTTTCTTTACTGCATGGTTATTTTTAAGTTACTATGGCTTTACTGACACTGCTGTAAAGATTATATACTAGCTTTTATAAATTTACTATAACAAAATCATATGGTTACTATGTGGTTTATTTTTGTAGTCACCATTGTTTTAATCACTTTGTTACTAGTAAAAATGTGGTTATTGTTTCCTAGTTATGCCTTTCTACAGCTTACCTGATAATGATTTTAAATCCAGGGTTATTTTAGTTAGTTTTACAAAAACAATCACACATCACAAAGTTAAAACCATAGTTAATTTTATTTCAGAATGTATGCAAAACATTTAGAAGTAACATTCCAATAATTCTAAAATAACGTTTGCATCACAATGAAAGCAATATAAAATGAGAACATTCCTAAACGTTTTCATAATTTAATCAATCATTAGTAAAGCGTTCTTAGAACATTTTTGTTTTGCCTATTGTAGGACAGTGCCCGCGTTTGCGGCTACTCAGCTACGCTTCACTCATTCATATGCAAACCGTCGGATGTTGGTGTATTAGTGTCAGGAGTGGCAACTCGACGACACCTGTTGTGCAGGCAGCGAGCAAAGCAGAACAGAGCTCGACATACTGGATTGGCACAGGCAGGCTGCACTGGTCCTCGTCCACCCCGGTCTTATTATCAGAGCGCTCAGAGACACAAAGGCTTGTTGTGTAACTGAATGAGCGCTTTACGGCCGCCTTGTGTAAATACGTATCAGGGGTCAGTGGTAGGAGTTGTTGTGATCATTAATACATTCTTGCACGGATTGAAGCAGACAGAGGGGGCTTTACATAATTACGTTCATGCTTTTTCACGTGAAATGCTCCTTTAAAAGAAGGCTTCGTTTGAGCACACCGAGGCACATCTCGCGCGCGAGCGAGCGGACTGCCATTCTGCACAGTTTGGTGGTAAAATTGCCTTCATTATGGTAACGTCGTATCCATTACCGGAGGGATTCTCCGAGTTCGATGTGTTCTCCCTCGGATCTTGTCTGCTCGTGGAGGGTAAGAGCCGTATTCAGGTTAAAACAAGAATTTTGGGTGGCAATCTTACTTTGTGGATATGTGTATGCGATTCGTCCGGGAACGATAGCAATAGGTCTGCAGAAACAACATTGCTATGATTTAACCTGTTTGTATTAAGACTTTACCCTTGAATGTTATGTTAATATTGGCTCAGCGCGTCTCGAGGATTTTCACACGTTTTTTCTGTGTCCCCCTGAAGGTCTCCTCGGGTTTTTCCTGAACGCTGTCACCGTTATTGCTTTTCTTAAAATCAGAGAATTGCGGACCCCAAGTAATTTCCTCGTGTTCAGCCTGGCCATGGCAGATATGGGCATTTCTATGAACGCCACAGTCGCTGCTTTCTCTAGCTTTCTGAGGTGAGCGCGCGCTTGTGTTGATGATGTTGTTGTTGACGTAAACCCCTAGAGGCGATGCTGCGTCACAGATGCTGGTGTGTAAATACAGCTGTGATGTAATGTTGATAAAGGGGGTCATTTTTATGTTATGAATAAGTAAAGTGCGGCTGTTAGGTGAGATGGATAGCTGGACATACAGGAATTTCTGTAAGTCTCTGTGATTAAATTACTTATTATCACATTCCTACTTAAATAAATATTAGCACAATCCAGCCTAAAATGACTTGTCAGTCTTACTGTAGTTGGTCTCCTAGTTTGGTCAGGCTGGTCTTTTAGCTTGCTTTTAGTCCAAACAGGGCCAACCAGGCTAGAAGACCATTTTAGACCAGCAAACCAGGTCAGTCTAGTTTAAGACTTATATTTTTAAACTGGATGCATTTCAGAATACAGTCTTAGACATTATACATTATTAATAATAAATATTCAAAGATTATTTATTGATTGAAAATTGAAAGGACCTTTAAGGGTCTTTATGGTAGCACCGATGACAAAAAAAAGAACCTTAATGTTTAATTTGGTAGACCATTTTAGAAATTTTTTTTTAAACACTGTTGCTAACTAATGACTATTGGACCTGAAACCAGCCATTAGACAAATTTTATATATTACCATATTTTCTAAATAATATAAGCAAGAATGTGAACAAATACTTTGCGTAGATCAGGGTGGAAAAATGTCACTGTTTAAGAATGTGTCACTTAGAATAAAAACTTTGTGTAGTATTATTATTATTATTATTATTATTATTATTATTATTATTATTATTATTATTATTATTATTATTTAATGCAGGCAAGCAAGATAACATCAACTTTAAATACTTTTGTAAATTTGTAAATTTGAATTTAATTTGTAATACTTGTCTTCTTGAAACTCCAGATACTGGCCTTATGGATCCGATGGATGCCAGACCCATGGCTTCCAGGGCTTTATGACTGCTCTTGCCAGCATCCACTTTATTGCAGCCATTGCTTGGGACAGATACCACCAGTACTGCACAAGTGAGTAACAGAACAGAGAACATTAGCAAACCAAAAGATGAGATGCCTCTCACCATGGGACCAGCAGTTCAATGGGATATTTAAGTCTTTGTTCTAGTTTAGTCTGAGCCCACCCATGTTGCAAAGAACACCTGCTGATCACACTTATATAGCGCACATAGTATTCAATAAAAAACATTCTTTTCAGCGAATGAACATTAAATTGGTATGTCAACCAAAAACCAAGGTCTAACCAGTAAACCAAGGTTTAAAGTGATGCATATCATACACTACGACTATACAAATGTAAATTTTGAGTTTAAATACGATTAAATGTTTTTTGAGAAAATGCATTTTCAGGATATTACAAGGATTTTAAAATTTTTTACAATTATTAAAATGTTTCAAGGATCATGGGCCCAGAGAAATGATGCTATATATTTTATATGAAGAGTTCAAATGCAAAAACCTCTGTGCCATGTGAAATTTTCTTTTAAAATGAGCAATTACTCTCAGGCTCATGTGTGTAGTTTCAGCAATTTACCTTTTAAGACAAAGAAATGGTTCTTGGCATTGCCTTTATTGTGAAATAACTAAATAAAACATAGGAGTTTAAGAAAAAAATTATAATTTTAGAAGAAAATTTCGGACAGCACAGTTTTGCATCTGTACTTATCTGTACTGTAACTGTATTTTTTTTTTAAAATGAAACAAAAATACCTTTAGACATTATGTTACCCATAACTAACTCTAATCTAACAGTCTCATACTCTTCTTAGAGTTTTTGAATACGTTGACATGCACTTGTTTTGTAATGCAATTGTGAGCAGATATACAGTAAACAGTATCCCACCACTAATGACTGCTTCTTGATATACTGTAGTTATTACATTACTTGTAGTCAACAAAATGTCTAAAGTGGAGCATCAAAATAGTGTTGTGTCATTAAATACAACTTGTGTTCACCTTATATCTTTAGGGACAAAGCTGCAGTGGAGCAGTGCCATTACCCTGGTTCTCTTCACCTGGCTCTTCACTGCCTTCTGGGCTGCCATGCCTCTGTTTGGTTGGGGAGAGTACGACTATGAGCCTCTGAGGACCTGCTGCACACTGGACTACAGCAAGGGTGACAGGTAAGATGCGCTGCTTTAGAAGTACATTCATAATTCATCTACTGTTGTATGATTAGAACACACAATATTGTCCTCCATCACCTGTGTCAGTTTTGGTAACATAGTAACACAGGTTTGGGGTAAACAGTTCCACTTTAATTAACACAAATTGCTCATAAATCTAAAAGGAGAACAAATACACAATTAAACTAAATTAAATTAACAGAAAGTGTCAATTCACAGCATTAAATTCTGAACTAGGCACTTCAGAATGCAGGGCTGAACATTATAACCAATCACATACAATTTGTATGGTAACACTATACAATAAGGTTGTATTAGCTAATGTTAGTTCATGTATTTACTAACAATAAACAATACATTTATTACAGTATTTATTTGTGTTTGTTAACCTTAGTTAATGAAAAAAAAGTTGTTCATTGTTTATGTTAACTAACAGTGCTTTAACTAATGTTAACAAGCATGAATTTGTATTTTAATAATACATTAATAAATGTTGAACTATGGTTAATTAATAAATGCTGTACAAGTATTGTTCATTATCAGTCCATGTTAGTAAATGCATTAAATAACATTGACTAATGAAACCTTATTGTAAAGTGTGACTATTTTTACTTACATAAAATACGACACAACACAATTCCAACATTCCAACAAATGGTGTTTTTTTAAATCATTATTTGTGTGAAATAATCCTGACAAATAAAACACGTTATTTTGATCAAAAGAAATTGTTCTGTATGACAACATTTGGGACAGCATTATTAGAAATTTGGAAAAAATGTTGCAAGGCCTTAACAAATTAAAACAAATATTAACCCTTTACTCAAACACAGAGCTAATCATTCATTCATTCATTCATTCATTTTCATTTCGGCTTAGTCCCTTTATTAATCTGGGGTCGCCACAGCGGAATGAACCGCCAACTTATCCAGCATATGTTTTACGCAGCGGATGCCCTTCCAGCTGCAACCCATCTCTGGGAAACATCCATACGCACCCATTCACACTCATGCACTACGGACAATTTAGCTTACCCAATTCACCTATAGCGCATGTCTTTGGACTTGTGGGGGAAACCGGAGCACCCGGAGGAAACCCACGCCAACACAGGGAGAACATGCAAACTCCACACAGAAACGCCAACTGACCCAGCTGAGGCTCGAACCAGCGATCAGCGACCTTCTTGCTGTGAGGCGAACGTGCTACCCACTGCGCCACTGTGAGGCCCCAGAGCTAATCAATTTCAGAGAAATTAAGAATATTCAATTGGTGTCGGTTTTCTTTTTTCCACAGCTGTATTTCCTTGATCAATATTAATAATCATTAATACAATTCAAGAGCAGTAATTGACCAATGATTCTAATAATACTGAGGTCTTGTTTTTATAATTTTATATTTCACGTAATTTACATTGTTCCTATTGTGTAAATACATGCATTCTACCTCTGAACAGCATTAAACGGATTGTTGATAAAATGTCCCATTTTACAGTATTCCAACTGAGATAACTGGGCAAATTACAGTACAGTACATACAGTATTAGACATAAAAGACAACACAAATATTATACATTTAATAATCTAGTTATAAAAATGATATTAATAATGGTTACAAATGCCCCAGGAAATCAATTCCAGGCAACATATATTGTACTTTAAAAGAAAAGTCATTTACATTCCAATATGAACTCTGAACTTGTTTACAAAGAAAGAGAGTCATGAGGAGATCACGTGACTCTCACTTTGATTCTGTTCACTGTGAGATAAGACCCTCAAAGGCCTATAATGTAATTTTTTCTGTCCTTTTACTCAGGAACTACGTATCTTACTTGATCCCCATGTCCATCTTTAACATGGGTATTCAGGTGTTTGTGGTGCTGTCTTCCTATCAGTCCATTGATAAGAAATTTAAGAAGATCGGCCAGGCCAAGGTAAAGTATCCTCTGCACGATATTACAGTTTGACATGTGAGACCAAAGGGTGCATAAAAGTTGAGCAAATGTTTAAAATAAGGTTTCATTTGTTTTTATTAGTGAATGCATTTACTAATATAAACAAAAAATGTCAATTTATGTTTTTTTATCATTATTATTTATGTTGGTAAAATTAAATACCCTCCCATGTAATGTTAGTAATTGTTAAAAATTATATTCAAATTATATAAGAATACTGGAATTGTAGAAGTATTTTATTGTTAGTTAATATAGTTAACAATCTCAAAAAAAAAAAAAAAACTAACAAAAACAACCAAAGCACTTACCAAACTTTGTAAAAATTGTAATGAGAACTGAAAACATAAACATTTCCAAACTTTAATAAAACTAATTATAAGTAATAAGTAACGTGTAGAAGTAATACTACAATCAGACTGGTATGGTTTGAAAAATGTTTAACACATTTTTATTGTTTATCTGTAGCCTGTAAATAGAAGGTGATTTCATTATAGCTTTGTCTTCATGACCAATACTCATATAATCAATACTGATAAACTCGTTTTGTGTTCACTTTGTGTAGGACGCTTGTTCAATGACATAGTAGATGTTTAATGGTGTATAAGTTGCATGCAAAAT
The DNA here is from genome assembly GCA_903798125.1 of Danio choprae. Taxonomy (NCBI): domain Eukaryota; kingdom Metazoa; phylum Chordata; class Actinopteri; order Cypriniformes; family Danionidae; genus Danio; species Danio choprae. Next base: position 10,713,674 of record CAIGQW010000302.1, on the reverse strand, counting down.
CTGCAGCATGTGACTCAGAAATCTGTCTAAATCTCCTGCGTGCTGTGTGTGTGCGTGTGTAGTTTAACTGTGGCACTCCTCTGAAGACCATGCTGCTCTGCTGGGGTCCCTATGGAGTCCTGGCTTTCTACGCCGCAGTGGAGAACGCAACGCTTGTCTCCCCGAAACTAAGGATGGTAAGAAAATCATGATTTTAAAGCACAGCAGACATCAAAATGTATCATTTACTCAACCTCATGACTTATTTGGAGAACAAAGATTTTTCCTTTAATGAATGTGATCCAAACAAAACAGTAATCAACTGACCTTATAAATAAATGAATGATTTTAAAATATCTTCTTTAGTACTCTACAGAAGAAAGTCATAGTTTAGAATGGCCATAACGGAACCAATATACGTACACACAGCAAAGTGCTTTTTTTTTTTTTTATATATATAATTTCTTAGCAAAATAAATAAATAAATGTGGGGGAAAAAAGTGCTACACGTTTTCCTCTCAATAAGAAGATAAGCATCTTAAATAACAGCAAAAGTATCTGGTTGTAGCGGTGTTAATCTCAAGTACAAATACATTTATTTTTTACTATAAAGCAGCTCATTAGTGTTTGTTTTGGTCTCCATGGATTAAACAGAGGAAATTAACCAATGAAAATTTCTGTATCAGTGAAGGCGGAGCCTCAGAGCCACACCCACCTTTTACACAATTGCCAATGACCAATAGGTCAATAGGTTTAAAGTAGTTTATCATTAACCACAAAGATGTTTGTTTTCCCTGAACAGTCAGCTTTGGTAAGCTGTTTCAAACTCATGAAATAAACCTTTTCCCTTAATTTTAACTATTAAGTCACAGTTCATTTTTTGATTTAGCGTGTAATGTCAGATAACCTCACACAGTAAACCTAAAAGACATTAAATACATTACACAAGGCAACTTTTGAGCAATGTTGCCAGGCAACTTTGGGTAATAATCCTTTAATGGGCAACCAGGTGAGATATAGGTCAAGCAACAATGCACAAGCTCTACACAATATTGCTCGGTAGCATTGCTCAAAAAGTTCTCTCACTTATACAGTATTATGACCTATACACTGCCGTTTTTTGTTTAAACTAGAACTACTGTTCTTTAAAAAAATATATATATATTACTTTTATTCATGAAGTGTCAAGATTTTGACATTGTAAGAAATTATATTTAAATAAAATCGAGCCTCGGCTGGGTCAGTTGAAATTTCTGTGTAGAGTTTGCATGTTCTTCCCGTGTTTGCGTGGGTTTCCTCCAGGTGCTCTGGTTTCCCCCACAGTCCAAAGACATGCGCTATAGGTGAATTGGGTAAGCTAAATTGTCTGTTGTGTGTGTGTGTGTGAGAATGGAAGTGTATGGGTGTTTCCCAGTGTTGGGTTGCAGCTAGAAGGGCATCCACTGAGTAAAACATATGCTGGATAAGTTGGCGGTTCATTCCGCTGTGGCGACCCCAGATTAATAAAGGGACTAAGCTGAAAAGAAAATGAATGAATGAACATTCTTTAATTTTCTATTGATCAAAGAATTCAAAAACTAAAATGAAACTGTAGATATTAAACTTTATGTATTTATTACTGATAATACCAAATCAATATGCAGTCTAAAAATGCTAGTTCAAAGTTGGTAAAAAAAAAAAAGGACAAACCCAACCACTCAGTCAGTTATATAATGATATTTTTGTATTAAAATTCTAACCCAACAATTGGGTTTTCCCCTATTTTACTAAATTTTGGGTCAAAGCAACCTAGAGTTTTGTTAGAGAGTCTTAGAAGGATTTCTGAAGGATCATGTGATGTTAAAATATATTAATTTAGAAAACAGAATATTTCAACCTTATCATAATATTTAATATGATCACAGTTTTTTTTCTTGGATTTTTATTTAATAAATCCATAAACAGTAGTGTTAACAAACTGACAAGCAACATATCTGCCAGACAGTTTCAGTTAATTAAATACCACGTGCATAAAATGATTCTAATCCTAACAAATGTTTACAGATTGCACCCATTTTGGCCAAAACCTCACCTACTTTCAACGTCTTTGTTTACGCCCTTGGAAATGAGAACTACAGGGGAGGAATCTGGCAGCTGCTGACCGGCCAAAAGATTGAGAGTCCTGCTATTGAGAACAAGTCCAAATAAACTAAACACATGAAAATAACTCCTAATGTCCTGTAGTTTCTAACAGGTACGACAAACGCTTCTCGGCTTTGTGTGCTTATCTCATCCCCGCTGTATTCCTGTGGAGTGTTCATGGACATGAGCGTGAAGTCTGTTTGTGGTAGTTTGGGTCAGTTATATTTGGTAGAGGAGATTTCAACATTGTTTAAACATATTTTGACAAAACACTTGAGATTGAAACGTGGTCAAGTTTGATCTGCCTCATTGCAAAGCACATGGAAGCGCAAGTGTTAAACTGTTACTGTAAATGTGGTTTTGAACGGGAACACAATCAGGAATCATGTAACCTATTTGTAGGTCGCTTCTTAAATGTTCAGAAATTTTTTGAATGTATGTGCTGTAACATTGTACATCAAAACTGCCTTTTTAAATGTCACAGTGAAAATGCAAAGAAAAAATAATAATAAACAGAAATTACACTAGCTTAAAAGTGCAAAACTTTTACCCTTTACCCAGAAGGCACGTTTTGGCACACTCTGTAAATAACGTGTACTTTATTATCTACATCAAGCTTATGAGACAGATTTAGACAAGCAAAAATTTCTAATCCCAGAAACTGCGCTTTTCACAAAAACACATTCCCTAGTGCGCAAGATTAGTCAAAAGGAAAAGATTATGCACGAGACTCACTGCAATTGGAAATGTTCAGACTGCTGATCTCCTTTTCCCTTCAGCATATTCTGTCTCCATTTCAACATGATTCATTCTGGCATCTGAAGAAAAACAACATCAATAAATCTTGCCAAATCATTAGTTGTTTTGTTTTTTTTGCACAGCAAGGAAACATTTTGTCAGGCAACAAAAACCTGTTTCATGTAGTAACGTCTAAATTAACCAGTATTTAATAATTCAAGTTTTACAAATTCTTTCTCTTTTTAGAGTTTCACAAATATTTATGGTTTCACAAAGTGTGCATATTGTCATTAAAGTAATTTTATGGGTATAAAATAATTACTGAATATGTATATGATGTATTGTATGCACTGCACATGTAATGTTCAATCAGGAGGCTGAATGTAACAAGCCAATGTAGCATAATAGTAGTAATTGTGCAAACTAAGTCTGCATATTTACTTACGTTACAATTTTGTCTAACATTTTGTAACCGATAACAACGTAAAAAAAGTTATCATCCTTTACACACATTTGTACTGAAAACAAATACATACTTGTTTAAAGGGATAGTTCATCTGAAGATGAAAATTCTGTCATCATTTACTCAGCCTTTACTTGTTTCAAACCTTATGGGTTTCTTCTTCTATTGAGCTTTAAACCTGTAACCATTGACTTCCGTAGTATTTATTTTTTTCCTACTATGCAAGTCAATGGTTACAGGTTTTCAGCGTTCATCACAATATCTTCTTTTGTGTTCAACAGAAGAAAGAAACTCATAAAGATTTAATAAACTTGAGGGTGAGTAAATAGTGTGTACATTCCCATTGTTGGGTGAACTATCCATTTAACCTCTTCACAAATGCACATGAAAAATAAAATATGCTGAGGTCATGTAAGGCAATACAAGTGGTGCATTTGCAGATCAAATAGTAAATAGAAAAGGTATAAATGATTCTGAAATGCCTTCACGATATGCTATGAAAACGAGGACGCATATAGTTTTCTGTGTTGTTGAAATGCTGAAGAACAAATGATGGATAAGCACAGTTTTATTTACTGACACTTTCTGTGGTTTTGTGTCACTTGTCATGCAAGAAACGGACTGGTCTTTGTGTCCACTTTAAGCTTGTCTTCCTCAAGTGCACTTGGATTAACCTGTGAATGATGTGGGTGTTTAACAGATGTCTTGTGAGCGACTGATTTGTTTATTTTAGCCATGATGCACAACAGTGAAATAAACATTGCTGCCTGGACTACTGTGTGGTAACTGAGTTCTCTGGACAGAACGAAATTCTAAAGTTGAAGAAATTTCGAAAACAAAATATGAACAAACTTTTTATTCAAGATGTTCATGGTTGACATAAGTATGCAGGTAATTCTTGTATTTTTATGGCCCTATTTAATGCACCAGTATAGTTATTGTGTTTTATGATACTAGTAGTAAAATAGACAAAGGTAAGCAATAGACAATACATAGTAGTATATGCAAAGAACTTCATTAGTAGCATATCATTTATTAACAACTAATTAGTCCAAACATACAGTGCTGCCTGTATTTCATACATATGCATATAGTTGCACTTTGATTCACTTTTTTAAAATTATATGAGAAAATGGCATGACAACAAATGTTTTAACCAGTTAATAAAGTTTCAACTAAATATGTTTAGTTAAAGTTTAAACTCGATGCAAATAAAAACTTTTAGTTTTACCAGTGTGTGCAACATAATAATGATAGCTTTAGGCTCTACATGTAATGTACAATTTATCTTTTTTATTAATATCATTAAATGCGAACCTATTGCATATCTAGAAACCAGATTTCCCATTTTGGTTTTCACTTCAAATTAAATTCACAAACCTGATTTGAGCATATTTAGTTATATTAAATGCACATAAAGTGTTTAATGCTTCATCTAAATTCTGAAACAACAAAATATGGATGAAATAATGTCCTATTGTAGTCATTAAAAAGAAATAAATGTGCAGAAATGTGGAATATTATGTTTTCTGTAGGATCATATGACTGAACAACAACCTTCAATATAAAAAACAAACAAACAGTTACACTCATTTAAAAAAAATACAATTTTAAAGTTTTTACTGTATTATTGATCTTGGTGATCAGAATTGGCTTCTTTTAAAGAATTAATTCACCAAAAATGAACATTCTGTTATTAATTTACTCACCCTCATGTCATTTGAATTAATTTCCTTTCGTCATCTTTAGAACACAAAGTGATGTTTTGTAAATTAATTTCGAGAATTAATGTTTGTAAATTAATTTTGACAAGGCTAATTCATTGTTGACAATCATTCTATTTGACAAGGCCAATAAATTGTCGACAATCATTCTATTATCCAATCAGCTTAAGACCAAACACCTATAGATAACCAAGCATGTCCTAGCTTCTTTTTCTCTCGACTTTCAGCATCCCTCCGCCATCCCAATACACAGTAACATGAGTTACGGTGTCTCTCGCAGCTCAGAGCCCTCTCTTCAGACAGCCCACATTCTATTCATTCAAACATCTGTAAATGTGAACTCGTGAATTAAGATCTTTGACATGAAATCTGAGAGCTCCCTCATCCTCCATAGACAGCAATGGTCATGAGACATTCAAAGTCCAGAAAAGGAACCAAAAATATTGTCAAAACAATCAGTAACTGTAATCATACAAAGCTCCAAGAGCACTTTTGTGCAGCATAACACAAAACAAAAACAAAATTGTAAATGTGACTATGTTTGTTTCTCTCCCACTTCAGGCAATCTACGGGCAATAGGACATATTACCATTAGATGCAGCAGTACTCCATGCAAGCACCGTATTGCCCGTTATAAATGCACACCATGATATGACGCACGGAAAACATTCATTCATTCATTTTTCTTGGCTTAATCCCTTATTTATCAGGGGCTGCCACAGTGGAATGAACCACCAACTATTCTGGCATATGTTTTACACAGCAGATGCCCTTCTAGCCACAACTTGTGGAAAATATTAGCAAACAAATTCATTGTTACCATTTTATACTTCGTATGATATACTTTGTATGATTACAGCTGAACCACTAAAGTCATACTGAATATTTTGACCATGTTTTTGGTTGCTTTTCTGGACTTTGAATGTCTCAAGTGATTACCATTGCTGTGAGGATGAGAGAGCTCTCAGATTTCATCTAAAATAACTTAACTGTGTGTTCCGGAGACGAACAAAGAACTCAGGGGATTGAAACGGCATGAGGGTAAGTATTTAATAACAACATTTTCATTTTAGGGATCAACTAATCCTTTTCAAAGCGCCCCGAAACTTTTGACTAACAGTGCATATCAACATGAAATCCAAGTGAAGATGCTTTAAAGTCGAGATAACTAAAATAATAAATCGCATATGTATTGTTATGCTGAGATGCAAACATTGTGATTGCTAGTGAATTTCTAACATGAAACATTGCTCCGACACTCAGTCTGAGCCTCTGCTCTTCAATCCAGAGTAATCAGTCGAGCTTATGATCAGATGTCCGACGGTTCGAGAGCAGGGTGCAAGGTCAGAGCGGCTGCCAGAAGCCATGTATTTTTATTTGATTAAAAAACATTTGAAGCAGATTATGCAATCATTGCGCACATGTGCATGAGACGCAGCCTGGCATATCAACAGAATTGTCAGCTCATGCTGGCAGTTTTCACAAATAGAGATACTCAACACAACATCGGCGAACAAATGACAAAAGCGAGGTGCATTTTACACAGAATATGAATAAATTGGGTATTTGTGCTTTTGTGTGTTCATAAATATTAAATACATGGAATAACAATTAACAGCAGGCATAACTCAATCAAAACCATTTTAGCTGTTTTTTTTAAGGAAATTGTATTTTAAAGGATTATAGATGCGGTGTAATCTGGATTACTGACGTGTGCGTCATTGCTCTTTAGAGAGCTCTGTGTTCTCAGTCATTTGAAGCACTGAAGTCGTTTTAACTATAGTGTGGAATGAAAATGCTTGCATTGCCTTCATAACGCTTGATGGAACTTGACCTGACCCGCAAAATATTCAATCATAAATTCGGAACCTAGAATTAATCTTCATTTAAATAATCCACTGTTGTA
>CAIGQW010000302.1:10678534-10706643 GCA_903798125.1 Danio choprae | reverse complement strand
ATTTTGAATTAGCTTTGTTTTTATATTTTTATGTTTCAGTTTAATTTAAAGGGATAGATCACCCAAAACTGAAAATGCTACCATCATTTACTCACCATTCACTTGAACGTGAACATTTAAAAATATATTTTAATGTGCATTCAACAGAAAAAAAGAGTCATAAAAACGACACGAGGCTAAGTAAACAGTGAGTCAATTTAATTTTGGGGGGAGGGGGGCGGGGGGCAGGGCGGGCTATCACTTTAAGTTCCAGTAATTTTGTTACAGGCTTATTATAGTTAACTAAAACTTAAACGTAAAAAAAATGTTGCTTAAAATAATGATTAAATGAATTGGAAAAAAAAAGCATATGATTTTTTATTTCATTTAGCTTTTACTAAAATCTTAAATTTTACTTTGACTAAAAACAAAACATAAAACTAAAAAACAGAAAATCTTTACCAGCTTTAATTGAGAACAAAATTGAATAAAAAACAAACAACCGATCCAAATAATAAAAAATCTAAAACAATTTGCTAAAATGACTAAAATAGACAATAAAATGACGCTGATTTGTTTATATGCTTTAGTCATTTGATCTGTTTTTGTTTGTTAGTTAGTTTGTTAGTTTATTAGTACCTAAACTGAAAACTATTTATACATTTAAGTTAGTTGCAACGGCTACATTTTTTCATTAGTTTTTCATTAATTACTTATATTTTATCTCAGATTACTACAATCACAGAGAACAACTTATTCATTTTTATTAAATTTAATGAATGATAACGAAAATGTGTTTAAAGTATGTTTACAGTAGATTACAATAAACAGTTCACAGTTATCCTCACACAAATAATACTTTCATTCACATTATTACAATTTTGTTTTAAAATCAACTAATTTAAATGTATTTTAAGAAAAAGAAAAAAGGAAAAAAGAAAAGTAATTTACATTTGGATGTGTACAAAGTGGAACTGCACTTTGACTCTGAAGCATTCAGAATATGGTATTTTATAGTAAACATATTTAAAGTCAAAGTCAGAATTAGAAGTAAACACTGAACACAGCTACTCAAAAGAAGAAGGCAAAGGCTGTGAATCAGCCCATTCATGTTTGCTGCTGGTTAACTTGAACAGAAACAAAAAGCCGATAATAAAGTCTAGCCATTTCTTAGCTTGTGTTATTTATTTATTTTTAGAAGTGACGAGTTTGGCTGCAGTCTGAGCCGCTCTCCATTAATGAAATTGTATTTTCTCAACCAGGTTAGCTTAATCCTTCTGTTTATGATTCACTGAGTCAGGCACAAGGATTAAATGTCTAATCATTCTGTTCCTGCATATTTCAGTTTCACATTTTCACGTTTATCGGGTTTGGCATGACAAGAACACACCAGTCTGATGCCAAACACTGTACTGTCCTAACCAGAAGATAAACACTAACAAATGCAGCCAAAGAAAAATAATTACACTTCCTTCCACCCTATTCTGCTTCAGCATGGAATCAGATTGAAAAACATGCACAAATGAAATTCGCTGAGAGACTGAATGGCAAATAAACAGAAATGCTGAACAAGACTCACTCAAGAAGCCATTATAACTTGTAAAAATTGTTCCAGGTTTCAAGTGATTCTTTCAAAAATAACAATCAAAAGGGTTAAAAATTATTTTTGTCAACAGAATAATGCAAATGGAGGCTCAAACAGCTCACCGTCAAGTAGTTCCAAACTTACATGAGTTTATTTTTTTCCTGTTAAAGACAACAGAAGATATTTTGAATGTTGGAAACTAGTTATTAATATTCATACATATGTAGTAACGAAGTCTACTAGATTGAAATCTACTCATTTCCAGTATTTTTTTCAAATGTGACCACACTTTTTTGGAAAACCTTTTATTGATGTATGCACTAATATACACAAATATCTGCTAATTAACAGTTTTCGTATTATTTTCCATTTATGTACGGTTGGGAATTGCATTATGGGATGTTGATCTCTGCTCCGTTGACTTTTGATGTTGAAAATTCAACTCTATAGTTTAACAAAGTGACTTTTGTTGACATTTTAGTAGTTTGAATAAGAAACAATATATAGAGAAATAAGTCTGTAAAATAACAGAAAATGTACTCGCCATTTATTACATTGTTTTTGTAACAACGACCCAGACAATGCGGTGCATCCGGAAAGTATTTATAGCGCTTTACTTTTTCCACATTTTTTTATGTTACAGCCTTATTCCAAAATGGATTAAATTCATTCATGTGATTTTTCAGGTTTTTTATTTTTAATAAATTTGCAACAATTTCAACAAATCTTTTCTCACATTGTCATTATGAGGAATTGTGTGTAGAATTTTGAGGAAATAAATGAATTTAATCCATTTTGGAATAAGGCTGTAACAATGTGGAAAAAGTGAAGAGCTATGAATACTTTCCGGATGCACTGTCTATCACTTCAAACTATTAAAAATGTTAGTAAAAGTCACTTTTTTGAACTTTTCAAGGTTAAAAGTTGTTAGACGAAAGATCACAGCCTCATAATGCAACTCAAAAGCATGAATTAATGGAGAAAAATCTAAAAAATCAAAACATGAATCAAAATATGGAACATTGCTAATTTACGGATATTTTATAAAGTGTGTTTTGGATGATTTGTGGCAAAATATTGAGAATATTGCCATTATATATGCCCAAATTCCATTCTTACCCATGCATATTGCTAATCAGAAATTAAGTTTTGATAGATTTACGGAAGCAAATTTACAAAATGTCTTCATGGAAGATAATCTTTACATAATCAAATGATTTGGCACAAAACAAAAATTGATAATGTTCGCTCACTCAATGTATTTTTCGCTATTGCCTCAAATATTCCTGTGCAACATAACATTAGTTTTGTGGTCCAGAGTCACATATATCTCTTTCAAGAGTTCACACTTAGCTGATGATTGGTTATAAAGCTTGTTTGGCATGCTGTCCTGGGAGAGAGCCCTGAGCTCATAGATCCTTGAGCCCGGGGCTCCCTCCCGTTTGCAAGGCGAGAGGGGAGTTGGAGCTCAGGTAGATCTCGAGAACTCCCCTGCTGTAGTAGCTAATGAACAGATAGTGATTGCTCTTGAGATAACTACTTACTAGAAGCATGTCTAGATGCCGATTTGGATTAGTCAATTAACTTAAGTTGCATGTTTTTGGACGGTGGGAGGAAACCGGGGAACCCGGCGGAAACCCACGTGAGCACGGGGAAAACGTGTAAACTCCACACAGAAACGTCGGCTGGCTTGGTAAGAACTAGAACCAGTGACGTTCTTGCTGTGAGGCAACAGTGCTAACCACTGGGCCACCGTGCCACCCATCTAGGAAAGGAGAAGTAGGGGTGGAAGGGGGGATTCTTCAAAACGAAGATATGCTGTGATATGGAACTTAGGGTATTTATAGTGGCTTAGGAATCGTGTGATTGGTGAATCATGAATTGGATAATGCGGGACCAGCCGCAGCAATCATAAGCACGTGATCCTCTCCAAATTAGTTTATAAATAAACTTCACTTAAAAAAAGGTTTGGAACAAGTGGAGGGTGAGTAATTGATGACAGAATTAAGCCTTAATTATTTAGCTCAAAAGGCTAAATAATTAAGGCTCAATTGAGACATCGTGAATTAATATTTTTATTCACAGAATAATTCATGCTTGACTTGATTTCTCAAGATATAAGATAAGATCAGAATGGAGCAAAATTCAGAAGAAGATTCAGAAGAAGAAAAAAAATCCAGTGAGCAGGAAAAGGAGGGATTGTGAAAATGACGTACGTGCTTCACGACAAGCTGGTGCCAGGAATTAAAACCATATTATTTCCAGTGAATGAATAGTCTGCAGAGAGCGTGTGTGTGTGTGTGTGTGTGTGTGTGTGTGTGTGTGTGAGAGAGAGAGAGAGAGAGAGAGAGAGAGAGAGAGAGAGAGAGAGAGAGAGAGGATTAGCCGAGAAAAAGAGAGCGACAGAAAGACAGAATGAACAAATGAAAACAACAGCTCGCTGGGGAAAACAGATGATTTGAATGCACATTATGTAGTGCACTATATGCCACAGATAAATGCACCACATCCTCTAATGCTACAATTTCATTATTTTATTTTAATTTTTTTTAATGGGCCTATTTATTTGCACTTTTTGTAAGAAAAGGGGCTACACTTTATTTTTAAGGTGTGCTTCTTAAAGTATACCTATTCATTTAACTACTGAGTAATATTAATTATTTACATGTACAAACTACAGTATATGTTTAGGGTTAGTTATGTGTAATTAACTATAATTATGTGTAATTAACATAATTAACTGTTATTACTATGGAACATGTGTAACAAGGACACCTTAAAATTAAGTGCTACCAAAAAAGTGCTTAATATATACGTATATTTGCAGAAGTATTTAGCAATATGAGGTGGCACGATGGCTCAGTGGTTATCACTGTGCCTCATAGCAAGAAGATCACTGGTTCGAGTCCCGGCTGTGTCAGTTGGCATTTCTGTGTGGAGTTTGCATGTTCTGCCCATGTGCGCGTGGGTTTCCTCCGGGTGCTCCGGTTTCCCCCACAGTCCAAAAACATGCGCTATAGGTGAATTGAATAAACTAAATTGTCCGTAGTGTATGTGTGTGAATGAGAGTGTATGTTTGTTTCCCAGTACTGGGTTGCAGCTGGAAGGGCATTCAATGTGTAAAACATATGCTGGATAAGTTGGCAGTTCATTTCGTTGTGGCGACCCCTGATGAATAAAGGGACTAAGCCGAAATGAAAATGAATGAATGAATGAATGATTTAGCAATATTCCTGTATAACTTTATATTTCAAATTTTGTTCAAACTATACATTCAGACATTTCAGTAATTTGACCTAAAAAGTATCAATTGTACCACAAACCATCGACCACTAAATTTGCGCCTGTTGTAAAGATAAAGAGCATTCATTCATTCATTTTCATTTCGGTTTAGTCCCTTTATTAATCTGGGGTCGCCACAGCGGAATGAACCGCCAACTTATCCAGCATATGTTTTACGCAGCGGATGCCCTTCCAGCTGCAACCCATCTCTGGGAAACATCCATACACACCCATTCACACACATACACTACGGACAATTTAGCTTACCCAATTCACCTATACCGCATGTCTTTGGACTTGTGGGGGAAACCGGAGCACCCGGAGGATAAAGAACATTAACACAATAATACATATTTGATCTGCAGTATGCCAAACGAACCACTAGATGCCACCAACACACAATTATTGTGCTTCAGGAGCCATAAAGCGCTAAATTGAGTTCACCGTCAGCTCTGTACAGCAGATGGCGATACATCATAGCTAAAATCACTGATCACAGCTAACGTTAACAAGAGCACACATTACATCCCTGACAGTCAACAGCAAGAAAACAAATCTTTAAAAATGACAAAGCTTATTCCTGTCACTGCTACCTTGAAAGCTTGAAGACAAATCTCCAGTTTACGGCTGATCAATCTCTGCTTTAAAGGATGAGGAGCTGTCCAGCGCGCGGTGGTGCTGAAATTCGATAAGTGCCACTGATTGCCACACAGTGGTTTTAACACAATAAATATAACATTAAATGAAGCAAACTTTTGCTACTCTATAAAGATAATGCTATTTATACCATACTATATACTAAAATATATACTATCCTATGAAGATATTTAAAATATTGAACATCAAAAAAACGCATTTTTAATAATGTGTTTATGCATAATTAAAGGGATAGTTCAGGAAAAAGGAACATTTCCTCACCATATTCTCAACCTTAAATGGTTCTAAACTTTTACAAGTTTTTTTTTATTCTGTTGGAAAAGGAAGATATTTTGAAGAAAGCTGAAAATCTGTAACCATTGACTTCCATAGTAGGAAAAACAAATACTGTGGAGGTCAATAGTCACAGACTTTCAGCTTTCTTCAAAATATCTTTTTTAGTGTTTAGGTTTGGAGCAATTGAAGGGTGAGTAAATGATGAAAGAAGTTTCATTTTTGGGTGAACTATCCCTTAAAGTATCTAATCTTAATCAAAAAAGCTTGTGATAAGACATACTAAACCCATTTAAACTTGCATGACTTGGTTATTTGAGCATGAGTTATTACAATTTAGTCAAATCAAGCAGTAGGTTGAGAGGGTAATCAGGCTTTATGTGGGACACTTTTCTTTTTTTCTTCTCCCTCCTCGCCTTTTCAAGTGAAATCTATAAACATTTTGAAATCAGTCGGCAACTAACCTTTCTGGAAAAAACGTTGGCTCTAATTGTTTAGTTTTTTTTTCGTAACTTTCCGACGTCTGTTTCTTAAAACAAACAAACGCGTTTGGCGTTTCAAAACAAACAACGGCGATCAATAAGTTCTCAGTCAGCCAGTAAGGTCTTACTGAGCAACACTTGCAGACACCTTCCTCACAGTCAGCATATATCTGTCGAGCTCAGTGACTTAAGGTTTGTGGTCCTAAGCAGTTACAGAAGCTCGCTCAATATCTGAAAGTTATAAAGCAAGGCTGGCGTTACTGGGTAGGAGCTTGACGTGTTAAATGAGCATAAAAGACCCAGCTGGTTGGGGGAACCACTTGAGAGGCCAGCAAACAGTGCGTCACATCCTTGGGAAAAAAGAGAGGAGTGATTCCAATGGAATCAACATGTAAGCGCATCTGCATTGGGTGGCATCAATAAGAAGACGGCTGAGGGAAAATGATGACACTGCGCTACAGGTGAATTCATTGATGCTCATTCGGGCTCCGCGCGTCCTGCCACAATGACAGCGTGAAGAAGGAGGGAAAGCGAGAAGGCGAATTTTTGACCTGACTTTGAGTTTTTGACCCGAATACGATGAAACAACACTGCGTGACAGCAGTCGCGAGAGAGGAAATGCACGAGCAAAGAAGGACTGCAAGGTAAAGCAGGAAAAGTTGCTCCGCGCGCCGAGGCTTCACTATTCGGCGAGTGCTGGACAACCCGGTGCGCGCAGACTTTCTCTGGGAGAAAAGCACAGCGTAAAAGAGAGTTAACAGCATTTTCCCTGAACCGACCAAAGTGTGTGGATCATGGCTACGGAGGAATCGGGTGGCTTGGCGCAAACCGCCGCCGTTAAACTCTCGGAGATGGGGGAAAGAACTAAACAGTTAGGAAATGCGATCCAGGACCCCGAGCGACAAAGAAGGATTATTCTAGTCATTGTATGTGTGGCACTTCTGCTAGACAATATGCTTTACATGGTCATAGTGCCAATTGTGCCCGATTACTTAGCGCGCTTAGAGAGCGAATCGGAGCAGGCGCATGTAAAGGGTAATTCTTCATTTAACAGCACGCAAAACGAGAACTTTGACCTGCAGATCGGCGTGCTTTTCGCCTCAAAAGCCATTTTGCAGCTTCTTGTCAATCCTATGACTGGAACTTTCATTGACCGAGTCGGTTACGACATCCCACTTTTAATTGGACTCAGTATCATGTTCGTCTCAACGTGCATTTTTGCCTTCGCCGAGAACTACGCGACCCTGTTCGTAGCGCGCAGTCTGCAAGGGCTCGGCTCGGCGTTTGCAGACACTTCAGGAATTGCCATGATCGCGGACACGTACGCGGAGGAGTCGGAGAGAAGTCGCGCGCTGGGCATTGCCCTCGCCTTCATTTCGTTCGGAAGCCTGGCGGCGCCCCCGTTTGGAGGGGTACTGTATGAGTTCGCGGGCAAACGCGTCCCGTTTATTGCGCTCGCCTGTGTTTGTTTGGCAGACGGTATACTATGCCTGACTGTCCTCAAGCCCTTTTCCAGTAGGACTAGAGAGAACATGCCAGTCGGCACCCCAATATACAAACTAATGATCGATCCGTACATAGCGGTCGTGGCAGGAGCTTTGACCACATGTAACATCCCCCTTGCTTTTCTGGAGCCCACCATCGCAAACTGGATGGAGGAGACCATGAATGCATCCCAGTGGCAGATCGGGCTCACCTGGCTGCCAGCCTTTTTCCCTCACATATTAGGCGTTTATCTCACCGTCAAGCTGGCAGCACAGTATCCACACTTGCAGTGGTTTTATGGGGCACTTGGCATGGTCATCATTGGTGCCAGCTCGTGCATTGTGCCGGCTTGCAAAAACTTTGAGCAGCTGATAATCCCCCTGTGTGGCGTTTGCTTCGGCATTGCACTGGTAGACACAGCTTTATTACCCACACTCGCTTTTCTCGTAGACGTCCGTCACGTGTCTGTGTATGGTAGTGTATACGCTATTGCAGACATCTCCTACTGTGTTGCCTACGCGCTGGGCCCGATCGTGGCCGGCAAAATAGTGCACGACCTCGGTTTTGTGCAGCTCAATCTGGGCATGGGTCTGGCGAACGTACTTTACGCACCAGCCTTGCTACTGCTGCGCAACGTGTGCTTAATGAAACCATCCCATTCCGAGAGAAACATGCTACTGGAGGAGGGAGCCACAGGTCTGTACGACACGATCAGAATGGAAGAACGCCAAAGAAAGAAGCACGGCTACAGTTCGTCCGGTAACTGCGTGCCTATCGACGAGAACGGGACATTTGCTGGACAATCAAAGTCATTCTCTGAAGAAGAGACGTCTGAGCCAGAATACATATAGTCTGAGTTGTCTGTCCCTGATACAATCCTGTTTAAAAGAAAACCTCTGCTGAATATAAATGTTTTTCATTCACTCATTTACATGTTACTCATTCTCCCGAGGAAAAACCTGCTGGTGAACGGCTTACAATCATACAATGATTTATTCAATTTACTGAAATGATGAGATCAATAT
This sequence comes from Danio choprae, assembly GCA_903798125.1. Classification (NCBI taxonomy): domain Eukaryota; kingdom Metazoa; phylum Chordata; class Actinopteri; order Cypriniformes; family Danionidae; genus Danio; species Danio choprae. Next base: position 10,697,875 of record CAIGQW010000302.1, on the reverse strand, counting down.
TTGTTTCCTCCAATACAAGAAAAAGCAAAAGATTTATTTAATTGTATAGTATTCCGCTGTATTAAGGTGTATTCAGGGATATAAATATGGTGCAAACATATTAAATATGAAGATGCGTGTGTACGTATTAAATGGGCCTTCGTTGAAGTTATTCCGCCGATTTTGTGCTGTTACAACTAATATGCAAAATGTCACCTGACACCTTCATAGGAAAAAAAAAATGATGGAACTGGTGTGAATCCTGCCTTCTCAATATCTGTTTCGAGTATTAAATGTTTAGGGTGTATTTCTGGAATGCATTGCTGTATATTATGAAACATAATGGTGTACATATGTGCATATCAAATGTACATAATTAAAGAAAACTGTGAGATGCCTTTTGCGCAATGTGACTTTTTTCCCCCAAAAGCATACACATTCACCTATCTACTATAAAAAAAAAAATCATTTCATTTACATTATCTCACATGGCCACTATGATTAATTATTGACAGTTAAAATAAAACAGAAACGAATGTTAAGCGTAAATAAGCATAAGATACAATATCGCATTCATTTTTAATGTAATGAAACGCAATAACGCGCAGAAAATTACGAAAAAACGAAATTATTGCATAGTAATAAAGAAAACAGCAAATCATTATTAATATAGCTCCTTCATGCTTGTGCATTTATATGAATATAACACAACATACTTGTTGCTATATATATATATATATATATATATAGCAAATTTCAACCCCACAGAAAGGATCACGAATATAAAGCGATTAACAAAGTATTTTTGCCAAGCAGCTGCAAATCGAATATATTTATTTAAAAGAAAGAGAAACAATTGTTGATCGTTCAGTATGGTCTATAATCAACCATTCCGCTTCTCGTTTTAATTAAATTATCGAGCGCGTTCCTTCACGGACATTTTTTCTTCTTCTTCTTCTTCGAGATGTAGAAGGGTGCTCATAAATTTTGCTCAAGGACTCAAGTTAAAGTGAGTATGAGGTGGGCTGGCAGATGCGGATCGAGCGAATAGAGTTTAGAGGGAGGAGTCTGGGAAAGGTAGCGCTTCTTCAGCATCCTTCAGCATCTTTCCTGAGGAGCATCCGAAGCGCCTGAGCTCAATGAATGGGACGCAAGTATGTCGCCTGAAACAAGTTAACAGACGTTATTAACGGCACGTCGGAATTATGAATCTGGATAAACCCTTTGAGACATCTGTAGACTCGACAGAGGGTATGACATTTTGGTGAGTACATTTAAACTAAATACTTTAAAGAATATAACGTGAAAGCTGTTTATTATTAACTATATGCTTAGAGCTTCATCTTTGAATAAGGAGTTTAAAAGACTTTATTTTATTTCAATCCAAAAAGGCATCTTAATTATATTAAAACTTTATATTCATTTTAAAAACTCAACATTCATTTTATGCTTGCTCCTTGTCTGATGTGGTTGATGAAGAAATCAAAAAAGCATTGTTGATGTATTTTTTAAGAATAATTATATTTCTAAGTGGATTCTTATCTTTCTGCTTCAGAGGTAACTGTGAAAAACTGTTAGTGAGTTTTCATCTTTCTTGACTGAACTCTTCAACTTTGAGGATGCCAGTTTCGAAAAAGGAACAAGCAAGAGACATGGGAGATCCATGTGTAAGCAAAACACATTCTGCATGTAAAATGACTAAAGTTTGTTACGTTTTTTAACATTACTTTGTACCTACATTACTACAAGCTGTCATTAAAGTCCACATGTTGATCATGTTTTATCTGTGATTTTATCACTGAAATTCTCTTGCTGTACAGTAAAATCAAGGGGGGGGGGGGGGGGGATCATGAGATGAATAGTAGCATAAAAAATGTATGGAAACCCTATCAAAGCTAATTAGACAAGAAACCCATTAGCATATGATTAATTAAGACTTGCTTGTTAAAGGAATAGTTCACCCAAAAATGGAAATTCCAGAAATAAAATTATGGTAATGATTTTTTTTACAGTAACATGTAGTTACACTGTAAAACAATAATTTGACCAATAAATCATAAAAACATATGCTTTTATATTAATTATCAGTGACTTTATTTGTTAAATCAGATATTTTTTGTCATGTGATCTGTTTTAAGTCAGTTTAATTTAGTTTATTTATTTATGTATGACATGGACCTCGGGATGGGAAAATTGGACAAAAATACGCATTTGTTTAAGTGTTAAAGCACATTTGCTAATTTTACACATCTGTCCAAGGGAGGCTTGTTTTTTGTTGTTGTTGTTGTTGTTGTTGTTTTCATTTTGAAAAATGCATAAATATATAACATGCATACAGACATAAGTAAATAAATTGGAGCATAAACAATTTCTAAAGATCCTATCAAAGCTAATTAGACAAAAGACTCATTAGCATTTGATCAAATACTACAAGACCTACAACATTAATGCCTGTCAAAAAAATAGTTCATCATTTACTCTCCCTTCACTTGTTCAGAATAATTTGACTTTCTTTCATCTATCTGTTAAACACAACAGAAGCTATTTTGAAAAATGCAGAAAATCTGTAGCCACTGACTTCCGTAGCATTTTTTTTTTCTTTTTACTATGGATATCAATGTTAACAGTTTTGAGATTTCTATATAATATCTCATTTTAAACCCAGAATGGTTTAGAACCACTTTAGGTTGAGAAAATAGTGAGTGCATATTCATTTTTGGGTGAAGTATCACTTTAAGGAATAATAAATGAAAGATTTACAATAAATCCCTGATGTTAATGTGGATTTAGGGTCTTCCGAAGCTCCCCATTCCACCCTTGCAGCAAACACTGGACATGTACCTGAAATGCATGGGTCACCTCGTCCCAGATGACCAGTTCAGAAAGACCAAGGCTGTTGTAGAGAAATTTGGAGCACCTGGCGGAGTCGGGGAAGATCTTCAGAAAAAGTTACTGGAGAGAAGCAAACAAAAGGCCAATTGGGTAAGTACTGTAGCAACTGTGACTAACAAAAAGTGCAGAAACAATTTGTTTAATGTTGTTTAAAAGTGTTCAAACTCTTGTTTCTGATCATTGTGTTAGGTGTATGATTATTGGCTTGAAGACATGTATTTGAACAACAGGTTAGCACTACCTGTCAACTCCAGTCCTGTCATGGTCTTTCCCAAGCAGAACTTCAGGGGTCAAAGTGATGTCCTCAGGTATGAGAGTCTGGGGAAACACCAAGGGCAATTTTTACTCAAAACTCATGGGTTTACTGATAGCAATTTATTAAAATGCAGATATCAACGTAGATTTATTAATGATACAGTACAGTAAATGCGCTAGGGCTGAGCCAAGCTGTACGGTCTGTAAATCACATGACTTTGTCCATATGACTGTGTAATTGAATAGGTCATTAACTAAAAATAGATTTCTCCATCAGCAGTTTAATCTAGAGATTAGGAAACATATGAACAAAGTGTCCGCCCACGCTGCAAAAATATATCCGTTCATTTATAGTTGCCTGCAGCTTATGATTTATGGGTGCTTTTTGATTCATTCTTTGTTTGTGCCTTGATTAATTATGGGACCTTGGTCTTGTCTCCATCAACTTTTGATGAAGAAAATGTTACGTAACATTTAACAGAAAACATACTTGCAGCTCATTATCCAGTTTTTGGATCGTAATTTACCAGAAAAACCCAGACAAAAATTATTTTAAACTACAAAATAAATCAATAAATGTTTTTTTAAACTTCAACATCACAAGTTGTCAGAGCAAAAATCAACGCTAAACAAAAACTGTAAATGGATATTGTTTACACCCTTACCTGATGCTGATTCTAAAATACACGATGAACTTCTAAAAAGGATGTCAGAGACAAACATTTTCATATCATAATGGGATTTTTTGATTCATTCATTCATTTTCTTTTCGGCTTAATCCCTTTATTATTCTGGGGTCGCCACAGCAGAATGAACCGCCAACTTATCCAGCACTACAATTTAGCCTACCCAATTCACCTATAGCGCATGTCTTTGGACTTGTGGGGGAAACCGGAGCACCCGGAGAAAACCCACGCCAACACGGGGACAACATGCAAACTCCACACAGAAATGCCAACTGACCCAGCCGAGGCTTGAACCAGCGACCTTCTTGCTGTGAGGCAATTGGGCTACCCACTGCGCCACCGTGCAGCCATAATGGGATTTTCTTTATTATAAAATATTTATATTAATAACAAAATGTAAATAATATGTCAAGTTTTGATGTAGTCTCTTTGTAGACTGTTAATAGTCCTTGATTAATTGTGCCAATTAAAACAAAGGAATTATATTTATGAATTACATGAATGTGCATTATTTCATGTAAACTTAATTATATTCAGTATGCATTAAATTGATCAACATTTATGTGCATATCCAATCAAAACTGTGATTTTAAAACTATATTAATGTCACAATATTACCATTTTGGTGAAGAGACATCTTTTAAAATCACTAAAAACAGTAGTGCATTTTTAACTCTTGAACATGTTTCCATTTTTTCAACAGATTTGCAGCCAATCTCATTTCTGGTGTATTAGAGTATAAAGCTCTTATTGATGGGTAGGTTATACTTAATATGTTTTTTTTTTTTAAATTCTCATTCTATTATGCTAAAAATAGATGTTTTCTTGCAGACGTGCTCTCCCTGTAGAACATGCTCGTGGACAGCTGGCCGGGACGCCCCTGTGTATGGATCAGTACAACAAGGTCTTCACCTCCTACCGGCTGCCAGGAACAAAAACAGACAGTTTAGTGGCTCAGAAGAGCACAGTTATGCCTGGACCCGAACATATAATTGTAGCTTGTAAGAATCAGGTAAACATCACTTTATTTGAAGCTAAAACCTATACAGTCAATGATGAGTGAATGATGACACGACCCATTCATTTTGGCGTCATTTTTCAAATGACTTTTACAAAAGTGATTTTATTTACATGGGAAGTATATTAAGTGAAGTTTCACAAACTAATTTCGAGAGGAGCACGTGATATGATTGATCGCAGCCGGTCTCTCATCAGTAATCACTAGTAAGCCAATCAGATTAATACAAACTCCCTATAAGCAGCCTGTCAAAAAACTACTCTCTTATCTACGTTTTCAAAGAAACCCCCCATCCACCCCATCTCCTCCTTTTCCTCCTTTACCAGGGGGAACTATCCGATCTCGTACCCCCTTATATGCTTATTTACCAGGGGGAGCTCTCGAGAACTATCTGATCTTGTACCCCCTTATATGCTTATTTACCAGGCGGGAGCCCTGGGCTCAATTATCTCCGAGCTCAGGGTTCTCTCCCGGGACAGCATGCCAAACCTGCTATTATTATCAAGCAATATCTAAGTGTAAACTCTTGAAATGCAAGTTGTAATATCTCACTTTTATGAAATATTGCTTTAGACAATCAGTGCAATATTTGTATAAATATATTTACCTAAATATTCTGATCATAGCAAAATACTTTAAATAATAAGTGATCATACTATAATTTATTCTGTTTAGAATGTCTAAAAATTTGCTGACAAATGGGTAAAACCTAGTGGTTTGTGGAAAAGTGGCAAAGTATAATTAAGTAATAAAATAACATGGAAAATGATAATATTTTGGGGCTGCACTGTGATCTTTTTAATACATCTTTTTATAAGTCATCAAATAATTAGACTAATATTTGTGTAACACTTTAGTAACATTTTAGTATGCCTCTTCTGTAAATCAGTGTAAAAAATGCATGAGTTATTTTTTTGCTCAGGAAAAAAACAACAACTAATGCATGACAACAAATATCACATTTTTTATTGTTTGATACTAGTCTGTTATGCTCAGTAAAGAGACAGGTTTGATGCTGTTTCCTGTCTTAAATCTTGTACGTGTTTGCAGTTTTTTGTTCTGGATGTGATGGTAAAATTTCGCCGGCTGAATGAAAAAGACCTTTACACTCAGCTGGAGCGAATCAGAAAGATGTCAGACATTGAAGAGGAGCGTCTGCCTCCAATCGGCCTGCTCACATCAGATGGCAGAACACAGTGGGCCGAGGCTCGCAACGTACTGATCAAAGGTCAGACATCATTTATCTTCAACTCTCACAACCTATATCTCTGCCTAGACCTGCAATTTGACATACAAATACTAAGAAACAAAACAACCTCAGTTTATCTGAAAAAACAACTCAAAATCCCCCTGATAAAAGCAGAAGTTCTTTACAGGTTAATGGAACTGACATACAGTACACAAAATGTAATGCTTCTCGATGGGGTGCAGATTCTACCAACAGGGACTCTCTGGACATGATTGAGCGCTGTCTGTGTCTGGTGTGTTTGGATGAGGAAACTGCCACTGAACTGAATGACAGCAACAGAGCTTTGCTAATGCTTCATGGAGGAGGAATGGATAAAAACGGGGGCAACCGGTGGTACGACAAACCCATGCAGGTACAAAAACCCACAAATGGATTTACTGTATATTCCATTGATCACATGATTAGATCAATTTTAAAATTAAATTATGGTAATGATTTTTTTTTTTACAGTAACATGTAGTTACGCACAGTAAATAAGACAACATATGTTGTTCATGACAACATGTATGAACAATAATATAAACCATTTTAATCCAGTTTAATTGTATGCATTTATTTATTTATGACATGTACATCACGATTACATGGGACAAATCATATGCATTTGTTTAAGTGTTATAGCACACTTGCTAATTTTCGATACATATATAAATACATACATATACAATATACACACATAAGTATAATTCTTTACCTACAAATGCTATAAGACAAAGGCAGCATGATCAAACAATAAACTAATAATATCCTGTTTAATGTATTGTAAGTTAAAATGACGGTCTTGGCGGTGAATGTTTTCGAACATACCTAATTGTAATACATTACACCGTCCATTGACCGATCCTTTATAGCTTAACCCACCCTTGAGCCTATGCACCAAACCTACCTTTTGCAATACAATATGAGCACATGAAGTACATTTATTTTTTTTATTTATTTTTTTATCAAAGTAGTTAAAGCATCTTAATATTAAGTGAAACCTTAATTTGATTTAACTAATTTAAGGTGACTGCTCTTTTTTTTGTTATAATATATTGCACACAATATATATATATATATATATATATATACCTAAGAAAATATTGGGTTATTTAAGTTAACTGTGTTGGTTAAGGTTAGGTTAAAGCTACTGAATAGTACCTAGCTTTTAACCAAGTTTATGCAATGACTATAAGTGCATAGTATGAGTAACAATACTGTAAAATAAAGTGTTACCATGATTTCAGTTTGTAATAGGTGCGGATGGATGCTGTGGCGTTGTATGTGAACACTCTCCTTTTGAGGGAATAGTGCTTGTGCAGTGTTCGGAGTATCTACTGAGATACATGTAAGCCAAATTGTTATTTTATTTATGGAAAACAATTTCAAAGTAACCCAGAATGCATGGTTGGTCTGGAAAATAACCCTAACTTCTGAAAGAATCTGTAATATCTTGTTTTTTTTTTTCTTACTTACACATGATTTATGTTTTCCCAAAGAGGCAGAAGTGAAAACTAATGAGAAGGCTTGAGATTAGATACATGCCGACATTCAATAATACAATATGATGCTTGATATTGTTATCAAGGGAATAATTACATATTATTATTTAACTTCTTAGATATTAATTATTTTAAGAATATTCAGATTGCTGTATTGTTTTTTTTCTTCTGTTGATCACAAAAGGTGATATTCTGAAGAATGTTGGTACTCTGCTTGCTAGCATGAAAGCAATACACAAAACTGTACAGTTCTATTAGATATTATTATAGTAACTCTTTTACAGCTTATATCAATATCCTTATAAGACCTGTACCATGATAAAAGCTTTAGCAATTATATTTTTCAAAATTATATCGTCAAATGTCTGCTTAAACATCTAGTGCAGGGCTGAGAATAAGCTAGTGAAGATGTAATGTGATGGACTGTAAGGCTGTTTCTCTCTCAGGAAAGGAAGCCCATCTAAGCTGGTGAGAGCAGCCAGCATGAGTGAACTTCAAGCCCCCAGACGACTGCGCTGGAAATGCTCTCCAGACATCCAGACCTTCCTCACAGCCTCAGCAGACAGATTACAGAAGTGAGTCAACACAGGAGACAGGTAGCAGAGTTCTGTACACTAAAAACTATATCTGTATTAACAGCTGTCTGTATGATTCAGGGGTATTTTCTGTTCTCTGTTGATGTCTGCTTTGACTACCTTTAAAGCTGAAATTTGAACTCTGTAGTTTAACAAAGTGACTTAGTATTTTGATGCAATGTATTGTCTGGGTTGGTCATGTAAACTTTGCTACATAAACAAGGTAGTGAGCTGCCAATTCTTTTTTTTCTGTTATGGTAGAGATAAAAAGGAACATATTTGTATACAGTATGTAAATCTCTCTCTTTCCACACACGCACACAGACACACACACACACACACACACACACACACACACACACACACACACGTATTGGTTTTATACAGTGAACCGCTTATTATATGGCCCTATTCCCCTAAACCCAACCCTCACAAAAAACCTGTGGTTAAATTTGAATGTCAAAAGTGTTTTGAACATGTAACAATCCTCAAAATGTTACTGTGATACTTTTTAACAATAAAAGTAGTTGGAGCAGAAATCAAAGGTACAGCGGGGGAAAAAAAGTATTGAACATTTCACCATCTAAAGGTTCCGTTGACTTGAAATTTTCCCGGATGTTGAAACAACCAAAGAAATCCATATGTGCAAATAAATCAAATCTAATTAGTTTACAAATTATTCATTCATTCATTTTCATTTCGGCTTAGTCCCTTTAGTAATCTGGGGTCGCCACAGCGGAATGAACCGCCAACTTATCCAGCATATGTTTTACGCAGCGGATGCCCTTCCAGCTGCAACCCATCTCTGGGAAACATCCATACACACCCATTCACACTCATACACTACGGACAATTTTAGTCTACCCAATTCACCTATAGCGCATGTCTTTGGACTTGTGGGGGAAACCGGAGCACCCGGAGGAAACCCACGCCAACACAGGGAGAACATGCAAACTCCACACAGAAACGCCAACTGACCCAGCCGAGGCTCGAACCAGCGACTTCTTGCTGTGAGGCGAACGTGCTACCCACTGCGCCACTGTGAGGCCCGTTTACAAATTAAGTTATGCATAATAAAATGAAATGACGCAGGGAAAAAGTATACACATGAGGAAAGGGAGCTGTAGAAAGGCAGTGAAGACCCAGACAGCAGCTGAAAATCTTTCAGTACTTATTCAGCAACCCTCTGCCCTTCGTCATAGTAAATTAATGTTATCTGCTTCATTCAAACATCTACATTACCAGGATGATGAAAGATGAAACCAGGGTGAACATTTCAGCAAGACAATGATCCAAAACACAGCCAAGGAAACTCTCAAATGCTTTCAGAGAAAGAAAATCAAGCTGTAGAATGGCCCAGCTAATCACCTGACTTGAATCCAATATAAAATACAAATTAAAGATCAGATTTGATAGACGAGACCCACAGAACCATCAAGATTTTTACACTCTGTTGAAGTCTGTGAAAAACTCACACCTGAGCAATTCATGTGACTTCATTCTCCATACAGTATGAGAGCCGTCTTTAAGCTGCCATCACCAAAAAAGCCTTTTATACAAAGTTTTAAATACGTTTTAGTATTTCAGTACTATCTCCTTGTGTCATTTCATTGTTTTTACACATAACTAATTTTTAACTTAACTCAGCTGTTATTTTTTAATGTTTGTAATGTTTGGGTTTTTTACCAAATTCTGGTTCAATTACATGTCAGCAGCTCTTTTAAAAATATTATTCCCAGGAAAAATATGGTGAAAAATATGGTGAAAAACAACCATATTGAAATATATTACATATTTATATTTCAAATAGATGCTTTACTTTTGAATTGACAAAAAAATAATAACAAAGAAATGTTTCTTGAGCCCCAAATCCTCATTAGAATCATTTCTGATGGTGAGACTGAAAGTAAAGATGTTGAAAATCCGCTTTGCCTTCATAGAAATAGATTGCATTTAAAAGTACATATTTTTAAAAAAAGTAAAGTTTAATAATATTTCACAATATCACCATTTAAAACTTAATAATTACTTTAAAAAATAATTTTACTATAAATGCTGATATGATGTGGAGTTTGCATGTTCTCCCCGTGTTGGCGTGGGTTTCCTCCGGGTGCTCCGGTTTCCCCCACAAGTCCAAAGACATGCGGTATAGGTGAATTGGTTAAGCTAAATTGTCCGTAGTGTATGAGTGTGAATGGGTGTGTATGGATGTTTCCCAGAGATGGGTTGCAGCTGGAAGGGCATCCGCTGCGTAAAACATATGCTGGATAAGTTGGCAGTTCATTCCACTGTGGCGACCCCAGATTAATAAAGGGACTAAGCCGAAATGAAAATGAATGAATGAATGATATGATAAATAAAAGCCACATAGCTGAACTTATTTAAATATATACATATTTTAAAATATATCAACTGCTGTATCCCACAGACTTGTGAAAAACCTGGACATGAATGTCCACAAATTCACTGGTTATGGCAAAGAGTTCATCAAGAGACAGAAAATGAGCCCTGATGCTTATGTCCAAGTTGCGCTCCAGTTTACATTTTACAGGTCAGTCTTTATAATTTATTAGTGCAGCATACTGAAGATTTACTGTAAGTTTAACCTTGTTTCTTTTTTTCCTTTTTGAGTACAGATGCCATGGGCGTCTAGTGCCCACCTATGAAAGTGCATCAATACGTCGCTTTCAAGAGGGACGAGTCGACAACATTCGCTCCTCCACACCTGAAGCCTTAGCCTTTGTCAAAGCTATGGCCAGTGGCTCCAAAATCACTGTATGTGTTTTAGTGTGTAACACCATTCAATCTGCCCAGTCAATGTCAGAACAGCTTAGAAAAGAACAATAACCCCTGTCTTACTTGATATATTCAGGATGCTAAGAAAATGGAGTTGCTTTGGAGTGCCATAAAAGCTCAAACCAATTACACAATTCTAGTAAGTGAAACAGACAGCTGAATTTGAACTACAATTACACAATCTGTCATTTACAGTCAAGAAGGAGGCTGTGATTGTCATATTGCCTGTTCTACAATAAAACATTGCTTTTTCACTCTTTGCAAACAGGCAATCACAGGAATGGCAATAGACAATCACTTGCTGGGGCTGCGAGAGATTGCCAAGGAGCTGAAACTGGAAAAGCCAGAGCTGTTTTCAGATACGACCTACGGCACCAGCATCCACTTCACTCTCTCTACAAGCCAGGTTGACTAATTGAATCATAGAACATAAATGGATTTGGTATTTATAGTGTGCATGCATTTCTCATTTTAAAGTGCCCCTATTACGCTGTTCAAGTTCAAAGGTAAAACATACTTTAATTTCCTCTGAGTACACACTGCAGTATCAACTTTTTTTTCCATTGCATCTGAAATGGTTTCTTCAGGGATTCAGTTTCTTTAAACCTTGCCCTTTTTGAGAGCTACTATGCTCTTATTGATCAAATGACTCAGTCTATGGTGATTAGTCTACAGTTTTAAGCAGATGTCAAAATGAAAAGGAGGCTTGGAGGCTTCCATACCAACAGAACTGTATGGTATTACTGTATGGTACAGTTTATTTTTTGTAAGCCTAACAAATTGATCTAGCACAGTAAATAAGTTATAAGAATGTTAAAATGTTTCAAGTTTTTATTTACTCACAAAGAGCTGAATAACAAAATTAATGCCCATATTTAGTTACAAGGCTGTCGAAATCTTTGATATTCATTTCTTAGGAAAATTTTTTTAACTATTCATTCATTCATTCATTTTCATTTCGGCTTAGTCCCTTTATTAATCTGGGGTCGCCACAGCGGAATGAACCGCCAACTTATCCAGCATATGTTTTACGCAGCGGATGCCCTTCCAGCTGCAACCCATCTCTGGGAAACATCCATACACACTCATACACTACGGACAATTTAGCCTACCCAATTCACCTATACCGCATGTCTTTGGGCTTGTGGGGGAAACCGGAGCACCCGGAGGAAACCCACGCCAACACAGGGAGAACATGCAAACTCCACACAGAAACGCCAACTGACCCAGCCGAGGCTCGAACCAGCGACCTTCTTGCTATGAGGCGAACGTGCTACCCACTGCGCCACTGTGAGGCCTTTTTTTAACTAAAAGATCTCAATTACCTGTAGGATTTTAACCAAGTAAGGGACCATCAACACAGAAAGTGTTTTTTTTTCCATTTCAATACTGTACTTTTACATAGTTTTTCTAAGTAAGCAAGAATTTGATGAATGTGCATGACTGTTATGATTGCAATTTTTGCAGCACCTCGCACATAAGAACCATGTTTTTAAAATGCTGTGTCAAGTTAAAAGAACTCATCCATGTTAGTTCCAAAGCAGTAGACCAATCAGAAGAACTCAGAGGCGGGGCAAGCATAGCAAGTTTTTGTTTACAGTACCAAGTTGGCATGACAATGATTTTATTTGATGGCAACATGGTGGAGGTGCTTTTTAAAGGTGACCTATTATGCCCCTTTTTACAAGATGTAAAAGAAGTCTCTGATGTCCCTAGAGTGTGTATGTGAAATTTCAGCTCAAACTAAACCACAAATATTTTTTTTGAACTCTATGAAACTGCCCCTTTTAGGCTTTGATTCATATTGTGCCATTTTGGTGACTGTCACTTTAAATTCAAATGAGATTGTGTTGCCAGCCCTCTTTCCAAAAGAGGGTGGGGTTACAAATATCTATGTATCAGCAGATCGGTAGATTCAAAACAGGACTAACTTTATCTCTGTGAAAAGCTGAAAATCAGAAGAAGGTACTCTATGGAGACAGCAGTCTTCATTTGTGCACAAAACCAAAAATCTTTAAAGGCGGATGGCTACTTCTCACTCAGGGCTGTCTACGCTATTAGACTGAAGTTGCATAAGGGGCCGATCACACCAAACACGCATTTACATTCCAAAAACGCGAGGCGCACCACATTGCCTTTTCTGCTGACAAGAAAAAAAAGAAGCGCAGTGCGCTTTTTATGCGCTTCAAAAGTTTCCGTATTTGTCTTGACAACTTAAACACTGCAGTCACCTCAACAGAAACCCCGCCTCTGCTTTCATTTAATTGGAGAATGAAACAGACATGACTGACGTAACGAGATTTTTCCACTCAAAGTTTACTTTTTTTCAACTGCGTGCGCACAATGTGCAACGACAAAAACACGAGGCGCAGCAGGCGGTTAAAATGCGAGGCGTTTAGGGAGCATAAGCAGCACACAAAATGCTCGCGGTCGTTAGTAAACCATTCAACACATTCGGTGTGATCAGCCCTTTAGACTTTATCTTTATTAAGTGTGATTCTAAAAAATCACACTTAATAAAGATACACTTGCCACACAACTGTGCCACACAACTGTGTTTTACCTGTTATAAAAGGGATTTTTGCATAATAGGTCCCATTTAAAAAAAGTCCTAAGTTCTGTTTTGCAAATTTACAATCAAAGACATGTTATGTGTTCTGAACGGCCTCTAAAAATGCCAGTGCATATGTTTCTAGCCAACTGCAATTTAAAGCTTAATGTACATAATATATACATACTATTTTTCTTATAAGCAATCAATGTTTTTCACAATTTTGGTGCCATTTTTGTAACGGAATATTTGTAATGTTTTTCTAACTGCCAAGCATCCATCTGCAGGAAAGGAAATTGGCACCTATGAGTCTAATAGTAATATACTGAAAGAATGAACTGACCCAAACCATCTTCCTGAGCACGACATGAGCATCACAACATAACAGCAGTTGTAATTAATTAAGATGGTCAGGGCTCCTTGGTGAAATCACAGCCTGAAATCATGGTCAAAAGTACATTTAAAAAATGCCTCTGGAAAAAAAACAGCATCTTTAAGACATGGCAACAACATGAACCAATCTTTTCCAGGTCTTAGCTACAACTACAGTGTTAAAGTAAAAAAAATCAGATGAAGTAAGACTGGAATTAAGACTTATTTCAGACAGTTTAGAATCTCTATTTATCCTCCACTTTGATCTTTAAAACTTTGCAGACTTACAGCTACATCAAATGAAAAAGCATAATGGGGCACTTTAATTGTTTTAGAAAAATGTTAGCACTACATCACTAATCTTTACTCTTCAAAAAGGTTCCTACCACTGAGGAGATGTTCTGCTGCTATGGCCCAGTCGTCCCAAATGGCTACGGAGCCTGTTACAATCCTCAGATGGACCACATCCTCTTCTGCGTGTCCAGCTTCCGTGAAAGTGCGGAGAGCAGCTCAGATTTGTTTGTGAAGACTCTTGAGGGGTGCCTGAAGGAAATGCAAGATCTGTGCAGAATATGCAACACTGAAGCTAAACCAGCAGACTCCACACAAAGGCTGGAGGGAAACCCCAAGGTACTGAAGAATGGAAGCAAGTCATAACAAGAAGCAACTGTTTAGAAGACGCAGGAATTAGTGCAATTGTATTAAGAGCTTATTATAGCCTCAAATATATAGCTAGGCTGATTTAGTTAATGCTTACGCAACATAGTTAAAGTAGGCATTTCCACTGAGTCTTTAAAAAAATTGCCAAATATAATAAGTTGTTGCATAGAGATTTTATGAATTTGTAGTCACTTTACAGTGGTAGAGAGTTGATCTAAAAACTGGAGTTAGTTGGAATTATTTTATCCAATAAGATTATATGAGGATTTAAAAGGAGCAGATGAAGCTCAGATTCATAGTAGCTTTCTAAATGTGATCAGTGCTGTGTCCAAAAGCTTATGGAGCATATGAGGGGAAGGATGGCAACGGGACATGTCTAAAACCAATGATTGTATAACATCGTCTCTATTGAAATATCTTGCCATAAATTCTTAAAGCAATATAGATGTTCTTTTGGTGCCTATGATATCCCACAATTCCGTCCTTTCAATTCTAAGAAAGGTGAGCTAAAATAAAGCTGCCAAATGAAAGTTTCAGTTAGTGGTCGAAATGCAAGAAAATGTGTGTCTTGACCAGCTTTAAAAAAAATTTAATTGAGGGAGAGAGAGAGAGAGAGAGAGAGAGAGAAATAAATGATTATTGCCGGGTCTGAAGTGTCTCATTCAGGAATCCGGTCTCTAAACCCCTCCTTTCCAAGAGCATACTTTGCTTTGATTGGTCAGATGGCCTGGTGTGTTATGATTGGGTGCAAATCAAACATTTCTGAGCCTCTGCAGTGTTTGAGGGCCAAAGACAATGCTGTTCACAAGAAAACAAGCAAGTATAAATCGATTTTAGTTTAAAGCAGGTAGTTAGACTGAACTGGTTCTTTCTTTTAAGAAACAATAACCACATTGATTGTGAAAGGATGTGAAGATGAAAGTATGTTTCTTCTCTACTGAGACAACTGTAAAATCCAACAATCCTGTGCCATTTATAACAAGAAATGAATATTCATTGACAAAGCTCTCTAAATTTTGTTGTAGATCAATCTAGTCAGTTTCATTGAGTACCATAGCCCATAAATGCAGGGAAGTGATTGGTTGAGTTGCCTAAAATGAGCTGAGATCTGTCTCCAAAATCCAGTCTGTCTCAAACAAATATAGTAAATTACATATATTTTCTTCAAATTTGTATGGCCACGTACACACTGTAAAGCTTCAGGAGTCACAACTACATTACAATATGAGAAATAATTCTCTAAATTATCATCTAAAACATGACTCACTATTAA
Organism: Danio choprae; assembly: GCA_903798125.1. Lineage (NCBI taxonomy): Eukaryota > Metazoa > Chordata > Actinopteri > Cypriniformes > Danionidae > Danio > Danio choprae. The sequence continues at coordinate 10,682,088 of CAIGQW010000302.1, read as the reverse complement.
AAGTGGGATGATTGACAATTGACGTGGTAACCATAGCAATATTCTGTTATCTTGTGGTTTTGTTATCTGCTACTTCTGACCAAAGTAATATTACAGATTTGTTTTACAAGATTCAGAAGCCTGCTTCATAAAGCACACTGTTGAAGTGCTGCCATGTCTTCCAATTATAAGCCTCATTAACTTATTAAAGGGTAGTTCATCTACAAAAATGAAAACTTACTCATTATTTACTCACCCTCAAGTGGTTTCAAACCAATATGAGATTCTCCTTTTACTTATTTGCTTTTATATAGCAAGATCTGGCAACCCAAATCAGCCAATACTTTTCCCTATGATTTCTGCAGCACACATAAGAGACAGACATCTACATAAAACGTTTTTAAGTATCTCATTAACTAGTTGTTTTATTTGGTTCTGTACACATGGCGTATGATGTTTTTAAATGGGATTATCACTACCTGCAGTTTTAAAAGGACATTTGGCTGTTCAACACAGTTGTCACTCCTGAAAAATACTGTGGTGTGTATAAAACAAGACCAGAAGTTGAACTGACAAATGAAGCTGAATTGTGTGCGTGGCCTAAGATACTGTATGACTTACTTTCTTCTCTGGAAAACAAAAGACTATTTTGAAGAATGTTTGACTTGTTCGAAACATAACTAAAGGATGACTTTGTGCTTGTCACCAGAAAGCAGACTGGAAAATTAAAGTAGTTGCTTGAGCTTAGGGGGGAAAAAAGACATTACTGCTGCCTTTGAGATATTGCAGGTGTACTTGTTAAGTATGCATAGAAAAAAATATGGCACTATATATAGCTATAGCTCTTTACAATCTAAAAGTTTTTTTATTAGTTTATATTACCATATAACTAACAGTTATGGATGTCTGTATAGATACAGTACTCTGAATGATAAATCTGTGGAACTGGACCAGAAGCTGCTATTGAACTTTGTTATTGTTTGTTTAAAGTTTTATTGTTAATCAAGATGTTAAAAAAAAGATACATGAAAGTCTATTTTGGGTCTGGCCTAGATATAATAATTTATACGGTATGGTATTATAGCTTTATAATATGCAATGTATTACGTGTTCTGTAAATTGATTTTTCAATGGGCCATATTTTGAAATACACAGTCTGCATTAATGTTTAAAGAACATGACCTAATGCGAATCAGCATGTTGCATGAACAGTGTTATGTGGTTCCAGTCTGTGGGCTTGTCTTGATTTCTAATGCAATAATTGTGACAGGGATTGTTGACTTCCAGTGCAATAGCAGAAACCTTTGAAGCTAAGGTGAATAGTTTAATTACTGTACAGTGGCAAACTGACTAGCTTTTTTGTATATGTGACAGTGTGCTTATATGAAGTCTGAAAATAACATATAGTCTATATAGTATAACTAAACAAGAAAAACAATACTTGTTGTCTGTCTGATGTACATGAATGAGTGAGCTCATGTTTTTTATAATGCGAAATCATGCAGCTGAACAGCTTTTGTGTGTGTATGTCTGTATAATTTGTATAATCATACAGTATGTTCAATTGTGTTTGTTATTCTAAGTTGTTCAGTGATAGCTACTTGATAAATGTATTTTAGCACTTTATAACTAGACCAGATATCCTGTAGTAAAATAGCTTATATGAAATGGACTAACAAGCCACTCAATCATTTTACATTCCCTAGATTACATACATATGTTGGAAATAAAAACAGCCTTAGCTTAAGTGTTAGTAATAGCATATGTCAATTGTACATCATGACCTCATGTTGAGCGTGAATACATACAAAAGAGATGAAAGAGCAAATACTTGTGAAAGTGAAGATGTAACATAATGTATTTTGTTCAACTGGTGGTGGAGTGCTTAAACTGTGACGTCCTTCAACGAAGATCTTTATTTTTCTAAGTTATAGTTTTAAAAAATAAATCTATTTATCAATATAAATGTACTATATTGATGCCATAAAAGTACTAATTTAAAATGACTTTGTGGGGACTGAGTTTTTCATACAAGCATCTATAAAATACTGTTTTATTTATGTATTTTTATAATCACAACACAAAGTAAATAAAGTATTCTTTATCTTTACTCTACATTTAACATTACAATTATTTATTCCAACTACAATGACTTGTGCTGAGTGCATTAAGATTTGACGTATATTAAGTATTACTATTCACAGCCAGCTAAGCTACAGCTTTTTCTGTGTTATTGTGTTTCATTGTGATAAACCTGAAACTATTTTTTAAATATATTTAGATTATTACCCTGTTTTTTTTTTTTTTTGTAATCTGAATATTAAGATTATAAGAATATTATTAAAGTAACAATGTGATTAAAGTAACACTTGAAACAGGGAATTTAAAGTATTGCTAAATATAAAAATATACTTGCCTGGTGCACTGTATTTCCTGCTTCCTGTTTGCATGTTTCAATAGTCCCGTTCGTTACTATGGAGAGAGATGTAAACAGAAATGCAGTGTTGACAACAGCCTTGCATTGTGACTTTCGGAGAGATTTTTAATAGCCATTCATTTATAATTATGCCAACTAATTCAATAGTAACAATAAGGTACGGTCCATACGATTCGTGTGGGATTGTCGATCATAGAACGTTTCGCCTGAACGGCTTACAAGGTAACTTTGTCGAAAGCTTTGTTACATTTTCCCAAAAAAGTTACCGTTTCTAGTTACAATAACTGTAACAGTAACAGTAACTGTAACAATAACTGTAACAGAAACTGACAGAAACTGTGTGTATTTTTGCGTTTCCTCCTTCACTTCAGCGGTCCTCAAAGGCGACGGTCACCGGTGTGTCCTCGAGAAAACAGATGACTGGAATACAGTTGAGCTCATTGTGAATGGAGAGCGCGTGTATTCATGCAACATCACTGACCTTGTATTTGGTAAATTGCGTCAGCATTTGGAAACCTCTGCATTTCTGGATGATAAGAGATGTGATGCTGTCAAACTCATTTGCTCATAGGGGGTGATGGACGACTTGATCCGCTATGCCAGGAGGCCAATGACGCGGTGAGGGACGCGTACTGAACACCGAACCTGTTTCAAATTTAAGTTAGCATCGGCTTCTTTTACTGTATACACTGTATACCACAGAGGACCGTTTTGGAAGAATAAAATACAAAAGTAATTATTAGTTTCATTCTCACATAATTTTAACAATCGATCTCTATATATATTATATTCGATTCTATATATATTAGGTCTGAACTAATCAAACTTCTCACACATTTTTTGTAATTCTGAGTTCATATCTTGCATTTCAGATAAATTGTCACAATTGATTTTAAAATTCTAAAATCGTATCCTATTTCACATTACTCGTAAACTCATTTTTCATGATTCTGGGGAGCAAAACACTATTCTGGGGGGGGAAAGGGGAAAATAAATGATCTGATTATATTTTTCACAATTTAATTTCATGCAGTTTTGAGAAAAAACATTGATACTCTTATTTTTTATGACACTGACAAAAAACTATATAGACACACACACACACACACACACACACACACACAACAAAAACAAAAAA
>CAIGQW010000302.1:10648764-10666604 GCA_903798125.1 Danio choprae | reverse complement strand
AACATAATAGTTTTAATAACTGATTTCTTTTATCTTTGCCATGATGATGGTACATAATATTTAACTAGTTATTTTTCAAGATACTACTATTCATCTTATTAAGTCTTTAAAAGTGTAATTTAAAGACTTGACTAGGTTAATTAAGTTAACTAGGCAAGATAGGATCATTAGGCAAGACATTTTAAAACAATGGTTTGTTCTGTAGTCATTCATTTTCTTTTCGGCTTAGTTCCTTTATTAATCAGGGGTCGCCACAGCGGAATGAACTGCCAACTTATCCAGCATAGGTTTTACGCAGCAGATGCCCTTTCAGCTGCAACCCAGTACTGGGAAACACCCATACACTCTCATTCACACACATACACTACGGACAATTTAGCTTACCCAATTAACCTATTGCACATGTCTTTGGACTTGTGGGAGAAACCGGATACCCGGAGGAAACCCACATGAACACAGGGAGAACATGCAAACTCCACACAGAAATGCCAACTGACCCAGTCGGGGCTCGAACCAGCGACCTTCTTGGTGTGAAGCGACAGCGCTACCCACTACAGGTTTTAAAAAAATGTTTTAAACCTGGTCAAAATTAAACAAACAAGACTTTCTCCAAAAAGAAAAAATACTATAGGAAATATTGTGAAAAATTCTTGCTCTGTTAAACATCATTTGGGAAAAATTTGAAAAAGAAAAAAAAAATGTACAGGAGGACTAATAATTTGGACTTCAACAATATATCATTTTAAGGAATGTTTTCCAATCTCATGTCAGACCCAAAATGTTGAACAGTGGCACTCCAACTCTTTATGTCCTATCAGTGTGAAAGATTATGGACGGCAGTGGATCGCAGACAGGAGATGTGATACGTTCTGCTGGCTCACTCTGATGCGATGTTCAAAACAGACATCAAACCCAGTGCGATTAGACAATCTTTAAACTCTTTTAAATATCACAGTAATGATGCCCAGTGCAGGCCATCCCAACTTACAATGAGTACAAATGCATTGCATAACCTTTAAATACAGCATTACCCTAACAACCTGGGTAATTCGCATTTGAGAAATAAGGTCTTCTCACTTAGATAATGTTGTGAAATGGAGAATGTAACCACAGGGAATGTGTTTAGGCTAATTGGGGCCTGTCTGCCATGCTCATTTAAATCACAAATGTAAATCAAAAGTGTCTCTTTAAGCTAAAGTGTCCTGTCCCTGCGGGTTAGCTCTGGAAACACAGAGAATAAGGGGAGTAAACAGTTTCCTCACTGCATCAGCTGTGTGTTGCTTTCATCAATCAAGTGCACAGAGCCCAGAATCAATTACTCATAGCCATTAACTCCCTGTAAGATTTGAGAAATATCAGATACTTTTATGTATCCACATCTGGACAATATATACAGGGTATATAAACACAGAGACATTTGCCTCCACACCCCACCGAGTGGGAATGCAGGAATGCTCACTCCTCTCCTTTTCTTCATTTACATTTGAAGTCTCTCCCTCACTCCCTTCTGTTGACTCAGCCTCCTCTTCATCCAACTCACACAGAATGGTCATCTCAAAATATAAATGTTCTATATCAATGCAAGTGACCATCAAGTTTTCCTTCATGTTTGATATTACTTGAAATGTCTCAGTGCGACTGGTACAATTGTCTCGTTCTCACAGAAATAGACATAATCTAAGTAAACACTTTAAACTTTAGGCATGTTTGACCCACTACAGAAGGGGTGTCATTTGTCATGGCCCTCTACCCAAATTACACCCTGATTGCACGGCAGGTGGGCTCCCATGGGGGTTATGGGTTGACTATTTAAGAAAAAGTGTCAAGAAGCTCGACCAGATTCTGTAGCCAGATTAGCCCGTAGTATAGAGCTCTCACGCCCGTAGTATAGAGCTCTCAAGTCAGGTACACATTTTTTGATCTTAGATTTATCTTTGAGAATTTAATGTCTTGTATTGATTGTTTATGAATTGACTGAATCATTGGCATACTACATATTTACTTGACTATTCAATGGTCATGTTTGAACGCATTCTGCTTACTATGTAATTATTCATTTTAGCAGATTATGCTGTATCCATGTTTTCGCACTTCCTGCGTCAGGTTAGTAACAGACTAAAGTACAGTTGAGATGGAGCATTGGGCACACTAACTGTATTTTAGGGATCCGACTCACTCTTGATATTGATTCAAGTGTACTTCGGTGGAAAAGAAGTTATTTATGTCCAGGGCAACAAGGTGTTGCATGACTAACCTAAATTGGGTGCCTGACCCTTGTTTGAAAGTCATGTTGTTCTAAATTAAGTGTACATGGGAATCCATGAGCTTGGCTAAACCAAAATTATTATAGAGAACAGTAGTTGGTTATTGTCAGTGTTCTGTCATGTTAATGTGCTTTTTGTTGTGATCATGTGCTCCCTTTATCCTTTTCCCGCCATCGTCAGTATTCATTTATTTCACCTGTGTTCATCCCCTGTGTGTCCTTAGTTAATCATCACCCTGTCTATTTATACCCTTCCGTGTGTATCCTTTGTTTTCCGGTATTGTATTGTCTCAGCGTCGTTGTCCCGTCTGCGTGTCCTTTGTATCCAGTAAGTGTTTTGTCAATAAATCTGTCTTTTGTTTAATATCGTGTTCCCGTCTCATCATGTCTACCAGCGGGTTGTTACAGAATACCAGACCCAAAGTAGCTGCGAGTTTTCCCCCGATTTTTCTTTTATATAGTTTTTTGCCCATCAGTGTTTTATTTTTTCTCCCTCGTGTTTCTTTGGACCCCATCCACCTTCCTGTGTTTCTTCACCTCCTGCTGGAGCAGGGGGAAAGCAGCCCTAAGGACCATAGTCTAGCGACTGTGAACAGCTATCCGGGCAACGTGCTCTGCATGCCCATCATCTCTCGCAGAGCACGATCGTTCGAAGATGGTCCTCGGGGCAACATCGCCGCATATGTGGAGTGGACACTGGCAAGGAAAAAAAAATAAAAAATTGCCATTCACCGCCTTTATGAAGGAAGATCTCGTCAGTGCCACTCCCGACCCAGTGACCAGCCAAGTATCATCATCTATCTGCAGGCAGCACTTGCCAGAGCTCACCGCAGACGGAGAGCCACCCCCAGCGCACGAGCCATCGCCACCTAGATCGACAGAGCGGAGTTGCGCTGAGATGGAGGAGCTCGGGTCAGGTGTGTGAGCCGGCAACACCGCCGAAAGGGGGAGTCCTGGCGGAGATGCACGAGACCAGCGAGAGTCCCGCTCACCCCCCCTCTACAGATGGACAGCGGCTGGACACTGGGAGGTTACTCATTGACTTCTGGGGCTTTTTTAACCTTCCGCTGTTTTCAGACAGCAATAAACCTACCAGTCAACTGTTTTCAGACAGTCTTTTAATCATCCTTTCCAAGGAAAACCGCAGATCCAGAGACATAAGTAGCTTCCCACGGTCCCCCAGAACTGCAGCCAGTCAGCCAGCTCCAGCACTGCTGCAGTCAACCAGCCCCCCAGCTCGCCCTCAAGCTCCGGAAATGGAGCTCGCTTGTGGGTGCTACCTGCCAGCGTCGCCCTCTGGAGGGTGTCGCCCAGCGCCAGCTTCTCCAACCTCCGAGCTGCGGACTCCACCTCGGCCCTTCGACCCTAGGGCTCCGCGTTGGCTCACTCCTCCCTCGTCTCTGTCGTGGGCCGTCCGCCCACTAGCTCCGCCAGGCTCCCTCGTCCCTCCGACTCCACCTTGGTCAGTTGTCGCCCTTCCTTCGCCTCTGGACTCCACTCCTCCGGCTGCACCTCGTCGCACCGTCCTACCGGCTGCGTTGAGCTCTTCCTTCCCACCAGCTACCCCTTGGTCCTCTGTCACTCTGGCTCCGCCGTGGGCTTCCGGAACCCTGCCGTCACCTTGCTTGGGTGAGCCGCCTGCTTCACCCGGCCCTCAGAAACCTCGGCGTCACCTTCGCCCTTCGGCTCTCCGTCACTTCCTTGGGCTCCACCGCCATCAGCGGCGTCTCCCTCGGTCGGCCCCCCGGAGTCAGCAGCCACTCCTCCTCCACGGATCCTCCCTGCCTCGACTCCACCCGGGGCCGTCCTTCTGGCTGTGTCCTGGGTCCTCCTGCTCCAGTTCTCTTCCTGTTCCTCCCTAAGACTCCTCCCTGGTACCCTCCCCTTCTACCCTCCTTCATTCTGTTGTTGTTTCGTGCGAGGACGTGCCTTCAAAGGGGGGGGGGGGTGGGGGGTTACTGTCAGTGTTCTGTCATGTCCATGTGCTTTTTGTTGTGATCATGTGCTCCCTTTGTCCTTTTCACGCCATCGTCAGTATTCATTTATTTAACCTGTGTTCATCCCCTGTGTGTCCTTAGTTAATCATCACCCTGTCTATTTATACCCTTCCGTGTGTATCCTTCGTTGTCCGGTATTGTATTGTCTCAGCGTCATTGTCCTGTCTGCGTGTTCCTTGTATCCAGTTTGTATTCCAGTAAGTGTTTGTCAATAAATCCGTTTCATTTGTTAAGTATCGTGTTCCCGTCTCATCATGTCACCGTCCAGCGAGTTGTTACAGTTATATTATAGTTGGTTATTTATAATAATGGCCTTGACCTCTGATTAGAATTAATATTACCTTTAACTCAAGGGTGTACATCTAAGGGGACTAATCAAAAATACTTCAAATTGAGCAAGAATAGGAAGCGGCCATCTAAAAGTATTAGTCAATTACCTCTGATTAATAAGCAAGACTGATAAGAGTGTGGCTGTAAGGGATGTCACCGGCCAAGGCCATTCCTCTGAGTGACATGAGCACCCGAATGAACAAATGTAATATATACGAGCAAAGACAAAAGGTTCAAACATTGATCTAAATTACATATTGAACGAATCTTCCAAATGTTTTATGATTGGAATCAGATTAAACGAAGATAAATATATTAATATACTAAACCACCTCATATTAAAATTGGAGTCAGATATGAGTTAAATTTAAACTAAAATGACATTATGCACTGGAAAGGCCGAACACGCAGTGAACCTTCACCCACCAGTGGACACCTTCATTGGACTAACTGACTGGACCTTACACCTTTAAAGCTGAAACAGGCACATTTTGCAGAGATATCTCACCAGCTTTATGTGATTCAGAAGTCATATGCTTGTTAGCTTTTTTAGTTCTGCCAGACATTAGTTTTTGCCTAATCAATTTAGTTTTCAAATCTTCAATAATGTCCATGTATTGTTCACATCTTTTAGCCAAGTGTAATTGATCATCTAGTAGTTTGTCTAGAATCTGCTGCGAGCAGTTCTATCCTTTAATTTTGCAAATACCTTTGTTAAGCTTGCGTAGGCTAGAGGCATTCAGGTAATTTACAGCCTCAATGATTTATTTTTGTTTAAATTTCTTTGTTTAATGCCCACTGTTTTCCACCATATGGAAATTTCCTCACTAGTAGCGTCCAAATAAGTGGCCCTTTCTAGCGAGTTTGTACAGTACAAGCTCATCATTTTCAGTCCACAATGTAAACAGGTCATGATGGTTATAAATATTCCACTCCATGTTGGAGGACATTTACTTGGATTTCACAGTGAGATGATCACTTGGATTATTCTGATACTTCTAATTCCTGTTACATAAAATTTATGCAAATGGAGACTTTTCCTACCATGCCATGAAGCAATGAAAACAGACGTACCCACTCTGTGGTTAGAAGTTCAGCTTTAAGCCACTCAGAAGAGTTCTCATTCTGATGACCATTGTGTGTCCAAGAGTCAAATAATCCATTTCCAGGATAAGCAAAGTAGATGTTGATCCAAAAAGTATCATGCGATTAAAATTGTTATCACGTCGGGGTCACCAAACTGTAAGGCTTGAACCTGCTATTCTGAACCAGTAATCAAAAACAGAAAGCAGTTAAAGGAGGGTGTGTTTAAAGTCCTCAAAAAATCAAAACTAACCATATGATTTTGTTAGCTCAAATTGCTAGTTTTGTGGTGAACAACTCATTTGTGCATGTCATTAAGAAAAAAAAAAATGGTTGCCTTTCTAATCTTCAATTGAAATCTGAAAATGCACTTCCTGTTGTTTTTTTTTACAGTTGTCAGATTATGTATATCTTCGGAAATGGGCCTGGCTAACATATTTAACCACACTACTTCAACTGTCAGTTTTGACAACAAACAGAAATGGTAAGGAGAAGGAGTCTGTTAGCTTGTAGAACTCTCCCTAAACCCTTTTCCCATCTTTCAGAATGAAATGCCTACTTTACTACATCCAATCAGTTTGCAGAAAAAACAAAAAACAAGCCACGCCCACTGTTTTGTCATTTAATATTCAGTTTCTCTAGGAACTGCGTCACAATATGAAAAAAATAACGGTTGTGGCTTTCGGTTTATGGGGACTTTAAATACATTTTTTATCTGACTCCATTATAATTCATCTGACTCCATTAAAGTTGTTATCATCATTAAAAAAAGAGAAAGAATCTTAAAGCCTTAAAGCAGGTAAAGTTGTTTAAATATACAGATAGTAGAATGAAACAAACTAACATACTGTAAAGAAAAGCTTAGCTGTAACATATGCACTGCTGTGTAACAAAGCCAGTGAAACTGCCTTTGTTAGCAGATGAGGTTACGCACCGGTGCGTGGGAGAAGCATAGTAAAAGCCATTCTCCCTGATCAACAATTTTCTTATACCCTGAGCAAAGCATTGTCAAACATGAGTGAAATACCAACCCTCAAAACCAGCTAAACATGAAAGCAAAGTTGAGGAGATAAAGTGGGGGAAAAGTATATTAACATACAGTATTCTCCTCCTTCAGTATTCTCCCCACAATAGTTCATAGATTGTATATTGAAATATATCAATGTCTCTGTTGATTTCATCACTACAGTGATGAAGTCATAAACTGTCAAATGACACCAAACATGACAAAGTTATATGAAGGAAGATCACAAGCAGATGAATTGTGTATGGTGAAAAGCACATGGTTACTGTAAACAAAGGCAGAGATGTGTATTGGAGTTGTGAGGAACTCTGCCATGCCAGGAGGACCCATCCCGTGCTTAGAATGTCTCAGTAGTCCTTCATTAGCATAGAAGGAATAGCATATAATATTTTCTCAGCTTACTCTCCCTGAGTAACAAGCAAAACCAGCAGACTGAAGCACACCAATATGTTCACTCCCTCAGCCTTTGCGTGAGGAAAAAAAAATGGGGTATATATGCACCAGCAGACAATTTACTTTGATAAAAAGGCTCATAACACACAAGCCACTTTGCTCACGTCTTTCACTCACATTTTACCTTCATTACGCTCTAAGCAAAGCATAAAACTGTCTGGTGGAGCCCATTGAGAGAAAACATAGAGTCAAAAACTGTAAAGTGAATCAGTAAATAATGCTATTTGTGTTGCGATGAATGCCTCAGAGTTTCATTGAAGTGTGGACTGTTTTCAAGTGAACCTGGCTGCCAAAAATACTCGGATGAAAATGAACAGACGTGGGAGTATGTGTCTCTATACTGCTGTTGGGTGACATAAACCGGGTTTCCTGCAGAAGCAGTACCGTGACGGCACCATGTGGGTGTCTCTGCTCCACTCCCAGAGGAGTCCGGCTGTGTGCGACAAGCTGACGTCATTTGTCAATGAGTTGACATCTGAGTTTTAATGTAGCCATAAGGTAGAGAATATTTACTTGCCTATTTTTAGTTCGAATCGAGTCAGCTGAAGATTGTTAAGCATACCGATTCATGAAAAACAACTGAGGCTCCACCTTCAAGGATTCGTTCACTTAAGAATGAAAATATAGAGCTAATGTTTCTTTCTTTCTTTCTTCAATTAAAAAACAAGGTTTTGTGGAAAAATTTAAGGATTTTCATTGAGCTTCAAGGAATAAGGGTCTTATCTAGCAAAATGATTGGTCTTTTTTATTTATTAAATGTATGCACTTCATGACCACAAAAAGCTTATCTGGCACTAGCTCTGGGATGAAAGCATTTGAAATTCAATTCAATTCAATTTCAATTCAATTAATATTTATTTATATAGCACTTTTACCCCGAAGATCGTGTCAACGCATCTTAACATAGATGAAATTCTAGTAAATTGAAACTGCTTCAGTCCAGTTGCAGCTAAAACAAATCAGGACATTATTTTTGTGTTGAAAGTGAAATAATCCTTTAAAGGGATAGTTCATCCAAAAATTAAAATTATCTCATTATTTAATTTCCCTCATGTGGTTTTAAACCTTTATGGGTTTCTTTCTTCTGTTACATTACACAAAAGAAGATATTTTGAAGAATGGTATTTGCTGGAACCCAACAACTTCCATCAAAGAAAAACAAAAATACTATGGAATTTCCCAGAAAGTCCCAGCATTTACTAAATATAGTATTTTATGTTTAACAGAAGCATTTTTTAAGATATATGGTGTTTTGTGATATTTCAAATTAGGAGGCATCAGTATATGCAATATGGGTATTGCTTCAATGATACTTGCATTTTTCTGGATAGTGACTTTACAAATTTCTCAAAAATTTGGGTACTAAATGATTACTTGGATATTATTATTATTATCATTATTATTATTATTATTATTATTATTATTAAGATTTTTAATTATTATTCATTCATTCATTTATTTTCATTTCGGCTTAGTCCCTTTATTAATCTGGGGTCGCCACAGCGGAATGAACCGCCAACTTATCCAGCATATGTTTTACGCAGCGGATGCCCTTCCAGCTGCAACCCATCTCTGGGAAACATCCATACACACCCATTCACACTCATACACTACGGACAATTTAGCTTTTCCAATTCACCTGTACCGCATGTCTTTGGACTTGTGGGGGAAACCGGAGCACCCGGAGGAAACCCACGCCAACACAGGGAGAACAATTTTTATTATTATTACATATATATATTTTTTCTGTCTTCATTTTGATAGACAAAGGGTGTTTTGAAGAGTACATAATTACTTATTTGTATTACGCGCTGTGATTTGCTTTCATTGATGATGTTCACTGAATAGTATTTTTAAATATGTTGTTTTTCTGTGTATATGTCTGATAAAAGTCATGGGACTGAAACATCATATATAATAAAATATTCATACAGACAGTGTGCAGGATTGTTTGTTTCTCTTGTGTTCAACAGAAGAAGAAAAAACTCAAATAGGTTTTGAACAAGTGAAGGGTGAAAAATGATGAGGTAATTTTCAATTTTGAGTGAACTATCCCTTTAATAGCATGTGCTGAACTTCTTTACTTTTTGCTCCATAAATCATAAAAGACAAAAAAAATAAAAAATAAATAAAGAGTATTAAAAGTGCATTGACTGTCTTACCTAAATGTTCCTCTTTCTACATCTTGTCCACTGAGTCTCACGTGAATGCCGTCCTTCAACAAAGAGCCAAATGCCATGTACTCTGCCAGGGCCCAGTCTGCCATGCGCTTTGCAATCATATCCGCTCGTCCTCGAAGGATACGTGATAAGCCTGAAATAACACAGATACAGAATTTATGGAAATTAACATATGTGTACCTTGTGTTGAGTCAATTACTGAAAATAAATCACATTTTCTAAAATAAAGTTGATCCAACTTGATGTTGGCTTACAAAATCCATCTTTGATAGACTAATAAGATAGATGTCAGGAATCTGCCACACCGGTTTTGTAAATTCACGTTTTGAATAGTCCTGTCTTGTCCTGTATGTTGTGCTCGGCTCGAGTTTTCTCGGCTCGAGCACTCGCTTTCTGTCATTGTATGCGTGTTCTCGTTTTACATGAGCACATGGCTTGTGGTGTTTTCTTGTGTCATGTGCTCTCTCGTCTATTGTCTAGTCCCACCCTCCTTGTTAACTCATTATTAGTTTATCCTGTTCACCTGTTTGTGTGTTAATTATTTCTGCTTATATTCTCCTCATGTCTACTGTCCTGTGGCAGTTCGTCGTCGTATCCTGCCTTGATTCCTGCCACCTTGCCCAGTCAAGTTTGTTTGCTTCGTTTATTTGTTTTGTTAATGTTTCCCCCTCGGGGTAGTTTGTGTTGCTTTTTGTTTTATTTTTATTATTAATAAACCCTTATTTTCTGCAATTGAGTCCTCGCTATTTTCCCCAACCACAACTGTGACAATAATTGCATAATTAATTAAAGTTCCTGACAGGTTTGTTAGTCAAAAAAGAAAAACATTTCATGGATGGAGTGAATGAATAAATGAAAGAGATTTTGAAAATTCACACTCCAGTGTTAGATAATTAGAACTAATACCATTAAACATTTCTAACTAAAAAATATAAATTTTAGCTGAAAAAAACCCCCCAAAAAACCAATTCAGTTCTTATAATCGTTATATAATTAAAACATAACTAAAAAAGATCACATATAACAAATAAAAATAATAAAAAGTACAATGGGCGGTTCATTCCGCTGTGGCGACCCCAGATTAATAAAGGGACTAAGCCGAAATGAAAATGAATGAATGAATGAAAAAGTACAATGTTTACAGTGTTATTTATAATAGTGATTCATATTAATCACTGAAATACTTAATACATAAATACATAAACATGTTAAGCATCTGGGATCGATCTTAAAAAGTCCAATAAAATCCAAAAATATTTTATAATTTTTTAAAAAATAATTAAAATAATCAAATTAACGGCAAGAAAACCAATCAATGTACAGTAATTCACTTGTTCATTGTCAACATAAAACCAGATAAACTGTAACATCATAATGCATCTTACAGTACATGTAAGTACTGTTATTAATTATCACAAATCCGAGCTTTAAAAATGTGTTCACATGCTTTCCACAGTTCATGCTCATAAAAAAAACAATCAGTGTATCCTGTTTTATCATAAACAATATCCCACTGGAATAAAGCTGCAGTCTGTATAAAGGAAATATGTTTGCCTGTCGTTTTGGTTTGATGCTCTGAGGTAGTTGTGCTTAGACGCAGGCAATAAAGCGAGTTTAGCTGGAGGACTATGGTGGTTAGGGTGATTTAGCAGAATTTAAGGCTGCCAGATTGGAGTCGGCTCTTTAAGTGTAATGGTCCCATAGTGCAACTCCATCAATCCACTATGGCTCCCCTGCGTCCTCGGCTCAGTGAAAGAAATTATTGCCCCGTTTGGAGCAATGAGACATTCCTATATCAGAAGGGCAGGAATCGTCTGTCAGAGCTTTGCTGATGTTCCACACCATTACCACCATCATCCTCCGATGCTTTGATGTCAGTTTCCAGTGTTTTGTCCCCAGTGGTTAAAGCTTAACAGTACATAAGATATAATCTAGCTGATGAACTGACTGCTGGGAACAGCCTCTGGGACTCGGCAACAATAATTAAAGTAATAGTTAAAGCAAAATAGAAAGATCTGTTGAAATTTACTCACCCTTATGCCTTTCAACACTGGCCTAATTACTACACATTATTGACTATACAATATATATTAAATGTCTATTTTGTAAATACAAATTCAGTTACAGCTATTCTATGCATCAAGCCAAATGTATATGGCAAGATCATAGCTTATTAAAATTTTACCTGAAAGTTCTGTTGTATAGTTTTATGTTTTATAGTATGTTTTTGGAAATTTACAGGCATCAGCACCCATCCACATACTTGTTTTATTATGCTCTTCCCTGGTTTGAATGTACAACCTTTTAGTTAGTAGCATAAATGAATACATACCTATATAATTTGGATTATAAACTTACAGTCACAGACCGACGCCTGAATTAAATGCTTTCCTATCAAAATCCCAGAACTCACCACTGTGAATGGCAAAGTCCTTTAGAGGGACTGAACTTGCTACTTCACCAATGTGTTTGAGCACCTCCTCACTCAGTCCAGTGGAAGGGCAGCTCATGCTCTTTGGCTCTCCATCTGGTTTGAAGAAGTCTTAAACACACAAGAGAGAACATGTCAGCATCTACGGGCACTAAATCTGTAACTCTCAACCATAGAGCTGGTTACAATTATTAGATTGACTGACATAGACTGACTTACAATTATTTAAAAATGTATATGTGACATTAAGATAAGACACCATATATAAAGATCAACCAACATATTTCTGATTTTCAAGAACTCTTTGTTTTACAGCATTTACAAAAAAAAATTGGAAAACCTACTTATCATATTAGCATTTATAAAATCAAAAATTACATTTTAAATACATTTTTAAAAGTATTAAATTGAAGCTGTGCATAAATAAATATCTGTAAATTGAAACAAGTTTCAAAAATCAAACTACATTTTAGGTGTGTTTACATGACACGGTTTTCAACTAAAATGGAAAACGTTTTTTTTTTTTTCATTTTATATGTACTGCATTTTGGAAGCATGAAAGTTACTACTGGCAGTGCATATTGCAATTTTTTTGGTAACACTTTATAATAAGGTTGTGGTTAATCTTAGTTAATGCATTTACTAACCTGAACAATACATTTATTACAGTAATTGTTCATGTTTGTTAATGTTAATGAAAATAAATTTGTTCATTGTTAGTTCATGTTAACTCACGGCATTAACTAATGTTAACAAGCATGAATTTGGATGGTAATAATGCATTAGTAAATGTTGAACTATGATTAATAAATGCTGTACATGTATTGTTCATAATTGGTTCACGTTAGTAAACACATTAACTAATGAAACCTTATTGTAAAGTGTGACCTTTTTTTTTTGTCATTTTTGCAATTCCTTTAGGATGGGTAGCATTTTAAAAACATAGTCTGTACTCTGTAAGTGAAGCTTTTTGAAAAACGTCAAGAATAAACTTCAGTTTTACAAAACTTAAGTTTTAAGTACAAAAATGTAATAGGACATGAATCCAGTTTTCAAAAATGCTAGAAAACTAGAACCTTGGGAGTCAAAAAATGTTGAAAAATACAAACCCAGAAATGCCTAGCATATAAAGTCCTGAAGATTTACCTGGCCACGGAGAGTCCAGCCAGTGGCGGATGTGCAGGATCTTCTCATCTTTGGAGCTGGTGTACGCCTCCTCGCAGATCTTGTCATATTTAGCAACCTCCTCCTGAAAACAATTCACAGAACACAGCATTAGCCCGCCATCCACTATATTCATCAAAAAGCCAGACACATGACACATTTGTGACAAATTATTAATTAATGATTCATGGCACCTATGTGCTACGGCGTAGAGAAAACAGCAAGATTCCAGTCACAATTTATTCTCTAAGTGAAATCCCCTGAGGAATGTCAGCGAGTGAAGAGTGACAGGGATGCAGTTGTAAATAAAACGAGCTGTCGCCGGGCGAGACAAGGTGTCAGCTATCCGCACTGGAGGGATGGTTTGGTCCGACGATTGTGGTTTCTACAGCGACACAAATCTGCGGCTGCTCGGGAGGAGGAGGGGTGGTGAGCGCCGAGCCCAGGGAACGAGAGCTCAGGTCAGCGGGTGAAGTATGAAACGTGTCTTTTCCAGAGCGAAAAGACATTGGCTGAGCATCTGAACACAGCCTCCATCAATTGTCAGGAAACAATATACAAGCGGCACAGGAAACATCACTTCCTAATAGGCCGGGACAACAAACAACAGCTGTGGAAAAGAAGCTTTGGATCAGTTAAAAGGTCAATTAGGATGACCTGTGGGAGGAACAACAGCAGGTGGACATGTTCACGTTGCATAATGACACGGTAATGAAATTTCCATAGGGTAAGACACAAACCTCAAACTCTTGCAGCGTTACAACTCCCTCAGAGATGAGCTTGTCAGCGTACTTTTTCAGCACGTGTTCTTGTTTGCGGATTTGCTTGTACATTAAGGGTTGCGTGAACATGGGCTCATCCATCTCATTATGTCCAAACCGACGGTAACACACCTACAGCATAATATACATCAATAATGTTAATATAAATATATATATATATACTACTTAATAATACACAAATTCAGCATCCTTAATCTACCAAAACCATTTCTGCTCTTTCATAAAATGCACGTGAAGGATTTCTGTGCTCCAACTGAGTAAAAAAATCTAATTAACTAAGGTGTGTAGAGCCAAACATGTCAATTCAAATTCAAACAGATATTATTAGTAGCACACAGAATGAGATCCAGACTGAAAAGCACAAGAGGAACACTAGAAAGAAATGAAAAGTTTACACATGATAATTTAAATTTTAATTAAGTATGTGCACTTTCTTAAAATAAATTGTTATACCTTCATTAGTCTGGATCTTATTCACAGTGCAGCTCTTTTTTAATAAGCAGGCTGCTGTGTTACAATCTGTCAACTTAAGATACAGTGTATATTGCATTTGCACATTGGTAACTGTTAGTCGTTTAGTGAAAGTTTTATTAAAATATTTTAAAAGAGTTGAAATCCTCAGGTACATTTTTAAATAATTTACTCAGTATTGCAAATGAATGGTGATTCTCTGGCATAATCATGTGATCATAAATGCAAAACAGTGACTAAATTACTTTCTAAATGAGGATCAGCGCATGTATCCTTTGTGAAAGGCCTCATAAGAAAGTGTTACTCAAGGCATTTGATTGCTGACTTGACTGTAAAAAATCTTCAAGCAGCATTTCCTTTCAATAGCATTAAATGTCACAAAAACAGTATATTAAAGTGGTCCCACTTTATATTGTTTCCTTAATTACCAGGTACTATAATCAAAAATTGAATACAGTGAAAGTAGTTGTGTTCATATTTTTTGCACAACACTTTTGGAGCTATTGAGGTGGGACAAGGACAGATTTGGTGGTATGGCTATGTTTAGGAAATGTTAAGGTGCAAGGGATGGGTCCCCAGTGTAAATGTAATTCCAGAAATTAATTGCATGTGTAATTGCATGCAGATTTTTAAAAATATATATTTAAGTACAGTGTGAAAACATGATTGTACATAATGGGTGCATTGTACCCAATGTAAATACATTGTAATTCAGGCCACAATATAAAGTGGGACCAAAATTTTAAAAATGTGATTCAGTATTTGGTGTTTGTCTGTTAAAAGCTGACAATATGTGTTAAAGGTTATTTAAAAAGTTGTCTGTTAAATCATAAAAAAAAAAAAAAGATTTTATTTTAATATCTGTTACCTGAGACCCTGCAACACCTTTACAGATTGAAGTTCCTAAGTTTTAAGAGAAAACATGATTCTTGAACCATGATAATGGATCTTTAGTCAAGCACTGGAGCAGTTTTCAAGTGATTTATCTTCACGTTAAATGAATTTTTTTGTGATATGTAGGAAGTGTCTTCACAGAATTTACCAGGTCAATCACCACATCCTTGTTGAAAGTGGTTCTCCACTCCGTTGCAATCTTGCACACATACATCACAGCCTCTGGGTCATCAGCGTTGACGTGGAAAATGGGTGCGTTGACCACGCGAGCCACATCTGTTGGGTAGGGCGATGACCGTGCCATTCGCGGATCGGTTGTGAATCCAATCTGGCAACATCGGATAACACTCATCAATCTACAACATGCAGGTCAGGGGTTACGATCCTGCTGCACCTCAGGACTCTAATAGGAAAATCTGATGTTTGATGCTAACCTGATTATTGACAACAACATGGATAGTGCCATAAGTAGTATATGAAGGCAGTTCACTGAGATGGAAGGTTTCATAGACAACTCCCTGACCGGCAAACGCAGCATCACCATGCATGAGAATGGACATCACCTGGGAAGAAATCAAATTCATTCATGGCTTGAAAACAATATTATTTGTTTATATCAGGGCTGCACAATATATCATTTCAGGATCAACATCGCAATATGCGCATCAATGTGAAATGTCAAGTCACGATTTGTATATACCAGGCTCCAGAGTCCAGAATACAAGTGATTTGTGGAGTCATTGCAAAGTTTAACCACAAAAGATTAAAAGTTATTAATTGAATACATTTTATAATATAAATGTGTTTTTAAAGGTGCCCTGTATTGAAAATCTGAATATACCTAGGCATAGTCAAACAATAAGAGTTCAGTACATGTAAATGGCCATACCATGAGCCTCAAATACATTTCCTCATTCTTGTGTAAATTCCGCAGTTGTAAACCACAGGTGAAAAGCAGGTCAATCAGAAAACAAAGCAGACTGTTACGTTACTCCTGTGGTACGCCCTCAAGATTTGCATGTACTTTAGGTGACGTTCTATGTCATCCGGTCTGCTGCCGCGTTATCAGAAGATCAGCAGTCAAAACACAGACTGTTGCACATGGGATTATTAATATGCACGCCCTAGGCTGCATTTTGAAATTACAACAATGATACTTTTCATCCCTTATTTTTAAGTTTATCAAAGTTTATATTAAACTTACTCTGTATGTGGGACTCTTATTTTGAAGCAGCAAAGATTTTGAAAGCATTTAAAATTTGTTTAAAGCATTCTGGCACGGAAAATGATATAGTTTGTAGCTTTAACAAAATTTATTTGTATTTATTTATAAGACAAGGACTATACAGTGTTATTTTACATTTAATCATTACATTTCTTTATCAGAATATAAGCCACGAAGCACTGTTCACTTCATTTGTATCTTAACTATATTGCATTCATCAATGTTTGGAATTTATTATATTTTATGAAGATGCATTACCCAAAAATCACCCATATCAATCCAAAATTACAGTTTCTTTCCAAATTAAGCTACTCAAGTCATCTTTTTTTCAATAGTTTTTTCCAATATCTTGTGTATCTAATTTGTATTATTCTAATATGCCAAAATAATGAGCCATTATACAACAGAAAAAGCAGAACATTTGGTTATGTTTTTCATATGTAATGATAATCTGAAGATAAATGTACTACCCTCCTTCCTTCAGTGTCTCCTCTGTAAAACTGCTCTGCTTTGGTCTTGCCCTGAACGACAGGATCTACAGCCTCAAGGTGAGATGGGTTAGCCATCAGTGACAATGTGATATTCTTATCCGTTTCCCTGTTTATCCGTTCATGGTACATCCCCAAGTGATATTTCACATCTCCTGAGCCCTGGAGTAGATTAAAGTGTAAAGTTTACATCAGAAAAAGCACCATGAAAAAAATGAAGTATTTGAGATGACATAATCATCTCTATTCAGTCTAAATCACCTCATCTGCAGCCTCCAGTTTGGGATCAAACTGACAGAATATTTGATCCAGATCCTTGCGAACTACGTTGGCCAGAACGTTCAGTCTGCCCCTGTGAGAAGCAGAGGTTGTGTTATTATTGCTGGGGTGGATTCATAAGAGCAGGGTGAGATTGAATGGGGCAGGTTTTAGATGTACCTGTGAGGCATTCCCATAATTACACTTTCTATACCCGCTTCACTGGACTTGTCGATGATCATCTTCAGCGCAGGGATGAGGACCTCACAGCCTTCTAGACCAAAGCGTTTCTCTGAAGACCATTTGCGAGCAAGGAAGTCCTCAAACCTAGAATAATGGATCAAGATTAACAAATTATTATTTAGCAAACTTTAATTTGTTAAATTAATATGAGAAACAAAAGGCAGTTCCACAATGTACCTGCATAAACTTAAGTTGCTAAATTTCATGGTACTAATGGTATTAGCATAGACCTGAAGATGACATTTACAACTTAAACTGGGGTAAATCTAATTATTTGTAAATTTGTGAAGCTTGTAAAGTAAAAAGCAAAATAATATTTTTAAATTTGGTATGAGATATATTTTCCGATATGTGTTTTACCAAACAAGCTGTTTCATATTTGAGGTTGATATCCGAAAAAATTCAGAATGATACAGTTTTGGGTTTTAGAGCAGTACCAAATTTTTACCTCAATAACATTTGTTTTCCATTTCATTAAATGCAGTGAACAACACAAATGAGGCTATTTTTTCAGGTTAAATTTACTTCAATTTTAATTAAAAAAAAAAAAAAAT
>CAIGQW010000302.1:10572485-10589289 GCA_903798125.1 Danio choprae | reverse complement strand
TCACCGAAAACTCTAGATCTTCACAATTTAACATCACAAAGGCCTTTAGACTAAACTAATGGAACATGGATTTGATGTGATACAATTTGTAGGAGGAGTTTGTTACACTGTAAAACATATCACTTCCTGTTGCCAGCAGGTGGCGCTATATCTGTATCTGGTTATTGGCATGTAAACGTGTTCAGGTCAGGACTGTTATCAAACATATGGATTTTGAGTCAGATCAGACAATGTATGCCTGATTTATAACAACTTCCTGTTTCGTGGCGAAGCATCAAAGTTTGAGAGGCCGCCACAGACACGCCCTTCGACGAAAACTCTAGATCTTCGCAATTTAACATCGTCAAGGCCTTTAGTTGACGATACCCAATTTTGGTGTTGATCGGATGAATTCCCTAGGAGGAGTTCGTTCAAATACCACGCCTGGAAATGGCAAAAACTGCACTTTTTCGCCAGAGGAAGTTAAAAATATCCGACTTCCTGTTGGGTTTGAGATTTCGCTCCAAGAGACTTTTTTGTAGGTTTTGGCATGTTTGTTGTGTGTGCCAATTTTCGTACGTGTGTGCTAAACGTATCTCGGGGGCTAGTCCGTCAAATGTGTATAGGTGGCGCTGTCGAGTCATTTTGCCACACCTACTTCCAAAACCTATAGTAAACGTAAATTTTCGCCACTTCTGGGGCGTGTGCAAAGTTTGGTGAGTTTTCGAGCATGTTTAGACCCTCAAAATTGCGATTCATTCCGGAGAAGAAGAAGAAGAAGAAGAATAATAAACAGTAGAATTCCAATAGGGCCTACGCACCGTTCCGGTGCTCGGTCCCTAATTAGTATAACTTTAATCGACTTTCCTGGATATTAACAAATAAACAAGAAAAGCAACAGTCAGGGATTGTATAACAAAGAAATATAGTGCAACTTCTAGCAGCATTGTAATCTGCCAACCCAGTGTTGTATACAAAGATAAAAAAGAAAAAAACAGCACTTGTCGTAAGTAATAGATTCAAGTTTTTTTTGCAGAGAACAAAAATGATTAAAATAACATTTCTCCATTGACTGTGTCCCACTGCAGGTTGCAGGATCCAAATCTTGACATTTTCCTATTAAAATGGCTTTACGAGTTTCATGGAAATGTAGTTCTGGAAAGCAAATAAAAGGCAAATGTAAGAAAATGCACATGATATACTGTAGTGATCCCAGCAGGTACTCTGACTTAAAATATTTTTAAAATTGTCCTCATTAAGTGACAATATCAGGAAAACACTTACCGGGAAAGAATACAAGAGGATTCCAATAAACAGGATCACCAGGATGAGAATAACTAATCCAATGAAAAGCCATTTGTATCTGCGCCATATGATGAACTTCATAGTCTTGCATGGATTTGTGAACCAAAGGAAGGATGTATCTGGACGGCTGTTTGAACACAATATACAGTGTTATTCACATCATCCGATGAAAGATGATACTGAACGACCAAACACTGATGTTCTTACTTTGGAGGCTCTAGTTTGGGGTTCATGTTGGGTTCATCTCTGCCTTTCCCAGCAGGCCTCTCATCCGCCTCTTTCTCCTCCACCACCTCAAGAGTCATCTCCACTTTACCCTGACATCCCAAAAACAACCTCTTTAAAGGCATAGTTCACCCAAAAATAATTTGTATAAAATCTGTTTGAGTTATTTCTTCTGTTGAACACAAAGGAAGGCTTGGGGAAAAACTTCTATAGTAATTTTTGTTCCTATACTATTAATGTCATTTGAATGCTTTTTCACATCATTCTTTAAAATATCTTGTTTTGTGTTCAACAGAAGAAGGACATTTATAAAAGTTTAGACCCACTTGAGTGTAAGTAAAACTTAGAATGTATAATCTAAGTAAACTTAGAATGTATAATCAATCTGTACTCAACTGTTTTAAACTCTTGCTACTGGTTTTTAGAGCTCCTCTATATTTGTTTAGCTCCTGTATATTTGTCTGATTTATTATCTATTCACAATCCTGTAAAGTCTCTCAGGTCATCCAACCAGAGACTATTAAATGTTCCTCAGGCTAAATTTAAATCTCAAGGTGACCGAACTTTTGCTGTTGCTGCTCCAAAACTTTGGAATAGCCTTCCAGTGTCTACAGAACAGCCTCTAAACTGCATAAGTTTACAGTCAAATTCACAATCCACCTTTTCTCTTTGGCTTTTAATTGTGGTTAGTTGTGATATGTCTGGTTTTATTCTGTGGTGTAATTTATGTTGTCCTTGATGTGAATGTTTTCACCTTAGTCAACAATAGTTGTTTTTATTGGTGCTTTATAAATAAAACTGATGTTGTTGTTGTACTTATACTTACTGTAAATCTGGGTGATATGGCCAAAAAAAGGATAATATATTTATCAGGTATACAATTTTCATATTAGTTGATATCTATAACAATCACAAAAAATGTCAAACCTCTATTTCTTTCAAGTTTAATGGCCGATTTTTGCTTCTGGGTGAAACTTATAAAAACCAGTGAATTGTTCATTTAAATGACTCTTTTCTTCTGTCAAAACATGACACAATGAACTACTATCCTGAATAACACTAGCCAGAATACATGAAGTATAAAAAATATATAAACTGTACATGTTTTAGCTTATTAAAATCTACTTAATTACTTTAATTATATTGCATTACTACTTTAATAAAATGTATGCATGTCTACATTAATAATATAAAACAATTATGCCATAAAACCACTGTGCAGTTATTGGTGTTATAGTAAATCATGGTAAAACTGTGGAATGAACTTGATCATTCATGGCACAGTGTTTCTCCTGGTTGTCTGTGCTGTGGAGAATGTCAGTGCTGTTTGTTCTGGCTTTAAACTAGATCCCCATTGTTTTCTTCACTATATTAAAGCGCTTCTCTTCTGAGATTTACACGTGATTGATTTCTGAATCAGAATGAGCTTTATACCAAGTGTGCGCAAACACACAAGGATTTTTTTTTGTGGAGACCCTTCTGCGTGTAAACAAACCTAAACTCAATTCTCAAAACTGATAAACTATCTGATTAACTCAAACAAGCATAAAATTATATTGCAATAATTACTGTTATCATTTTGTAGCACAGCTCTCTAATAGACAAAATGTAATTCATCTTTAGTTTTTTTTTAATCTGAATGCTACACTTACAGCCAGGACTTTTTTGCCATTTTCCTCCATAGCACAAGGCCACCAGCCTCTCACTGACTTCTGGGAGAAGAGCGATGAAGGCGTCAGGTTTTTGCCTGTTTGTGTTAGCATGCTTAAAGAGCACTTTTCAGGGGTCTTAGCAGGAGGGATAAGGTGAAGCAAATCCAACTCCACCGTGCCTGTTTGAGAAAGCCATGCTGTTAGAAATCTAAGCATATGTCATAAGCATTTTTAAGGGAAACCCAAAATAACACATAAAGTTGTTGATCTGAAAAAGACATTTACCCAAGTAATCATCCAGGGAGAATTTGTCATTGTCCCAAATCTGAAGAGTGAGTTTAGGAGGGATCCTGAACTCGGTTTTGTCCAGACTCCAGAAATGTTCCTGGAAATCAAATTTATTGTTAATACATTCATTCATTCATTCATTCATTCATTCATTTGCTTTTCAGCTTAGTCCCGTTATTAATCAGGGGTCGCCACAGCGGAATGAACCGCCTATCGCCTATCTATTTAATCACTTCTTCATGCCACTAACCTTTCTGGAAACCAGACACAACTGTTCTGCTGGCAAATAATCAAATCCAAATATGAATCTCCAGTTGAAATTTCCATCTCCATCTAGAGATCTGTAATGGACATCAGTTTTCTGCTTGTCCTCCTCCATTCCTGGCATCCACCTACAGTATAAACACGTGCAAATAAATATGAAAAACATATATATCATACAAATAAAAATAAAAATAAAACATTTAAATGTTTGGAGTCAGATACATTTTGAAAGCATTTTGAGCTCATCAAAGCTGCATTTATTTGATTAAAAATACAGAACAATAATATTGTGCAGTATAAAAACACAAATGATATAAAATAAAATAAAGAAATATCATTAAACTATCATAAAAAAAATCTAAATATAGTTTAACAACACTGTAAAATTATATTACAATTTAAAATCATTATTGTCTATTTTAATGTTTTAAAATGTAATAAGTTCCTGTGACTGTCTTCAGCGTCATTCAGTGATCAATCAGAAATAATTCACAACAATTACTATTATCTAAATGTTGAAAATGTATTGATTTTTCTTAATGTCTTACAGTTGAAAACAAGTGTAAAAAGCGCATATAATTTATAATTATTATAATTCTTATGCTTATTCTTATTATATTTCTAGCATTAAATTGTCTTGTGATATTTTTTGTATACTTTTAATTTCTTTTGAAGTACAATTACTTGAATGGCAGTGCAATATAAATCAATTACTCCAGAACTATTATGCTAAAATAATAATACATGGATTACCCTTTCACATAGATGTCGCTCATGTTTTCTCCTGTGATGCTGGTTTCATCCAGAATGACTTCAGTTGTATTCCAAACAACGGCTCTCAGGAAATACCTTCAATGTACAGGTAGCATTAGAACAGTAAACACACACACATAGCAGTTTTGCAAATGTGAACAGTTGATTGTACTGTTTGGGTCTGCGAGGAGTGATATCACAGAGTGGTCCTGGGATGCCAAGGTTTTTGGGGAATATTTCAACCCACATCTGAATTTTGCCCTGTCAAGACAAATTGTAATTGAGCGACACAAACAGTAGTTCTGAAATAAAATTACTGCAAGGTAGAGTTTGTTTTAGTATAAAAGCCCATTTCCACAACATACAGTAGTAAAAACAAAATTGATTAATACATAATTGATACATACATACAAACTATTTGTGAATTTAATATTTATTTAACATTTATTTAATATTTAACATTTATTCAATATTTATTTTCAATATTTTTTATTTATTTATCAATTAAACAAAAAGTTTAAATTATGAAATTGTTCTAATTATTACTCAGGTTTTTTATTCCCTAGCAAAATGACAGGACACAACACAAGCTATAATGAACTGTGAATACATTAACATTAAGTAGTACATTAATGTTTTTATTCTTGACTTGGCGGAATGGCATGG
This sequence comes from Danio choprae, assembly GCA_903798125.1. NCBI lineage: Eukaryota > Metazoa > Chordata > Actinopteri > Cypriniformes > Danionidae > Danio > Danio choprae. The sequence continues at coordinate 10,584,157 of CAIGQW010000302.1, read as the reverse complement.
AAAATCGAATAGCAAAACTTGCTGCAAAATAAATGTCATATTCAATATTTATAATACTGTATACATTGTGTGCTGATCCCTTTACTGAATGTTTGAAAAGATAATATGATACTGTTTAATGAAACCACTTTTTTAAAAATATGTGTTAATGTTAATGTCTTAATGTCATTAATGTCTTAATGACTTTTTATCTCATAATGTCAACTTTTTATCCTGTAATTATTACTTTTAAAGTTCTAGGTAGTCAGAATTGGACTTGAATATGTCATAATTTCAACCTTTTTTTCTCATACGGTGGAATGTGTGAACTGACCTGAGAGAGCGTGGGCTGGTAGCTGCTGTACAGGGTTCTGGTCTCCACATGCTCTGGGACGAGGCCTTGTCTCCTCAACACATGCAAGCAGATTCGCTCCTTAGGAGGTCCCAGGTGTGTATGGATGCTTTTATTGGCCTCTATAAGCAATGAAATATCAATTTCTCTTATTATTGACCCTTTAATGTGTCACATGTGGTACATATGTGCTGAATCAAGTAAAACTTTAGTATTAAAAATGTTATCTTTATTTATGTATATAGACTAGCATTGAAACATTTAAAACATTTTTGAAAAAAGTGTCTCAAACTCACCAAAGCTCACAATAATATTTAAAATACATTAGATCAAATATTAATGGGAAAAAATATATATTTTTACAATTTAACTCTCATAATATATTTAGATGTGTTTTACTCAGAGGAGAAACAAACATTTCCAAAAATAACATAGTTTTTAGTAAGCGAATGAATTTTTGCAAATGCTTTAGGACACTTAATATACAGTATATACATTGTCAGTTTCAGTATATACATTGTGTAATCAGATTCCAAAATGTTTGTGGGTCTGCTTAGATAATTACACTACAGTGGATTTTTAAAATGCTCATAATAATATTTATGTATTTATTTCCCTGTTATTGTACAATTATTTTAAAAGAGATATAATGTTTTAAAAAAATTTACACACTTGGTGTTTGGTCCAAATTCATGTACATCTAACTATGTAATCATCATTTTATTTGTTTGTTGATTTGATTAAGTATTAAGTATTAAGAACTTTGATGACATGCACATGATGTTGAGATCAAGGTCTAATAGTTCAATGAACATACCCAGTTCATCCAGCCTGTACTCTCGTCCTCCAAAAGCTAGGAAACTGCCATCATCTGAGATCTGGGGAGCAGGAATCCCTCTCATCCTGGCCAGATTCTGCAGGATCTGAGATGGTTTGAGCTGGTCTCTCCACTGGTTCACTCCAGATCTTTTCCAAATACAATTCAAATAGCACTGAGTACATGAATAAGTCTTGTTAAAAAAAAAAAAAGAAAATAAATGCAAGCAAGATAAACACTTACACACAGTAAGATTTTGGGATTCCACAATGAGAGCCGAAACGAGAAAGAAGTCGATTCTCAAGATCGATGACTGTTTCCCCAACCTTCTCATCAGAGCTGAGCAGATCATAATCATAGACTGAAATCTTCAAGTCCTTATCTTGTGGGATGTAGCAGTTCAGTTCGAACACCCTGTGAACAGACATTAAATTAAATACCAGAAAAACACACAATGATATATGCAAGTTGATTCATCATTACTCATGTACTCACCTCCCAAAATCTGGATTTAGAGTATTTGGTTTGTAGTGATCTCTATCATCAATCGTTTTTCTCCCCAGGGAAATCTTTATGTAAGGGTCACACTACATAAAGAAGGAATATGCACAAGTGACACGTTAAAAAAACTCACCAATCCAAAGACTTGATGTTGTTTTGTTTTGTTTGTTTTTACATGTGAACTGGCCAGTGGTGGAAAGAGTACTGAAAAATCATACTTAAATAAAGTTACCATACCACATAGGCTTCACCTACATACCATACTGTATAACTGCAGGTTAACTACGCTTATATATAATAACTTTAACTTATAATGTTTTTAGTAATTAGTTATTAGTTCAGTAAAGTTATTAGTAATAAAGTTATAGTAACTAATAACCTTAACCTTTCTGATTTTAGTGGTAATGCAATTATGTGCACCTTTTGTAAAGCTGCTCTGAAACAATAACTATTGTGACAAGTGCTATACAAATAAACTTGAATTAAATTGAACTTGCCAAAAATTGTAGAACAAGTTGAGTAAAAGTTTAAATTCTCCCTAAAGTATGAGTAAAATATAGCTTTTTTCAAAGTACACAAGAGTACCGAGTAATGAGTATTAAGCTCTGAAAATTATTCCACCTTATATCCTACAAATTAAAAATGTAGCTTAAGGTTGATGAGTTTACATGCAGAGCGTAATCTGTGTAACCTAATGTTCATCTACAGTAGCTGTGACCATATGTTAAGGCTTAGGTTATACAGTTTGAACCATGATTAATTTCAGCCATACAATAAGCATCCTTCATCTTCTCATCAGTGAAGTGCAGTCTCTTGGTTGCGTGCAATCTTCTTGGATACTCCTGATGCTTCCACACTTCTTGAGGATGGTCTGTATAATGCGATTTTCTATGCTTGGTTTGATTTGACAAGAATTACGGGACTGATTACGGGAAAATAGTGGAGTAAAAGTACCAATGCAGCACTAAAAATGTACCCAAGTAGTAAAAGTACACATTTTAAAACGTACTTATTAAAGTACAATTCCGGAAAAAAAAACTTAATTACCGTAAATTCAGTATTTGTAATTTGTTACTTTACACCACTGGAAACTCACCATGCCATTGTTGTCTTTGGGCTGCAGATCAATGCCGCGTATAATGTGGATTCTGACCAGGCACTCCTGAGGACAGCTTTCAGGCAGCTCTCTAAACTGCCGAGGTGGATCTAAGATGTTTGGGTCATCTGACAAGGGATAAACTCGAAACGAGCCCTGTCAATGCAGTCAAAAAATATTACTGAGGGCCAGATTTACTGCATTAAACAGTAAGATTGTCTATAAAAATGGCAATGAGAACAAAACATTTTGGAGATATTTCTATTAATAATATGCTAATTAAAAAACACAGACACAACAGATTATTTGCATTAAGACCAGCAAAACTATGGCTTGGTATATTTCGGTAATGTTCTCTTCTAGTATTCCAAGTGTGAACAGACAAGAGTACAGACAATTATCTTCTTCTACCACACACTCGCTGTTCTCTGCATTGTGCTTTTTGGGGTGTTAAATAAATGTTGGCACAAATACCTGTGAACCAACAACTGCAGATCTTGTATAATTATTTTAAATGCATCTGAAACCATCTGAAAAATGCAAAAAAAACTCAATCTATCTACAGTACATCTGACACTATGTGAGACAGTTTTAGTTTTGGGAAGTATCATTTCAAAAGAGTGAAACAAATCATTTCTAATCAGTAGTGTCTTCTGAATATAATGCATTCATAGAGCAAATTCACATACTGTATGTGACCGTGGACCACAAAACCATATGTTGTATAGGTACATTTTTGGCAATACAAAAATTGTATGGGTCAAAATTATACATTTTTCTATTACAGCAAAAATCAATAGAATATTAAGTAAAGATCATGATTGTTTTTTTGTAAATGTCCAACTCTAAATAGATCAAAAGAAAAATCTTTGATTAGTAATGTGCATTTCTAAGTTCTTAATTTAGACAACATTTCAAATACTGCAGTTGTACTGTAGCTTGGCCGAATATTGTCCTATACTAACAAAATATATGTCAGAAAGCTTATTTATGAATCTAAATTAAAAAAATAAAAAACACCCACACACACCTAAGACTGGTTTTGTGGTTCTGGGATACATATTGTTAACTAAATAAACCAAGTTACTTTGGTATAATTTGCCACAACATGTTAAAAAATGTAGCAAAATGGTGGATAAAGTCAGATGCTAAAATCCAGGCCTTTTCACCACCAATTCTTCACTGCATACTTATTACTGACTTTGTGTTTTCACACTGGTGAAGGTATCAGAATCATACAATGAGAATGATCCCTTTACCCAACACCACCCCTCATCCCAATCTTCACTATGACGTGAGCCAATCATGCAACAATTTAATTTTTGATATTAAAAGAGCTGATTGTTGATAAAATTACATTACTAGTAGTATCGTTAATTCTTGATATCAACAATGATGTCATCTATAACTTTCCTGCAGAGACTTGTACTTGGGTAAATCTGACTCAGTGTATTAATAACTTGGTTACTTATACATCGACCACTAGATGGCAGCCTAATATCAATTATCCTCTTTTTTTGCTTGTGGCCAAATTACTTTCTGGGTATTCTCTGAGTTAAATGCCATGGAAATCTGCCATGTTAGTAAATGTTTTTAATAGTTCATGTTATTTTACACCAGCATATTAGCAACCTGAGATTAAATGCCTTAAACCAGGTCACAATAGTGATATTGCAGATTTGTTACAGCCACAACGTCTCTTACTTGGACTCAACCTAGGCTGCTAATCTTTGTGAGGTTAGCCTAGATATTTAATGACAAGGAAATCACCACTCCTTATAAAAAGCCACTCATCTGAACAGCAAAGGAAGCTCTGTGAATAGCTGACTGGCACAGACTTGCCTTGAACTCTCCTACAACAGACGGGTCTTCCTCCTCGTCCTCCAATTTGCCCCTCTGCAGTTTGAATGTATTACAGAAATCTGTCAGACCTCTGAATTCAGGAACCGCCTCAAGCTCCGTGTTATAGACCTGAAACGGACACATATTTTTACCACTGTTCACTTGCATAACAATGGTCATACTTTATCTGCTTTAAAACATAAGCAGGATGCAAACATCCACACAGGATGGCAAGAGCGGGCAAAAACTCACTGTTAAGGTGTCATATCCCTTCTGGAGATAAGGGCCGCATTTCTCAGGCTCGTTAATGGAGGCGTAGAATTTACTCCACCAGTCCACCGTGTCCTCTTCCTATAATAGGTGGTCATAGAATAGAAGTAAGTTTGGCTGTAAAAGTCCGTCTGCAGCTATTTTTTTGCCATAACAGCACAGTTCCCATAATGATAAAGAGTTATTTATTTCATTTTCTGCAGGCTATGGAAAATCTCACTGGATGTAGTAGATAGAAACAATTATTATCATCATATTATTATCATAATGTTTAGAAGACAAATGTTTTTGTACCTGCTTAGAAGGGCTGGGGATTCTGTCCCCCATATCAATGACAACGTCTCGGGGAGCCGCTGCCATCATGGCCACTAAGACACAAAAACTTTATGTGAGAAAAACGTGATATAACAATAACCATTCTTTTCATTTAGATGTACAAATTCTTGATTATATTAGAGTAACAGTGATTCTAACGTTTGTTTTCAGTACAGTACAAGTAAGCATTCTATGATTCATGAAAGAATGCATTCAGTGATCAAAAGCGGCAGTTTTATATTGTTCCTTTATTTAGAAGTGCTGTTCTGTTTATCTTTTTGTTCTTCAATGAACATTTAACAAATATTAAGCATAATCAATAAATCATAATTTCATATAGCATATAACATATCATCTTATTAGAATCATTTAAGGAGGGTCACACCTTATAATAAGGTTTCATTAGTTAATGCATTTACTAAAATGAACTAATAATGAACACCACATGTACAGCATTTATTGTTGCAACAATCATGATTTCAACATTTACTGATGCATTATTAACAATCAAATTCATACTTCTTAACATTATTTAGAAACAAATACTGTAATAAATATATTGTTCATTGTTTGTTCATAGTAAATGCATTAACTAATATTAACTAATACAACCTTATTTAAAGTGTTACCGGATCATGTGTCACTGAAGACTGGAGTATTGAGACTGAATTTACCTTGATTATGCTATCATATGCCTGAAGTATGTTTAAAAAATACTCATAAAATAATTAAATAAAATAGAAAACAGTTCATTGAGTCTGTATATTATTATTATTCACAATATTACTGTTTCTATATTTACTTAAATACATGTATCTTGAGCATAATATCGTTTTTTTTACATATACATATAAAATACATCATATTTATCATTTATTATTAGTAAAGGTAAACAGTTACCCTTTGCAGACATAGCCACCTCGGTAGTGTCAATGTAAGGATCACATCTGAACTCCTCCAGGGAGTTTATAGTGCACTGCCCAACAACTGGTTTCCGCCCAAAGGGCCTGTGGTCAATAACTTTCAGCACGATTGGTGGAGTGTAGATCTCATCTTTAGGGAGAAGCTGGAGAGAGAGACATTTTAGGGATTCTATCCAAAAATCAACAAAGTGTCACTTACAAACAGCTTATTTATTAGAATCAAAACATGCTTCCTCAATTTCTAAAGTTAAGGTTTTAAGATAAAATCCCTATTGTATTCATTTGCATATGTTTTTTATTGTTTTGTTACAAGGCACAGGAAAAAAGCAAATCAAGATTTGCTTTGTTACATTAGTCCCCATATATATAATTCATTCATTCATTTTCTTTTCGGCTTAGTCCCTTTATTAATCTGGGGTCGCCACAGCGGAATGAACCGCCAACTTATCCAGCATATGTTTTACGCAGTGGATGCCCTTCCAGCTGCAACCCATCACTGGGAAACATCCATACACACTCATACACTATCGACAATTTAGCTTTACCCAATTCACCTTTACCGCATGTCTTTGGAATTGTGGGGGAAACCGGTGCACCCAGAGGAAACCCACGCAAACACAGGGAGAACATGCAAACTCCACACAGACATGCCAACTGACCCAGCCGGGGCTCGAACCAGTGACCTTCTTGCTGTGAGACGATTGTGCTACCCACTGCGCCACCGTGCTGCCCCATTAGTCCCCATATATATAATATATTATATATATATTGCTATATTTCCTATCAGCTTCCAAATATACAGTTTTCAGTTTTTGGTAGAGGAAACCAGGGACAAATGTAAAGAAGCAATTTTAACACATTGATTTCCTTCAATCAAAAAATATTGGTAATAAACTTTAATCTTTCCAAAAAATACCATGTAAATCTCCACATGATCTCATGGGTTGTTCTGTTCACACGTGTACCTTGGTAAAGTTTGTTTAAAGATTTTAGTTCTTGAACCACAAGTATATATAATATATCTATAACATATTAAATAAATGAACTGTAGTTTCCATTAGAATAGTTACAAGTTGCATATTATTCTGCCAATAATAGAAATAGATATTTGTTTTTTGAATGCATAATGCCTAATATTTGAAAGAATTTGAACCAAAAGAAAAGTAACATTATTAGATACGACAGCGGTAAAGTGTACATTTCAATACTGCTGCATTCCTAATATTAAACAGTGTATTTATAAATAAAACTACTAAATTATATAACTTAGAACGGTGTAGCTGACCTATAAGCAACACAACTCTAAGGTTGTAATAACAAAAGGAGGTTGCAATACAAAGAATATGGCATCTAAGCTCATAACTTCCTTTGGTTTGTTTAAACCTTCAGACCATGCAGTTTATGAGAGAATCTCAAAATAGGGCTGAAGGTTAGCGAAAGCTATTTCCTTTAAGTTACGGAGGTGCTGTACCACTTTGAGGAACAGAACTGATCCAGGGAAGTTGGGATTCTTCTTGATGTTCTTTATAGTGGCAGTCTGAATGATCTGCCCTCCACATTCAACTACCAGGCTGGGGGAGGACACCGCTGCCAGCTGATATGCCTTCATGTTCCTTAAACCCCAGGCCAGGATCTGTCAAAGCACGCAGTATGAGACACTGGTGGTAATTTTGTTTGGCTTAAACGCATTATTCACAAGGATGACTGCATTACCTCGATTGCCGTAAGCTGTACCACAGGCCTAATCCCCTGAGGAACCATGTACAGATTCTCACTTCTTCTCGGCGGGACCAGAGGCAGGTTAGCATCATTTGCCTGAGGTCAACAATAAACAGGATAAGCAAATTGTAATGGTGAGGTGGTTAGGGTGACATGCTAATTGCGACAACAGTTTTTTCCCTGGTAAATCTGCTGATCTGCAGCAGTGGATGTCTCTGCTAGTTGTGGTTTAGCTAAACATTCAGCAAAAACATACTGACTTCACTCTGCAAATGTCAAAGTACTGACACCCTATTATTATTCAGTACAAACAGTAGCAAGTACTAACAGTTTGAGGGTTAAGAATATTTACATTAAAGATGTTTTGTTACAAAGTTGAAGATACATATAGTATGATATACAGTATCAGTAAATGAAGAATGAAGATCATATGAAGATCATTTGTAGTTTCAGTAATGCCAATTTAAATGAATGTCAGTTATTGAAATGTCATGCCATTATTATGCCATTAAAGTGAATTTACTGAACCTAAAAAATGCTAATTTAACAGGATTTTTTTTACAGAAGTCTGGATTACATACAGTATATACTGATATATGAATGTTTTTATTTTACACAAACAAAAGCATGTTTTGGTCTCATTTGTTGATGTCAACTTCAGTTATTACATTTAACAATGAGCAATATATTTTGCATGCATTCATTTGTCTTAAAGTTAGTAAATAGAAAAGTACATTTTTGTTCAAAGTACTAATAATTAATAAGTCAACTTTTGTATGAATAAAGTATAAGTTAATTAGCATTAACTAACATTAATAAAAACTCAATATTATTATACTATAATTATGAAATTATATTCAAAGCTGCATTTATTTTGTTGTGTTTTCTAAGATAGGTTAGTCGTTAGTAGATAGAAATAACAATCTTTCAAGAAAAGAATTAAAAGCAACCTTTTCTTTAAGCAAGAGCTCAGCTGCTACCAGCATTTCCCCTGCACTTCGTCCCTTCATGGAGATGGGAAACCAAAAGAGTTTAGGTATTAATGGGTTGGCATGGTTTAGCTTCACCACAGGAGGACAGGTGCATCTGCCCATCGCCTCATCCTTTCCCTGAAACCCATCAATTGATCAAGATCAAAACATCATCAGAATCTTTTAAGGACGTGCAGTGCTTTTTATTCATACCATTTGGTCACTGTCATAAATCTCCAGAACAACATTGGGTGGGTTATAAGCAATGGTCTGTGGGTCTCCATAGATTTCAATGTCGTTAAAAATGAGGGTTTGGTCCCATGTGGGATTGAGGCAAGATTTAATGATCTCTGTGGTCTTGCTGGCATGCAGGAATGACACATGCACATAGGGATCTGTGGAAACACCATCAAATGATCAGTCAGATAGCACATGTCTTAGTGAGGCACTTAAATGAAATCATATTAGAACAGAACTATCTCACCAGAAAAGCTGTCCTTGTCCATAGGAAGAAGGTTCCTGGCCTGATAGACATAGACTCGGAGATGGTAGCTAAATGACTCTGTCAAAGTACATATGGTAATTGGGAAAATAACAAATACAGTTATATTCTGAGATATAAAATAGCAATTGTGTTAAAAAATAAATGCTCCATTTTGCAATTATATACATATACTATAGTTTACTACTGTAAATATAGTTTATTTAGTTTTTAATAATAATAATAATAATAATTTTATTATTACTTAGAGATAAAATAAATATTCTCTTAAAGACTCTTAAAGATTCTTTCAAAAAACTGTAAAAATCTCAATAACACCAAACTTAAAGCTGTGAAATAGTTTCGGAATTGATGTTCTGCTGTGAACTACAGATTGGTATTCTGTGTTTCCTTTTTCTATTGAGTTTTATATAATAATGTCATTAATCTGCTCTGTTCAAGATTTCTATTGGCCCTCTCTGTTGTTTTTGTTGCTTCGTTTTGTGTTGTGGAGACTGTCAGGAAGAGGAGGGGTGTGTAAATCTCAGAGATATAATCAGTGTAAGGAATTTAGAAGGAGTCCTTTAATCAGCAGGCATGAATAAATATTACTCACTGTCGAATCGGCAAAACACAGTGGGTGTGTTGGCACCAAAGAGTTTAGCCGTGTCCTTTTTGCTGCCTTTCTCGTCCTCGTCTATTCCCTAAGCAGCAAAGAAAAACAATTAAGGAAGAGGTTTAACAGAAGCTTGTTGTAATTAAGAAATATTATTTATTTCTAAAGGCATATTTGAACTAAAAATGACAATTTTGTTCTGAACACAAAAGAAGATATTTTGGAGAATGCTGGAAACTGACAGCCGTTGACTTCCACAAAATACTTTTAAAATATCTTCTTTTTTGCTCAACAGAAAAAGAAACTCACAAGGATTTGGAACAAATTAAAGGTAAGTAAATGGTGAGTAAATATACATTTTTGGGGGAAAATATCACTTTAAAGCAGGGGTGACCAACCCTGTTCCTGGTGAGCTACCTTCCTGCAAAATTCAACTCCAACCCTGGTCAAACACACCTGAACCGATGAATTAGGACTTGAAGCAGCGCTTGATAATTACAGACAGGTGTGTTTGGTCAGAGTTGCAACTGAAATATCCAGGAAGGTAGCTCTTCAGAAACAGGGTTGGTGACCCCTGCTTTAAAGTATGTGTGAATCGAACGTTTTTGGAGACTTTTATTTCAGCATAATGACATATTTCCAGTTGGACTATTGAGTAGGTGGCAGGGTTTTATTTGTATGCTCTTCCTCAAATTTTTTATTTTAAAAAAACTCAGTTTGGGAGTGTTGCCAAGCATATTTCATCCAACCTGTCAAACTGACATCATCAAAGAAGGACTGCCATTCCAGAGCTAAACCAAATGATCAGATCTTGATTAAAGATGACCAAAACAAACAGCTTTTCAGTGGATTAACTTCCGTGGATTAACCGTTCACCGTTAAGATTAACAATGTGTGCCAGCAAAATAAACATCCATATAAACAAAAACATTGATTTCATGTGGACTTAAATATCTATTAGACATCGAACTACAAAAATAAACCCTTTAATCCATTTCAATCCTATGTCAAGGACATAAGCACACGTTTCCAAGAAAACATTTGAAATCTAATTTTGTCCAGTATGCATTCAAGACTTAAACGGACTAACCAAAGCCCCCTCCAGGTTAAAGATGGCCGACGCTCCCACACGTTCAGACGGTGCCATTTTCCTCCTCCAGCGTCTGCGGCGGAAAGTGTCTGAAGAACGTTCCTTCCTGTGGAACTTCCAGCCAATCAGAGACGAGTATTCCCAGCCATCCCCGATGTCTTTCTTCTGTTGTCATAACAGCATTTATACCCATTACAGACACTATCTCAGTTAGAAATGTAATTCAGTCACAGTACAAGGTGCAAAACAACTACAAATCAAAAAGTAGTGAGGTGTTCTTGCCTCTATAGTTGGTGCTTCTGATGTCTTTCTGCGGGATCGCACCAGTCTTTTCCTGCGATGGATGTGGTACATTTTCTCAGCAGCAACCCAGGACCTGGGCTTATCATCAGGAGGAATCGTGACACCATATTCCCATCCTGACAAAAACAGTGGTTGAACACATGCTGAGCTACTGGAATAAGCTTTATGGCCTATTGCATATATAAATGTGTGACACATAATATGTATTAGTACATAATTAGGACCTAATAATAAGTGTTAGCATCAGTACATATACAATGTATTAGTATATATTAGTACATATATAATGTACACTACTGTTCAAAATCTTGATTAATTTTTTATGTTTTCTTTTTATAAAAAGTTTTCTACTTGAATATATATATATATATTTATATATATATATATATATATATAA
>CAIGQW010000302.1:10543032-10567485 GCA_903798125.1 Danio choprae | reverse complement strand
ATATATATATATATATATATATATATATGTGCATATATATATATATCATATGCACATATATATATATCATTGCCTGATTATTGATTTATCACAATTACTGTATGTATATTTATCTGTATCAGTGCAAACCATTGCGAGATAACAGCTGATTATGTGACATACTGAACAGGACCAACCAAAACAAAGGGTTAAGGAATATATATATAAACCATAATCTAACTTTCAATTTCAGATCAAACATTCCTACCTGCATGAAGATGGTTTGTGTCCTGCCGCAGTATTTGCCGATGGCCTGTTCGCTGTGGGTGGTGTACAGCACCTGATTGGCTGGGATTCGGGAGTAGGCAACACGTTTCTCTCCTCTCAGCATCCATATAATGACATCCGGCATACTGTTCTGAGGCTGCAATTTAAACAAACGTGTTAAAGGCCAAAGGGTTATGGATTGGACATATGACTTTATGGATACATTCTGTCAACAAACTCCAAACCAAATCCAGTAGAATAAGACTAATGGCAAACCTCCTCTGAGATCTGCTGCAGTCGATCAAGCCAGTCCTCTATATCGGCCATTGTGGCTCTAACATCGACGGCCTCCTCCCTCATGCGAATGGCTGCCTCCTTCACACTGGCCATGGTTTTGTCGCGCAGGTTCTTGATTTGAATATCAAGTGCTGTCAGATTTGGCTTACCCTCAAGATCTGGTAACTGGTAACTAATAGCAACAACATCAAGTTAATCACATGGCCTGAAATTGTGTGAATCATTGTTTATAAAGAATAAAGAAAATAATTGCGACATTTTTTTCAAGCAGTTCAGAATTTTTGTTGCAAGTTGTTATCTATATTTATATTCAAAGTTTTTCAGTATTACAGTTCATTCGCAATAGCAACAATTAAAATCAGAACTGTGAGAAAGTTCTTCTAACAGATAGCAATACGATAAAATAAAACATTGACTTAGATATAAACTGATTTCTGACATTTTTTACACAATTTGGATCTCACCATTTCAAGTTATTAACTTACAACTGCAACTTTATATCTAAAATGCAGAAGAAATAATATAAACTAAAAAGTACATGACAGTCACAATTTTAAGAATACCCAGAATCGCAAGATAAAAATTACGATTTATAAGACTTAAGATTTGTATTGATAGATATAAACTTCATATTGCTTTATAAAAAAAATATTAATTCATTTTATACACATAAAATTATTTATTTTTCACTTTTAATATTACAATATTAATATATTTAATATTGCATTAAATGTTGTCATATTTTCATCAACAGCATGATTTAATTTCTTTTATTAAATATGATAATAGGATAATAGATTTCTGTTGACTCTCAATAAACACTTGTTCTGAACACTAAAAATGCTCCAAGTTTAAGCAATAAACAGATGAAGATAAGAAAGTTCACCCTCTGGCATTTACCTAGAAAGGTCATCGATGACTTGGGTGACAAGTTTCAGCCAAATCTCAGCCAGGCGAGAGTCAGACACTTTTGCTAAGATGGCCGTCTTTAGAGACGTGATGTTGAATTGCTAAAGAAAGTGACAAATCAAATTTGAAATTCCTCTGAATCATTTATCAGCTCACTGAATTGCTGAATGGGACAAAGATTAAAATCCTACCAGTCGATCAGAAATATACAGAATGATGTTCACTGAATCCAAACGATGACTTATGTCCTCCCAGAAAGATGTGAGGATAACAACAGGCTTAGAATCAGCCCAGGGCAAGTAATAATAGTGATTTCCTTTGGAAAATAAAAAATAAATAAAAAAATATATTAAGAAAATAATGCAGGTCTCAAGGGCTCAAGTCTGGCCTGTTTGTATTTGCTATCACTCTGGCATTATGAGAAACTCACCATCAAAAACAGCACAATTGTACTGAGTAGTAGAGGCCAGTGGTTTGCATGTGGAGTCCAGTTTATTTCCATAGTTTCCAATGCTGACCTCAAACTGAATCGGTTCTCCAGGCTCTTGAAGCATGCAGGCACTGTGAAACACTGCACATAAGGAATATTTCCTTCTCCGTTGGTATTTCTGGACAACAAAAACACATAAAAACATTTTGAGTTCTGTTATAATAACCTCATATTAATAGAAGTTATCATATCGCTACCTTAGTATCTGCATTCAGGGCCGTTCAAGTTTAGCATAAAAGGCAGTGCTAAATATTTGTCCAGTGCAGAGGTTAATTTTAAGTTCTGAAAATTGTGGGTAATTAAACACATCATTCCACCAACCATTAGTATAAATTTTTTCGGTTTAAACAAAAAGTAGCCTCTGTAATACTGTAATTACTCTTTAGATATCATAATGGCTAAAACAACATGGTAACATTTATTGGAATTAAAAGACCAGTCCAGCTTTTTGGGGGAAAGGGTTCATTTTACAAGTTACCTAGAGCAAACAGTTGACTTAAATACATTTTTGAATCCATTCAACCTATTTCTTGTTCTGGCAGGGTCATATAATTAGCTTTGCATAATGAATTAAATCGAACTTGACCATTAGCATTTAATAAAAAACATTCAAAAAAGAGTTTTAATAATTTTCCTTCTAAAAGAAGATGGATTATATGCAATGTAGATGATCTAAATAGTGATGTGTGTGTAAATGCTGCATCTTTTGGTTCACCTTTTTATGAAAATGGATTTTGATCTCCCCCACCCCCCCAAAAATTACTTTATTTTTATTTTTGTTCACACCTGACTAATAATATAGACAATACAGTTACAATCTCTTCTTTGAATATTTGTTTTAATTATGTTATTTTGTCTATCTCTGGAAAACAATGAAAAGCTGATCACAAAAAAATACGTAAATAAATATCTAATATTTAAATATCAAAATATATCAGAAAAATATCAGATAGAACCTTATAATTCCAAGGTGAAAAAATTAATTATATCATATATCATATATATATATATCATATCATATATTCAGACTTCAGTAAGCCACAGAGTAAAAACAATACTTGCTGTTACCTGTGCCACTAAAATGTTATCGTTGGAAATGTCCTCCACCTTCTTGTCAGATTTGTCATTGAGTTGAGTTGAGAGCTCGATCAGGACCCTTCCCCGGTATGCGACCCCTTCACCCTGAGACACACACATCTACAATAACTGATCTGACAAATGACAACTGTGCAACAGGCAGCTGCTGGAGTGAATGTGAAATGGCTGCATGAAGTGTTTGCTCTTTTTTATGTAAAACAAACACTGCATAACAATAGTATCTTAAAAGAAAAGTGTTAAAGAAATATTTTCCTCCTGAGGCTGTTGCTGGCGTTGGACAGTATTTATTATGTTCTCTCTCATAGCTCTCAGCAGTCAGTCCCATAGCACAACATTTTTCTTTACTATGTACACTCACCTTGCCGTAATTCAGATCCTCATATGGGTCAGGTAGGCCAGTAAATTCTCGGGGACTTCCATAAAGGTTAATATAACAAGGCCCAAAGGCTGGAAGAAAGCCAACTTCGGCTTCTGTGGTGTCCACTGAAAAAAGTATGGATTAGAGATACTAAGAAGGATGACCAACAGATAAATTAAAAGGATTTTTTTATTTTTGTTAAACAGGTTTCTCAAAATAAAATAAAATAAAATTTAATTAAATTAAATGAAAAAATATAAAAAAATAAAATAAAATAAAATAAAACAATAATTAAATAAAATAAAATAAAATAAAATTACCATTAAAGGAAGAAGGCAGACCATTTTCTGAGGGTGATTCTGGTGACAAAAGTGAGTTTTAATCAAAATATATATTGAACAACAGTAAGCACTTTTTCAGAAAAAAAAAGTTCAGAAAAATAAAATTCTTTTCAAATAAAATTTAAAAGGAGCAATTTAATGATGCCACATTATTATTTAACATCAAATTCTAAATGAATTCACACCTGCACCGTGAGAGAGACAAACATAAATCCCTACCCTCAATTTCTCCCCCAGATGAAGCTATTTTAGTCAGATTAAGGTACGTGGTTCCAATAACATCATTCCTTGACAGCCGATCCCTGCAATAAAAAAGCAACAGTTAAATGTTGCAAGCTTACATTCAATTTAGCAAAAGTGAGAGTGAAGTCTAACATTATTACAACATATATCTACTTAATAAAATTTTAACTTCAAAAAGTTTCACAGTTGTCACAGTAGTCACAGTTTCCACAAAAATATTCAGTGGCACAACTGTCTTCAACACTCCAAATCAGCCAATTTGAATGATTTCTGAAAGATTGTGTGATCATGTGAAAATTCAGCATTAAAATAAATGTATTTAAAATCGTAGTAGTATTTCAAAACTATAGCTGTAGCCTCAGTGAGCATATGTATGCCATACTGTTTACCGTGAACATATGTACTCCACACTGCCTACTGCACATGTGAAAACCCATAAAATAATCCGCAATATAAATAACTTACCAGTCAAACGCAGTGAGTTTGATGCGTTCACACATCGAAGGGAACTGAATTGAAAGATTGAACAGTTATTGTGCTATTCATTCCTTTTGTGTACATTAGACTACAATTGTTCTAAAAAGCATCATAATCCAGTTATATTATCACTGTTTTGATTAACTGAACTTAATATGTGCTCACTTTTATTAACTTATTGACCTAGTTAAAGGTCACATGAAGTGCTCTGAAATGTGATTTTTCTATTCGATGTTTGATGTAATTTCAACTGAAAAATGAAGAGAGGGTGGGACAGAGTATCACATCCCCTTTTAAAAAAACAGCATTAGCTACTAGCCAATAGCGTCTATCACAGCTTTGCCAGTGAGAGTGGATAAGATCAAGTGCATCAAATAAAAAGCAAATGAGAAGCATCTTCAAAGGGGCGGGGCATGTCAGATACTAGAGAGCATTTGATTAGTCAAGATTTATTGAGAAACTGAAGTATGAGGTGACATGAAAGAAATTGTTGATCCATTTAAGCAGAAGTGACAGGCTTTGGATGTTTATATCAGCTTAATATTTTCTAAATGGAATTTTGTCATTGTTTTGGAGCACACTAGCTAATAGATATCCTTAAAACTAACAGACTGAAACTAACATCTGAACATTTTAATTTTAATTTCACGGGACCTTTAACATAGTTATCATCAGCCTTCTTACCTTAACCTGCAGGTGAATCAGCTGATTCCACTCAGGATTTGCATTCTTCTCTATGATCTTTGTACACACCTTAAGAAACACAAAATGAAGCAATTGATCACAATCCTTTACCAATTACACATATTCTTCAACAATAAGCATATTTTTGTTGTTGGTGTTGTTGTTGTTTTTACCTTTTTGCCTGCAAAATTGACTTCTACAAAAGGATCCACCAAATTTTTCTTGTCATCTGTTCCGCCAAATATGTGCTTTACTGTCTGAGCAAAGGCATCATCCACTGGAAATGATGAGATAAGAAGCATGTTACTGACTATTAGAGTAGAATTGGAAGTGTGTAGAATTGCAGTGGTGTGTTGCTGTCATGTTTACTCTGTGGCATGTCCTCGGCCCTGTAGATCTTCAGACTCAGTGTAGCCCATCGTAAAGCGACACCCGCTGGCAGCAGCAAGTTGCTTTCAATGTCATCCTGTTCTTCGTTGGCTTCTCGCTTTTCCACCTGATCAACGAGTTGATCATCAATGCCACACACAGACCAAGTCATAAATTAGAGATTGTTTCTATACAGGCTGCACTGTGAAACTTATGTGTAACTTATTGTCGATAATTTAATTTGTCTTTAGCTAATTTTGGTTAACTAACAGCATTCAATGCCTCGACATACAGTACAGCTGCTCTTTTTTCACTTTAACTTTAACACTTTTTTACACTACGCATACACATACAAAAAGCAACTGAGCATAGCAACTTCAGCATGCTTGCAGAGGCACTAAACTTCACCACATTCGTGTGGACAGAAAAGTTACTGTAAATAATTTTACACTGACTTGATGATTTCATTTGAAATATTGTATTATATTGACTTGTGGTTCTCAATTTCAGTCCTTGTGTCTCCACGCCCTGCACATTTTGTTTCTCTTTCTTATTTGACACACAAGGATCAGTTGATGGATCTCTCGGAGTTGACCTGAATCAGGTGTGTTAAGTAAGGAAGACATTCACAATGTGCAGGGCGGGAACTACTGAGAACCACTGATTTAGACTATAGATTATATGAGAAAATGTGACTATACTGTATGTAATATGTGACAATTTCTTACAAATAGCCTCTTTAACTTTACAACAGAATAACAAACAACAGTAAAGTTTTCAGAATGCTCTAAAAAGCATGAATGTCAACGTTTTACATTAGACATTTAGACATCTAGATCATTCAAACACAAAATGTGAATTTTCTCCATTTAGTTCCTCATTTCAAATGTATTCATATTGAAGAAGTGAACATTAAATCTCTATTTATATGCCTGACACGAAACACTGTGGAATACCCAAGAGGTGACGAAAGAATAGCTTTTTCATAATGATATATTTAATATTAAAGACAAAGTTCACCAAATGAGGAACATTTACTCATCCTTTACACTCCCTCAAATGGTTTCAGACCTTTACTGTGGCTTATTTCCTATGGTGGCCACAAAATAAGATATTCCAAAGAATGTGTGAAGCCATTAAAATCCATAATAGATTTATTTATTTTTTTAATGATGGAAGTCAAGGGCTATCAGATTCATTCTGGAAGCCATTCTTCAAAATATTTTGTGTTCAAAAGAGGAAAGAAACACAAACAGGTTAGGAATAATTAAAAAATTCATTCAGGTGAAAAATCTAAAAGGGTCACATGTGCCTTCGGTTTGAATGAGTCACAATCAACTCCCTGAAACTTTCAGAGTGACATGCATTTGGGATCTTACCGGAGGCTCGTCTCCAGTTCCTACTATGAACATGCTGACTTTCAGATAACCTCTGGCTCCAGAGACAGCCTCATCTGGGTCACCTAACAGTAGCCACTTCCTCATGATCGCATGGCCTTTCAGAGACAAGCCACACATTATCATAAACCAAAAACCTCAGTATAGTGTGTATTGGTTTGAGAAAACTGTTTAACTGTTACATTATTGTCATTGTGTTGCACAATTTATATTTCACAATCCAGCATTCACATACCAGGCTCATCGTAGATATAGCCAACATCCAACTGTTAATAGAATATTTGATGAAGTTTGTTAGAACCAAACATAAAAGTATTCTGCACAAATGTTTGTGAATATATTCAAATTGCCATAAGGATTGTATGAATTATATAAGTGTGTACCTTAAACTCCCCCATAAGACTGTCTGCTCTGAGGGAGGAGGCATTATACACCTATATTTAAGAGAGAAGCGTTTCTATTATTAGACAGACAATAAAAACGCAATGACGTACAAACTGTATGTAAACCTTAATATGAACTAGAGATGAAAGTATGAGCTCTCAGCAGAAACTATAAAATTATAATTACATATAAATGAAAATATTTGTTAACCAATTAGTTCAGTGAATCAGAATGCACACTTAAATATAAATGTGCTAGGATGAAGCAAAAAGAGGTTTTACCAGAGATTAGAAGCTTTTAGTGAAAAGTTCTCAAAAGAACCATTTATTTATAGTGTGAATAATCAAAAGAACCTTTTTGGTGTGGAATGAAAAGGTTCCATGGACGTTAAAGGTTCTTCTGAAACCATGCCAATACATTTCATTTAGAACTTTTATTATTTAATAGATTTTTATTTGAAAAAGTGTACTGCATACTTTTACAGTATGTTATTCTATTCACAGACCAAAAACTAGGGCTGGGCGATATGACAAAAATCTCGTATCACAATTTAAGTCATGTCATATCCTGATAGCGATACATATCATAACCTTTTCTGCAAATTCAATCAATAATATATTAGTTTTTATATTGACCACCTGGAAATGGATAGTATTTGCTCAAAAATCTACTTATTCATATTTAATCACATTTTTCACTTTTTAGAACAATTTTTTTTTTTAAATGAAGGAATATTAGGCAACGCGGTGGCGCAGTGGGTAGCACAATCGCCTCACAGCAAGAAGGTCGCTGGTTCGAGCCTCTGCTGAGTCAGTTGGCATTTCTGTGTGGAGTTTGCATGTTCTCCCTGTATTGGCGTTATTGGGGATTCCTCCGGGTGCTCCGGTTTCCCCCACAGGTCCAAAGACATGCTGTATAGGTGAATTGGGTAAGCTAAATTGGCTGTAGTGTATGTGTGTGAATGAGTGTGTATGGATGTTTCCCAGTGATGGGTTGCGGCTGGAAGAGCATCTGCTGCGTAAAACATATGCTGAGAAAATGAATGAATGAATGAATGAAGAAATATAAAATAAATTTGAATGAAATATGAAACACTTCAAAAACTAAGGACTACAAGCCCAACATAAAATATAATAAAATAAAATGCAAAATGTAAACATTGTACTTTTAAGATTGCAACTTTCTCACGATGCTGTTATTCATGTTTCTGAAACGATAGACTTTTTATTTTGTCCATACGATATTTATCATCATATTGCACAGCCCTAGTCAAAACATGTCAGTTTTTGATGCTGCGAGTTACTTCTTTCAAAGCTTTACAACTTAAGGCATTTCTTTATTGCCATTTCATTTATTTTGGTAACATTTTCACCACATGTTCCCATTTATTTACAACCTTGATATTTATTAAATATGGTTTACAAAAAAAAAAAAACATTAACCAATTAGTGTCCTCAGCTTTCACCATGATTGTGTAATATAATGCTTCAGGGCTGCTTTATCTTACCCGGATCATGATACTCTCATCAAAAAGCTCAGAAGGCAGCATGTTGACATTGTAGAAGAAAATCTGTGAAAGCAGTCAAAATAAAAATGTTGTATTCACAAAACAGCGCTAATAGAATTGAATGCTAATAGAAACATTTTCTCTAAAGAAGCCTCAGTTGACTATGAAACGAGGAGATTGTAGACTCACTAAAACATGCGTGAGAGTGACAGAATTATCAGAACAAAAGGAAGAAATTGGGACAGCAGGTTTTTTTAGAGCAAAGTAGACCAAAGCATGGAAGGTTTCTGTCTAATAAAACAGCATTTAGAGGTTCGAGCCTCGGCTGGGTCAGCTGGCATTTCTGTGTGGAGTTTGGATGTTCTCCCCGTGTTCACGTGGGTTTCCTCCGGGTGCTCCGGTTTCCCCCACAAGTCCAAAGAATTACCAGTGAATTGGGTAAGCTAAATTGTCCGTAGTGTATGTGTGTAGATGAATGTGTATGGATGTTTCCCAGTGATCGGGTTGCGGCTGGAAGGGCATCCGCTGCGTAAAACATATGCTGGATAAGTTGGCGGTTCATTCCGCTGTGGCGACCCCAGATTAATAAAGAGACTAAGCCGTAAAGAAAATGAATGAATGAAAACAGCATTTAGTGATGATGTGCATTTTCTTTTAAATACCTCATCAAAAAATGGATTGTTTCCTCTTCGGATCCTTGTTCTGTGTGTCTGTCCACACACACTTACTTTGGCGACAGGCTTTATGTTATTGCCGGGTAACTGTCGAGCCTCGATTACTCGAATACGAATCTGAGTAAAAAAATATCAATATATTAAAGCCCTAAAAGTTCACAAAACCCTTCAGGTATTTGGGACATTTTAACGAAATACGTACCTGGAAATCCTGGGGTTTGTTGGCCAGAGCTTTCTGCCGCTTTCGAGTTGTCCGAAGCATCTTTTTGGAGTCTTTTTTTCCAGGCTGTCCTGTGGGAGAAACTCCAGGTGCCCCGGAATCGGCCACATCACCCGCATCTTCATCACTTTGAGCACCTTTCTCCTCTTCAGCGGCTAGAAAAAAAAGCCAACAGATACATTTAAAATTTAAATAAATCTATATAAATAGCATGCAGTTAGATAGTAATAAATATTAATAAATAAATTCAATAATAAGAATATTATTTATATAATAAATATTAGATTAATAACAAAAATGTAAATAAACAATAACATAAAGATTACTCATGTTTAATACGAATATTTTAGTAAATAATAACTAGTATATATAATATCTGTAATACACTATCACTAATAAAGACTAATAAATAAACTAATATAACTAATAAATAATCGCAATATTATACAATCGTAAAGTCATTCTGCAATTTTGTAACATTTTATATAAATGATAAAATAATAAATCATTAAAAAAATTGTCCATGAAATTTAATTATTAAATGTATAAATTAATAATTAACCAAATATTACAATATTTGAAAATATTATCATACATTTGATAGGATACAAGCCCTGTCAGGTTGCTAAATTCTCTATAGGTGTTAATATGAAAATGTGTGTGGTTACATAATATAGAAATTCCGACATTAATATTGCGATTATATCCAATTGACCTAGTCGCTTTTATTTCGTTATACGATGTGAATGATTTTCATTGTTTAGCTCACAAAGACAATGTAGTCCATTCTTATAGAGTGCATGTGCTTTTTGTTTTTGAGTGATCCATTTTCTGTCTCTCATTTGCATCGTCATTTTCATACTGTATGTAAACACAAACGTCTACAATCTTCCTGCAGTGCTGAAGGGCAGTTAAACACAACTGGTTAAAATGAGCCATTTATAGTATGTAGGAAATTACCTCCAGTATCTCCAGTGTTAGCATCTCCAGTGTTTTGATCATTCGGGTTTGGGACGGTACTCGCAGGAGGCTCATAGGCAATTGTTAAATTGATAGTTGCCTGATGTAGAAAATGCAAAGTTATTATAAGTTAGGCAGCATAATTCTTTTGTTTTGTTTTAGGCAACACTGTACTAAAATATTTACCCCAATTTCCTGTTTCTTCTCATTAATTAGAGGAGTGTTCTTAGAAGGAAGAGATCTGGTCTGACCAGCAGCCAACTCTTTGAGAGATATCTTTACAGAACCAATAAATCTAGAAAGCACAAGAAAAAAACAATTCTAAACAGGTTTGTGCAACTCTGTGATTTTTCTTTGGCTCCCTTGGTAGAAATGAGTAAAGAAGACTGTAAAAAAAAGATTTATTGTTTAACCTTTTGTTCAAATTATTAGGGAAAAAAATAAGAGTTTGCTTTTGGATGAAAATAGAGGCATTCCTCTTTGTGTGCATCAGACATTTTCTTATCAACACTCCATGTCATTCTTAGTGTGCTTCTCGGAAGTGAGTGAGCTTGACAAACCACCTGTAGTAATAACACTCTCTCATCTCCATATGCAAAAGACACATTCGTGTGAACCCTATGCTTCTCAGAAACATTGTGCAATTGTGAGTGTGCTCCACACAGGTGGTTGAGCCTGACAAAAACACCTGTAGGACACACTCTCTTCTATTAGTAGTTTTACAGCACAATTGTAATTGTTCATTTACAGTGCACATGTACATTTTACAGTATTACTGGAATTTCATAGCAAATGTTTGCAAAGTAGCTAAACAACCTTTTGCTGCAAATAGGTCATGACTGAACAATTTGCTATAGTGACCCAGGGTGTATTAAAAATGTCAAATAGATAATTAAATGAATAAATAACTGGAAATGAACTGTACCTCAAAAATGCTGAATACTGAAATACAGTTGAAGGCAAAGTTTTAGCCCTCTGGTGAAATTTTTATTCTTTTCCAAATATTTTCCAAGTGCTATTTAACAGAGAGAAGATTTTTGAACACATTTTGAAACATAATAGTTTTAATAACCAATTCCTAATAACTGAATTATTTACTTTTTGCCATGATGACAGCATATACTATTTTACTGGTTATTTTGCAAGATAGTATTCTATCGTTAGTATTAGTATTCAGCTTAAAGTGCAATTTAAAGGCTTAATTAGGTTAATTAGTCTAACAATAGGCTAATTAGGCAAGTCATTGGACAGTGGTTTGTTCTGTAGCCAATCGAGAAAACAAAATATTTCTTAAGTGGGCTCATAATGTTGACCTTAATTTTTATTCCAGCCAAACTGAAATGAATAAGATTTTCTCTAGAAGAAAATATATAATACGAAATACTGTGAAATACTCCTTTGTTCTGTTTAACATACATTGGAAGCTAAATGAAAAAGAATACAAAGTTCAAAGGAGAGCTAATCATTTTGCCTTCAATATTTTTCCCAATTAGAGCAGGGATTTTTCATAGCCTTCTATGCTCATATTAACCAAGGGTGCCAATATTAGTGGTGAGGATTGCATATAGAGTTCATAACAATAAACTTCCACTTTACTGTTTCATCGACATTGTTCCACTACCTCAAATCAACAATGCCTGGGGAAACGTCAGAAATGTAATTACATCTTTAACTTTCATTTTAGCTTTTTTCATCATCCTGCACCCCTCTCTGACTAAGAAGCCACAATGACACCAGAAAGAGACCATTGAAACAGTTGTGCAATGGCTAGTGAATCAGGCTGATAGAGCAACAGAACTTGGGTGGACTCAACCACCAGATTTCAACACAAGGCAAGTACAAATGGCAAGAATGATGCAGCAAACTTTTATTTATACAGACCCATTATAATTATTCCACAGCATTGAAAAAGCATTCAAAACTTGCAGTGATTTTGTTTAGTCAATGTCTCAATTGTTATCTATAAAATGCATACTGTACATTACTGTAAGACTTTTAAATGTCTTTTTAAAAGAAAATGTCAGGCTCAAAAAAGCTGCATTTGGTCAAAATAGGGTAAAGCTAAATACAAGGTTTAATGATTACAGTCTTGTAAATTAATATGATAATAATACCCCTTCAAAAGGGCTAGGGTATAGAAACTATCTTTTAAATGTCATTTATTTCTACGATGAGAGCAACATTTTCAGTATTATTAAGATACAGTTTTCAGTGTCACACAATCATTCATAAATCATTCTAATAAGCTGATTGTAGGGCAGCACGGTGGCGCAGTGGGTAGCACAATCGCCTCACAGCAAGAAGGTCGCTGGTTCGAGCCCCGGCTGGGTCAGCTGGCGTTTCTGTGTGGAGTTTGCATGTTCTCCCCGTGCTTGCGTGGGTTTCCTCCGGGTGCTCCGGTTTCCCCCACAGTCCAAAGACATGCAGTATAGGTGAATTGGGTAAGCTAAATTGTCCGTAGTGTATGAGTGTGAATTGATGTGTATGGATGTTTACCAGTGATGGGTTGCAGCTGGAAGGGCATCCACTGCATAAAACATATGGATTAATAAAGGGACTAAGCTGAAAACAAAATGAATTATTCATTCATTCATTTTCATTTCGACTTAGTCCCTTTATTAATCTGGGGTCGCCACAGCGGAATGAACCGCCAACTTATCCAGCATATGTTTTACGCAGCGGATGCCCTTCCAGCTGCAACCCATCTCTGGGAAACATCCATACACACCCATTCACACTCATACACCACGGACAATCCAGCCTACCCAATTCACCTATACCGCATGTCTTTGGACCTGTGGGGGAAACCGGAGCACCCGGAGGAAACCCACGCCAACACAGGGAGAACATGCAAACTCCACACAGAAATGCCAACTGACCCAGCCAAGGCTCTAACCAGCGACCTTCTTGCTGTGAGGCGAACGTGCTACCCACTGCGCCACTGTGAGGCCCAGAAAATGAATTAATGTAGCTGATTGTAACTATTTTTGACCATCTAACTAACCACCTAATGCACTTTTGAAAACAGTTTTGTTTTGGGAATTATTTTGTTTTGAATGTTGGGGTGATGTTGGGGTGATGTTGGCACTGGAATTTAGATTTTTTTTTTTTTCCAACAGATCAATTGTACATAAATTTGCTGCAACCGTTACAGTATGTTTATGCTGTCTATAATATGTACCCTTTAAATCCTGGTTACTTTACAGTGGATCAAAAAGCATATTCATAATAAGTACTGTGAACATAGTAGAGGGGGAAAAACAGCTGGAAGTAATTATACCAGATCAGGGACTTGTGTGTCAGGAACAGGGACAAAAAGAGCCACATGTGAACAAAACTAAGCACTGCCTGGGATTATATACAACTTCTGTGAACACACTCACAGTGTAAAGTTTGTAAGAGTATAATATAAGCAACATAAATCACAAGCAAAGACACTGGTATGAGGCACATCCTATTGCTTACTACCACAGATGATACATTCACCATGTGTACTCAGAATCATAAGGAGATTATTAGCCTGCAACTTGTGTAATATGTGGAATATGTATAGTCACAATTGCACAATAAATCACATTACTTTGCATTTAGGGGTTAATATAGGGTTATATATGTATTAAAATGTTGCAGATTTTGAAGCAAAATTGGTACATTATCTCCTTCTGGCAGAAAAGGGTTCCAGATTGTGACTCTAAACAGCAGAAGAATGCTAGAAGCAACTGCACTGTGTTTTTTGTTTAAACAAAATACTTGATATATTTTCTGCCTTTTAGTTTAAACAACTCGTATTTTGAAAATTACAAGCAAGGAGATTCAGAATTACACTACAGATGAGTGTTTACATCCAAAACAGTGTATACGATTGTACTAACACCATCTTAAACACCAGCAATTAAGCCATATTTGATAAAACTGTTGTTGATCCATCGCATAACACATTTAAATAATGATGAAAATAAATAAATAGGTAATAATAATAATAATAATAATAATAATAATAATAATAATAATAATAATAATAATAATAATAATAATAATAAAAGACTCCACAAACGATGCAGTGAATGCAGACAGCCCCACACCTTTAAAATAGTAAAATCCCATTTGTCACAAACTGTTTCCTTCCATACACAAAACCTGCATGAAACATTTTCTTTGATGGGGGAAGTGGACTGGATCTATCTGTTTTATAATTTGTGATAATTACCAGAAGATTGTACTAGACATGTGACAGAAAATTCACTAGCTGGGTTTCCATCATCCTGTATTAATGCACATTTTGAAGTGAGAAACGAGGGAAACACCAAATTTCAAATAAAAAAATCACTTAATTCGTAACAAAAACGTTTTTATGCTTGCTTGAGGGGGTTATGGACTTGTTTGAAAAAAGGTTCATGTAAATAATGTGACATCCAAACACATTTGCTGGATAAACTCTGATGCATCGAACATTCCACTCACGTGACCAATCAGCTGTCTCTGTATGCTTGCCTTGTTTACTGCTGGTTACTAGGTTACCAATACTACAGTCAACCACTCTAACTTGATGGAAAAAACTTGCTTCGTGTTAGAATGGAAACCTGTCTAATAATACAATAAATCATGGTACTTCAAAATACCATGAAATATCCAGTCACTGAATATTTTTTCTAATTATTTTTAGAGACTTTGTTTAATGGGGGATTTTTTATATGACACTGAATGTATTCAACGCTGTAATGTTTTTCTCTTGTATATTATTTTACATGCAAAGCATGCTGGTCATACAAAGTGAAAAGTGAATTTCTGGTATATATCCAGAACACATCCCTATATTTCAATAATTTTAATTTACTTTAATTTTGTCTGACACAGAATTAATACAAAGCCTATACAGGTTTGTTTTGTATTGAGAAGACGAAAAAATGTGGTAAATTCAATTCAAGGTAAATCTCTAGTGTGTGTGTCTCAGAAACACCTACTGTATATGGACAAAATGGATATAGCAGATGTACAGTAAGGATGATAAAGATTCATAAGTGTAAACAATAGTTCATAATCCTTTGCTTACTGCATGACAGAAATACTTTGTAAGGCTTTTGGCATGAGCTTGTCTGTTCTGGAACACACTCTTGAATATTTAAACCCTCTCTGTAAATATTCAATAATTACAAGCTTAAAACGACATACCAAACTCTATTTTTTATATCAGTCTTTTTTTCTTGACAAAAATATCTTCTGGCATTTCCTTTGTCAAACAGTCACTGTGGTCTTCTGAAAAGGACTCGACGCAGACCCAGAAAACAAGACCAAATAAGATGGCAAACTGCACATGATTTACCTATGAGTCATAAAGTATTATTAAAATCTCACAAAAATGATACTTCCCGAATTTCCTCAGAATAAAATTCTTCTACAAAAGCTATTGGAAAAAAATCCAAATAAGGCCAAAGAAAAGCTTAATAAGCAGATTTCATCATTACTAAATGTCTGCAAATAAACTGATGATTCGAATAATGTCAACATCGAAATTAAACAAGTTTTTGCAGGTTTACAGTACCGTTCTATTGCTATGACACACTTTACTCTGCATGTGGCAACAAGGAATACAAACTAAAGCCAGTGTGTGCAGATGGTGGGGGGAAGCCAAGGAGAAGTCGTCTGTGTGACTCATGGAAAGTTCATTATCGTGGCAGACTGCAGTAAAACTTGCCACATGGAAGAAAAACTGCCTTTTAAACCAAACCAAATGTTCAGGGGTTTGAAGACCCAGCTTGAGTTGACTACACGAGTCTCTAACTCAAAAAGCTTGTTAAAAGGCTGATCTAAGGTGCAACTTTGGACTGTCAGGAGTCTCCCCAGCATAACACTGCAAGTTTAGACAAGGTGCTTGGGTGTGGTACTGAGGTTTTAAAGATTTTCATGTCTAGCTAGTACTTTTAATTAAGCAAAACAATTGCTAATGGAATGCTACTAATATGTTTATTAATAGAGCGCATAAAACATGTACATTTTTGTCTCATGCTTCCAAAGACTTCCTTAGCTTTACACTACAATGATTTACAGTAAAGTCACATTATGTACATAGAGTAATAATAAGCATGTGTGAAGTGATTTGCAAGGTAACCCACCACACCCACTAAGCAAATGCATGATACCATCTACACTATACCACCATCATACAGCATAATTCCCATATTACACATCAAATGAATTCAAAAAGGCTCATGCAGTGGAGCAGTGGTGGATGCAAACGTACTTGTCTTTTCCGATGGTTTCGTAGTCTTTCACAACCACTTCAATGAACGATGAGGAATCCAACGGGGAACCCTTTAAATCAAACTCAATGATCTAAAATGGAAATATCAGGTCTTGGTTAGCCACATTTAAGACCCATTGATTTAAACAACTTTATTTTAATGTCCAATATAAAAAAAACTGACCTCATTCCAAACAGGGTTTAATTCCTTGTCAATTGTTTTTGTTTTCTTTTTTTCACCTTAATGAAATCAATCATCGAACAATCAAACAACATTCATAACATTAACATGGCAGTCCAAGATTCAAAATATAAGGTTATTATCGTGGGTTGTACACTTATTTTAGTTACAGGATTACAAAGTACACATGTGCTTTGAACAGTAAAATAAGTAGTACTATCTAATAGTAAGGCTGCCCCACATCCCATCATTTAAGGGTCACCTAAAATATCTATTTCAACAACTGCACATTTTCACTTTTTTTTTTTACATTGTAGGGGAGGGACTAGTTTTCTTTTTAACGACGGGCCATTGCAATCCCTTATAAGGAAATATGGTGTTATTTTCCATATAAACAAGCAATAATACAAATCTGAGGAACAAAAACTAATGATACAATGTTAAGCTGCTTTAGAAAACGTCATGTGTCTATTCTGAAAAAAAGATATCGAACTCATCCGCTAAAACTTTTCAGTTGTGCACCTTAACTACTGAAACAGTAATGAAAAGTGTAAAGCTATAAAGTAAATAAAGTTTAAAAAAAATAAAAATAATAATAATAATGATTATAACAAAACCTCTAATGGAAAATCGTTGACTTACCCCTAAAGATGATTCCTGCTATAGGATCTGGAACTCCAATAGTTTTTTTAGGAATTCCTTTGGCGGATTCAACAACCACCTTCAACATATTGCCAAATGTTGTGAATTAGGTTTGCACAGAAGACATCGACCTAACAGATTCACTTCACGAAGAGCAGAAACATTTGCTGACCATCAGAGGAGGAAGCGCCAGTCAGACAGATGAGACGGGCTAAATGAGAGGAGGGACCACAGTCTGAACTCCAACAGCTCATAACAATTTTATTCCCTTTCATGTTTAATATATTTTAGACTGCTGTAATTTTATCTGGCGCTTTAGAATCATTATATATAGTTTTACATGCTTTTTTGCACTGAGGAGATCGATAACTCCCAAGTCAAGGTGTGTCTCGAGAGGTGAGCAACACCTACCTATATTGAAAAAAGGATGTATTAGTTGTAAGGATGATCCAGACTCATAAGTGAGAAGTGTAAAATACAGTTCATATTGCACCGAATTCTTTCTTCCACACACTAAGTTTTATTAAACACAACAAACACACACACAACAGTGCTTTGAATAATACCCTACCTGTACTCGAGCTCCACCGTGTGGCGAGATATTTTATTCATCTAATTGCGTTTATCAAAAGGGAGAAGAAAAAAAAATATTTATAACATTTCAAGTTTTTTCTCTCTTTTTCAGAAAATCGTTCAGACAACAAATGTCTTCATGCTTGAAAATCAGGTTAATGCTAGGAAATAATGAGTAATGCGCAGAAGCTATTTCATTCTGCTACACTGATACTAGAAGTTCATTAAAAGTTGACTCAAAATATCAGAGAAATAAAAAAGAAAATAAATATATACAGTCAAACCAAATTATTCATACCCCTGGCAAGTTTTTGTTCAAATGTAAATAGCTGAAACATATTAATTAGGAAAATTATAATTAATAAAAGCTGAGTTTTTTTCCCCACAATGATGCCCCTTGTAAATCGTCTAATTATCTTTTCGGAGAAGCCTGTGTCATTTCTGGTCAATAAACAAACAAACAAACAAACAAACAAACAAACAAACAAACAAACAAACAAACAAACTTGCTGGTTATAAGTAGCCTTAAGGTATGAATAATTTTGTGCTTGACTACATATATATTTAAAATAATGACTAAAAGGTGGGTATCTCTCTGAAATTACTTATTTAGCAAAGTTTTTAGTCTGATTAACACCTTATAGCACAAGCATAAAGTCATCATAGCAAGTTATAATTTCGAAACATTACTGTTATGTTTAATCATTTAAATACGCTGTCATACAAAATGATTTGCATGTATAAGGGAGAAAGGCACAGAGTGACTACACTGCAGTAGTTCAGTCTAGAAATGACATGAGCTTGGATGTGGAGTTATCCAAGGACAGCTGGTCATCAAAGATCCTCCCTAGATTCCTGACTGAATTAGGAATCCAGGCAACCCTGAAAGATAAGTAACACCCATGAGAGGGTAGATAGAAGGATCTGATGATTCACCATATCAAAGGCAGCAGCAGGTTCAGAAGAAGCAGAACTGATGATTTAGAGCCAGTTTTGGCAATCCACAGGGCTTTAGTGACTGATAGTAATGTAATGTACAAGTATATTAGTATTCTAATCTTGTCTGTCTGGAATGGCCTTATGATTCCATTATGGTACAGTACAATGTTGCCTTGAGGCAACAAGCAGTTTTATGAAATTTCCCAAAATATACTTGATAAAATACTTTTTAGAAAATACTTCTTTACATACCAATAAAGCTAACTCAGATTCTTTGCATGATATTATCCGGACAAAAATAGCTGAAAACATTCATTTTTCTTTCAAGAGTTCACACTTAGCTGATGATTGGTTATAAAGCTTGTTTGGCATGCTGTCTCGGGAGAGAGCCCTGAGCTCATAGATCCTCGAGCCCGGGGCTCCCTCCTGTTTGCAAGGCGAGAGGGGAGTTGGAGCTCAGGTAGATCTCGAGAACTCCCCTGCTGTAGTAGCTAATGAACAAATAGTGAATGCTCTTGAGATGACTACTTACTAGAAGCATGTCTATGATGCCGATTTGGATTAGTCAATTGACTTAAGTTGCATGTTTTTGGACGGTGGGAGGAAACTGGGGAACCCGGCGGAAACCCACGTGAGCAAGGGGAGAACGTGTAAACTCCACACAGAAACGTCGGCTGGCTTGGTAAGGACTAGAACCAGTGACGTTCTTGCTGTGTGGCAACAGTGCTACCCACTGGGTCACCGTGCCACCCATCTAGGAAAGGAGGAGGAGTAGGGGTGGAAGGAGGATTCTTCAAAACGAAGATGGCTGTGATATGGAACTTAGGGTATTTATAGTGGCTTAGTAATCGTCTGATTGGTGAATCATAAACTGGACAGCCGCAGCAATCATAAGCATGTGATCCTCTCGAAATTAGTTTCATTGGCTAGTATTTGTATTTTTTTCCTCCTTTAAAGAGTATTTACCAATTAAATATGTCTCATAAAAAAATAACTTAAATGGGCAACTTGGTAACAAAGGGTTAAGAATGTAACTTGCCATTAAACATAAGAAACAAGAGGTGTGGCACGCGTTTTTGGCATGTGTTTCCAAGGTGTCTCATGGTTCTGTTGAGAATAATGTCTTCTGTGTTCACGTTAACATACTCTGTGTTAACTGAACTTGGTCCCAGACGTGGTTTTGGAACCAACCTAGCTCAAGTAAGCAGGTTTAGGGTTAATCAACCCAGAGTTCAGGGTTAAGTTCAACATTTTTATTTTAAATTCGGACAAAATGTCATCAGCACGTTGCATTATACAACAACAACAACAACAACAACAACAACAACAACAACACTTTATTTTTTTTTTTTAATATATAGTTTTACTCAAACACATAACTATAAATCGTAAATAGAGAAACTTTAAACCATAACTTGGTCTCTCTATAGTTGTGTAGACGATGTGAAGTTCCTTTAACAACCAGACGATGGTGGTAAATTACAACTTTCATAATCTGAGTGTATCTTCTGGCGGTATTATTAAAGAGCATGTTTACGTCAAGCCAAATGTCTCAATTTTATTTGTATTTCAATTTTAATTCTAAAAATGATCTTACGTATTCTGATTAAAAATGTTTTTCAAAATGAAAAAAATACAATCCAAATCCAAAGGCAAGCATATACTCTCTTTAAAAAACGTCTTGTGTGGACCAGGTTCATAACAGTTATTGAATGCATGTCTGTCCGTTTATTCGGTGTATTGTAAAAGCTCGTGAATTGCCCCAGGGGAAAATAGAACAGACACTCAGAGCAGAAGGCAATATATGATTACATGTCTATTCAACCATTTTAACCAAATTATAAAACGGGTCTCTTACTCAAACCAAAAAGCCCAGTGCAGATGCTGAGGGCAAAATCCAGACACTAAAAACCTTTTCACTCGCTCTCGAACGCTTGGGCTTCCTCTCCAGGGCATTGTGAACACTTTTATCTCCGAGATAAACGGAAGAGTGCATCCTCTTCACATCTCTCAAACAAGTCTATAAAGACTGAGGGGAGCATAAAGGTTCTTCACCCTGTAACACATTTAATATGTCTTTAAAACGCTTCTAATGGTTTGACCACAATCAGGTTACAGTGGGAATTAATAGTTCTTCTAAACTAATTTTATGAGTAAATGTAGAGATGATTCTCAAAAATATCATAATCCTTTATAAGTCACTGATTTCCTGAATAATTATTAATTGAATGTATTAATAATAGTTCACATTACTATCAGTTTTGAAAACAGATTTGTGTGTGTGTGTGTGTGTGAGTGTGTGTGTGTGTGTGTGTGTGTGTAAAACCTGTACATGTACACGATTTTCAGGCTTTTTTGATGAGTAATAGTAATTAAAAACATTGACTTCTTTGTGTCTTTATCTTTACTGTCGCTTTTGGATTTATTTAATGCACCCTTGCTGTACTAATATGTAAATTAAACCTTGCTTCATTATGAACTAATGCATGCACTAATCAAGAACTAACTTTAACCACAACATGAGTCACATGAGTACAACATGTTTATGTCATCCCTTTACTTGAAGGGGCACATTATCTTTAACTCATTCTTAACTACTCATAAACTCCTGTTTTTAAACTTAACAGTCATGCATTTCCGTCCAGAGCTTGCTTCGATTGAAAAACAGTATAAAAGTGTTTATGTCTGTGTACATCATAATGAACAGTTTAAACAGGAGTGCGTGAGTAGTTAACAATGAGTTCATGATAAAGTGCCCCTCCAAGTAAAGTAATGTCACGAAGATACATTAACAGGTCATGAGATCATGTTAGTTACATTTAGATAAAACTAAATTGTTAATTATTACATTAATAAACAAACATGAACTAACAAGTAGCCGCATTTTTCACACATGAACTCACGTGACTCAAGTTGTAGTTAAAGTTAGCTCTTGATTAGCACATGCCTCAACTCAAAATTAGTCAATAATAAAGTAACATTTAGTTGACATATTAGTACATCATTATCTATGTACTGTTATTGTAAAGTGTTACCCTTTTTCTTTCTAAATCCTGAATTATCCAGACTGTTGAATGCTGGTGCAATTGCCACAAAAATATTAAGCAGCTGTTTTAAACACCGAAGGATCATGTGACACTAAACACTGGAGCAATGGCTCCTGAACGGAAATATAACAGGTATGCATCACGTTTTATATATTCAAACAGAAACAGTAATATAATCTGTAATAATATTGAATAATATTAGTGTTTTCACTCTACTTTTGATCAAGTAAATTCCGTCTTGAGCAGAAAACCTGTTAAAATAGACTAAATAAAACTTTAAATGATTCATTTAAATATGGAGTATTTTAAATGTACACACAAACATCTTTAGTCCTCTTTATATTTACTGCAGTGAAGCATTTTTTGTCTTAAGCTACAGTATAACCATTTCCAAAAGTGACACACAAAAAGACAGTTTTGTTAAACTAGGAAATATAATTTATTGCATAAAAATTATATTTAGTTACAGTAAGAAGTCTAAACATTTATGTACAGTATTACTTTACAGCATTACATGAAAAAAACAAACTTTTCTTGTGTACCTTCTTTGATATAAAATAACATCTGAACATCAACAACAACGACAAAAAAAAAGGTTAAGTTCGGCCATACTTGAGTTTCCATGAACAGCAACTACCATCCAGAGAAAAGCAAAGCCCATTCAGCTTCACGTGTAAAATGCTTGAAGGCGTTTTCATGTAACATCGACCGACAGACAACATTTCAGAGCCGTTTAAAAGTCCAGAATCCATCAGGGAATTTCAATGTCCGTTCACGTTCTTCATCCCGAAGAGAGTGAAAAATCCTCCAAACAAACGTGTTGTTCATTGTGAGTGCGCAAGTGACAGCCAAAAGCTTCCCAAACGTATGAGAAAGAACGATGTGGAGGTCATGGATCCCTGACCCGCAATTACAGTCGTTTTGTTTGCATTTATTACGGCTGAGAAGCCTAAGAGGTCCAGTTTCCCCCCAGCTTAGTTACAGCAGTGATCAGAAGAGGGACGTTAATAAGATTCCCATTCCACATACTTCATACACGAGACATCAAGACGTCCACAGATTCACTTGTTTTGTTGTGCACTTGCATAGTACTTTTAATGGGAAAGGAGGAACCACAGATATGATGAAGCCTGTTCATTCATATACACTTAAGTTGGCGCAAATAAGCTCTTGATAGTTTAATCTCTCTCTGTCTCTTGCACACATAGACACACACACAAACCTGTTTCACCACAGAAAAAAAGGTCATTTTTCCCAATTGCAAGTTCAGATTTTATCATTTATCAGAATTGCAAGGTAGAGATTTTGCGCACGTCTCACAATTAAGACTTATTTCTCAGAATTATACTGTAAGTTTACAACTTGCAATTTCAAGTCTTTCTCACAAATCGGACTTTTTTTCATGCAACTGCGAGTTAAAAATCGAGCAGTTTGGACTTCCGTTGAATAATTTTGATTTTGTAATTTGCTATTTGTAGTAGCATAAAGTTTTATAGGTATAGAACTGTGGAAAAACTTGCAAAAGAAAGCAAACTTTGGTTTAGTGGTTGTAAACTTAAAAGTCAGATATATACAATATTTTTTATCGCATTTTTTTGTGAGATATAAACTTCATTCTGAAAAAAGATTTGCAATGAAAAATGTTTTATCTCAAAAATATAAATTCAGAATTGTGAGTTAAGATCGCATAATTAGATTTTTGTTCTCAGAATAATTGCAGCTTTACATCTTATACTTATTTCTAAGAAAATTTTATGTGAGAAACTCAGAACTGAAAGAAATAAAATTGCCATTCTGAGAAAAACGTTTGTAAAAGTAAATGTAATATCTCATAATATTCTGACCCTTTCTTTCTCCGAACTTACCTATTATAAACATGCAATTATGAGAACATTTGACCTCAGAATTGCATCTTTGCTTCTTGCAAACTTCGATACAAAAACAATAAAACAAAAATCCTATAAACTGGAAAAGTGTGAGAATTAAAGTAAAAAGACTGAAAATAAAAATATCAGAATTGCAAAATACAAACTCTAAATTCAGACTCATTAATTCTCTAAATTCATTTCTCAAAACGTTTTTCACCTGCCTGTTTTCTTCGAATTGGAAAATACAAAGTTCTGTGATGAAAACAAGACACACACACACACACACACACACACACACACACACACACACA
>CAIGQW010000302.1:10524784-10542932 GCA_903798125.1 Danio choprae | reverse complement strand
CACACACACACACACACACACACACACACACACACACACTCACGCACCTCAACCATTTAACCCACACCTTTCCAGGCATGGACAGATACTGCACATTTTCCTTTTGCTTGTTGCCAGACGTTTTGAACACTTTGCGAAGAAAAGGTCAAGAAAAATAAAAGAAATGGAGTAACATCCGCTTCAAATGATTATTTGACTTCTGACAATAAGCGGTAGATGGCTTTCAGGCTTACTCAAGGGAAACCCATTAAAACCCGAAAGTCAAAACAGACAATAAAGAGCAAGTGGGTCATACTGCAATCAACAGAGCACTTACGCCACCTCTCAAGGCTACTATTTATAATTTAAACAGCACGACTGACTGGCATCAAACCCCAAAAAGGGCTTTCTGCCATCCACGCAATTTCATCCTATTTAATGCAGCGCAGCATATTTGCAGTACGCTTCGCCTTTTCCAAGGAGGATCAAAGCACGTTTAACCTCAGCATAACATCCCAATTTCATCCCATCTCAGTTTCAGTGACCAAAAAAAAAAGTCCGCTTTCACTTGTGAAGTACATCGCGACACCTTTAAAATGCACGTTTATGCTGCGATCCTGTTTGGTGAGAAACATAATCAACAATGCAGCAGCAGTTTAAAAATAATCAACCATGCAGAAGAGTGAAAAACAATGATCCACAAATAGGGATAATAACTTGAAAACAGTCCGTTCCCTATAGGAAACTAATATGAGTTTACCAGAAAGCTCTCCTGCATTAGAAATGAGCGATATATAAAAAAGAGAGGCTAATGGAGGTGCGATAAGAGAAAGTAATAAGAAAAGAATCCAGCTAAACAGATCGGTCCTCTGCTAACGAGAACGCACAGATCCATTCCTGTATGCTTATTCAGAAGACGCACGCTTCAAACTAAAGCTCTCCGAAGCATCAAGCTGAAATCAATATGAAGGCTGATTTTACTGCTGACTTTATTTCTCGCATTTGTGAGCTTATCGCCAACCTGATTTCACCTAGTAGGACGTATTCCTGGATTAACATCCATGTTGATCCTGGAACAACATTCCAATCAGCCAGTCAGAATTAAGGGATACACTTATAGTTTATGTTAAGTTTAGGCTTACGGTTAGGTTAATGCACTTCTTCATGATTGTTATCCAACTATTATTCCCCTCTGATTTTGGGATTAATTTACAGTTATAGTTGGGTTTAGGGGTAGGAAATAGGTATGGATTACATTTTCGAACAAAAATGATGTTCCAGGATCAACATAGATGTTAATCCAGGATTGCATCATACTTGGCAAAATCATGACGTGAGTGAGCTTATAACTACGCATTACAAAATAAATGATGATAAATAACAATTGTGAATTTATCATTCTCAACTTGAGTCTTTTCTCAGAATTTTGTCTTGCAATGTGAAGTTATAAGCTTGTGCAGTCACGAGATACTGCATATAGTGTTTGTCAATTCTCGTCAGTTCATATCTTGCAATAGTAAGTTTACATGCTTCCTAACAATTTGTAGTTATAAACGATTAAACCGTTTTATTTAAATCTGAATGGTAAGAAGGTTTATAAACTTGTAACTGCAAGAAACAGTCAGAATTCTGATTTAAAAAAAAGTATGCTATGAACACTTTGCCAAGGAAAAGGTCAAGAAAAATAACAGAAATGGAGCAACATCCACTTCAAATGATTAATTGACTACTGACAATAAGTGACTTTTTCTTGCAGTTAACTAACAACTGCGAGACCCAATTCTAAAAGGAACAAACAGAACTGCAAGATATAAACTCACTTCTGGCATTTTCCCTCATAATTTTGACATAAACCACAATTATTAGAAAGAGTCACAATTGCAACATATAAACGCGGTATGGACTTATCTCACAATCCTCAGAAGTGAGTTTATATCTCACAAGTAGTAACAGCATAATTTGGCCTTTTTTGTCAGAATTCATTATGAAAACGCATTAAGCAAGCTGATTTTAGTGCAGATGACTTTAGCTCCTTGTGGGTTGGCATTGGTATCCGTGTTTCCACCTCTACCCCTGTTTACTTGTGTGCGAGCATGTTTCCTGAGGAGCTCGGCACACTGCTGTTTTACCGGACGCAGAATCTCAGTGTCTTTAAGCATCTCACGGTCGCTAGGAAACAAAGCCAGCGGCTCGATGTGCAATGGCGTTTGATCATGTACTTTCACACTTGCTCAGTGCAGCGAGGGTATCAGTATGATGCAACTATCACTTAATCATGAGCTGCTCGGAATCGTATACCAGCAAGTCCTTTTGAAACAACGTCTCTGTTTTTGTGATTGCAGCATCGTCGCGTTTGCTACATTTAGATATGTATTATCTGAAGATCATCCAGAGCGCCCGACCCCAGCTCATAGGCGCTGCATATTCTGCGTGAGCACGAAGGAAACTGAGGTAAAAGGCAAGTTGTAACGACGCACTGGAGTGCACTTTCCATCTGCTTGCATTCATTCTAGGTTTGTGATGGCAAATATATCCCCTTTTCACACTTCTTTGATTGGCCTGTCAGCAATCGCCATCTGTCGTCATGACAACCAAGACCTCACTCTTGCCCATCTCTTCCAGAGCTGTCGCCAGCGAGACCAGGTCTGCGTCCCCCTGATGGCAGGCTTCCCACAGGTCCAGCAGCACACCTGTGGGGCTCGGTTTGGTTGCAAAGTAGTTCAGATATCTGAGGGACAGATGTGGAGAGACACTGTCAGAACCTATCGGGTCCAAGGAATATGCTGATTGTTGTTATAATTATATCAATGATGATAATTCATATAGTATGTGTCCAATGAGAGAGAATAAAAGACCTGTATTTTTATATTTAAAACCACGTACAGCATAGGTAAAGCCATTAAAAAAATCAGGTAAACATGCATTAAAAATAGCTTTTACAAACCCGTTCCAAACGTTGTATTTTGTGTATAGTATACCAAATGAAGTTCGCTAATTAGCAATTAGACAGTTAAGAATTTTTATTCCTTTTAATTTCACATATGTCTCATTAAAACTTCAACGAACTAATAAAACGGATCCAAGATCAGCTAAAAACATTGGGATTGGTTCAGTGTTTCCCCTCTTGGGGGTGATCTCATTGAACCCACATGATTTAAGCTGCACACCAGACTTTGAGCGTGCAAAATTTGTTCGGTTAGAGCTGCAAAAAGGGGTGGGGAAAAAGTAGGATGATGCGATTTCTGTACTATGAGGTCATGTTTGATATTTTATTGGTCTTGTGATAGAAATTTGACGATCAGAGTTCACCAAACTTTGCTACGCAGTGAAATGTGATCTGAGTCTGATACATTTGCATGCATATGAATGGTATTCCCTGTGTTCGTGAGGGTTTCCCTCACAGTCCAAAGACATATGGTATACTGTAGGGGAATTGGATAAAATAATTTGGCTGTAATGTATAAAGGCTGAATTATAGTTCTGTGTCAAGTGATCGCCGTAACCCACGGTGTATGCCTTGCAAGTAGCTGTGCATTTATACTTCTGTGTTCTGTTCGTGTTGCTCTGCAATAACAAAGGGGTTTCTATGTTGTTCTGTGATGAGTTTCTTCATGGGTGTTTTAATTACACCATAAATGTGGGCAATGCTAACTTACTGTCCAATTAGTTCAAACTTTAATCATAAAGTAAACACAAAACAAAAGTATACATCTGGATCTCCTCCACAGGACTAGATATTTGTTAAACACTTGCAACTCCTGCCTCGCTCCTCTTCCATGGCTCTCAGCCCCACCCACTCTCATTACTGCTAACAAAACAACCAATCACAGTTCTTATGCTACGCATTGTGGCTGCACACTGGGCAATTACAATGTAGTGCACTCTCCACCAGGAAAGGCATCTGCCAGGAAAACATATTCCACAGTAATTGGTGGTTGATTTGGCTGTGGGAGAGCCCTGATAACTGTGAGTGAGTAAGTGAGCGAGTGAGTGGAAGTCAATTGGACGAAAAACGTAGCATGACCGTGGTTTTAGTTGGATTTTTGAGATCGCCCCCAGTGGAGAACCACAGAGTTTTCTATGCATTTCAAAGCAGTTTACTCAAATCATGTGACCTTGGCAATTTGATATACACTTCGAACTCCTGATTTGAAACAAAAGATTCATAAAGGTTTCAAAGACTTGACTGATGTTATAAAGTGAATTTGGAGTAAAAGCATGTCAGTAAATTTCTTTGATTGTAAACAGGCTCATAAACTGTATGGAACACATGCTGGTGTAGTAAATTTTATTCACTGCGCTGACTGATTTTTTTTGTCACACTCAACAGCCCTGACCAAACACCTTCCAGATTATAGAGACTATCAGAAAATAGGTTTTATTGTTATTATCATTGGAAGACTCATTCTTATCATGGGGAGAATTGCCCATTGCCCATTCCTAGTGCATCCAAAGAAATACCTGTCGAAGGCCAGGCTGCGAGCCAGCATTCTCCAGTCACAGCCACGAGCACTGGGGGCATCCAGACTGGCACAAATTTTCTGGCGTATGGAGACGGGCAGCCTGAAAGCATATGGGCCCACTTGAGACGAAGGCAGACATGAACCGCCTGCTGGCAATGGTGAATGGGGCGGCAAAGTCTGAAGAGAAAAATAAGTTGGAGCCAGTTATTAAATCACACACGAGTGAGTTGACAGAATACATAATGCATTTGCGCCCTGCTGTTTTTCTGTACCTCCTGGATATCAGTGTTGAGCTGGAATATCTGTCCCTCTCCCTCCACCTGTCTGACACAGATCTTGCAAGTGAGCTGGGAAACCACCAGGCTTCCTCTCTCCAGACTGAAGGTGCAGTGCAATGGCCGCTGACTCCCACTCCAAATGTGGTAGAATGGGATTTCCTGGAACACACGATGCACATTATTAAGAGTCAATTCTATTCACAAATTCACGAATGAACTTTCCGTAGTAAAGTAAAGATTTCCCATGCTCAGGTAGTACACTGTGTAAGGACTCAGAACATGCATGAAACTCTTTTATAGCAAGCTGGTAAGTGGTGGGGGAAGAACAGCCCAAAAAGTTTTGGTTTTATATTTATTTGATTAGATACACAAATATATATTATTGTTAATTTCTGATGTACAAATGAATAAAATAATATCAAATCCTTACACTACTTAACCTTATTTGCTTCCCTTCAGCTTTATTTTTATTTATTTATTTATAGTTTATAAGCGAATCATGTCGACCGGAAAATTAAAGACAACATTAAACGTAATTTACAAATTATAACACATCATAATCTAATTCTAATATAATATTATATGAAATGATATGAAATATATGATATGATATATTCAATAAGAAAAAAGTTGGGTGGGACTTAATATTTTACCTACTGGGAAAATTACTAGACAGAAAGTAAGATTTTAGAATAGTGGGATTTAAAAACAGAAGTATTTAAAAAATGAAAGTGACAGAATGAGAAAGTTGATATTTTTGTTTATTCTATATTCATTCATTCATTCATTTTCTTTTCGGCTTAGTCCCTTTATTAATCTGGGGTCGCCACAGCGGAATGAACCGCCAACTTATCCAGCATATGTTTTACACAGCGGATGCCCTGCCAGCTGCAACCCATCACTGGGAAACATCCACAAACACTCATTCCCACACATACCCTACGGACAATTTAGCCTACTTAATTCACCTATAGCGCATGTCTTTGGACTGTGGGGGAAACCGGAGCACCCGGAGCAAACCCACGCAAACACGGGGAGAACATCCAAACTCCACACAGAAATGCCAACTGACCCAGCCGGGGCTCGAACCAGCGACCTTCTTGCTGTGAGGCGATCGTGCTACCCACTGCGCCACCATGCTGCCCTTTATTCTATATTATAAATAGTTAATAATCTAAAAAAGTATAACCATATGACCAATAAAAGTATAAGGTCTCTCACCTGATACTTAGCCAGGAGTTTGCTCCTCCAGTGTGAATGAGGGATGTCATGGATCGACAGTCGCAGATTGTGGTAACTGTCCTTAAAAAGCAAAGGTTTGGGATCCTCCAGTAAAACCCCACCCAGACTTCTCTCAACCTCTAATACTTCCTGCAAATAACAAGACAGGATTTTAGCTTATTTCCAAGCCAAATACACATGAGATCGCTATTTAAGGGGGAAAGACAGACTAACCTTGAGGGCATGTGGGGTGTCCTGTATGCAGTAAACCCTCAGACTGTAGTCCAGAGAGAGGCACGGGGCCCGAGGGGCAAACAGGGCCAACTGCAGCCTCTTACAGGCCGGCCG
This sequence comes from Danio choprae, assembly GCA_903798125.1. Lineage (NCBI taxonomy): Eukaryota > Metazoa > Chordata > Actinopteri > Cypriniformes > Danionidae > Danio > Danio choprae. The sequence goes on along the minus strand of CAIGQW010000302.1, from coordinate 10,536,643 downwards.
AGGAGGAGCCGACTGTCCTACCAGCCCATACGTGCCCAACTGCTCCATCAGGATATGGCAACTCTGCTCCTCCACCTGCAGATAACAGGGTGACGACAGACTCTCCTCTCCCACAGTCAGCACCTCCTAGTGGATAGGAGGAAAACAGGAGTTAAAGCAATACTGTTCAAATGTTAATTATATGGGGCTGGGCAGTCAAACAATAAGGATAATCATAGCAATATAATTTCCCCTCAATAAATCCTAAACATGTGTTTGATAAATATTCAATATAATGTATGTGCTTTACACTGTATGTGTTCTACACTAGACACTAGAACAGTGTTAGATATTTTGCTGACTTGTGTACTTAGATTATCCCAAACATTTTAAAGAAAGTGCAAATCCAGAGAAAAAAACTATTTTAACTACTGACACAGAGACTGTGTCACTATGTCGCCACGCAAATAATGTCATACATCCCTGATTTCCAGTTTGGTTTTGTAAAAAAACAAGGAAACATCAAAGATGTTTTATAATGTTGTGTGTATTATTACACTGCGCAGAGCAGCATTATAACAGAACCATAAAATGTATTTAATATGATAAACAGAGCTGGTTATTCCTCACATGATCAGGAAAGGAAGAACCAGAAGCAGTCTACTGTGGCATAATAAAAGCCCTGCTGCTTTTGTGTAATGTCGATCTTACTCTGCTTCATATTAGCATGATACTAAGTTTTGAATACTTGAGCTCAATCGTAAAGATTATTTCTACATGAGACCTGTAAGATGTAATGAAGATGACAGCTCCTATGATTCCACACTCATGACGTCATCAAATATGTGTGAATATGTGGCCAAAAATTACACAGCAACAAAAAAATGTGTACTGTGCGTTTAAACCAAATAGAGAGAGAGAAATAACGAAACAGAGATTTGACATTTACCATGATAATTATCAACACTTGAAATGTTAATGTTTAGTCCAGCCTAAACGAGTATCTTTGTGTCATCTTATCATCCATTAAAGGGATAGGTCACCCAAAAATAAAAATTCTGTCATCATTTACTTGTTTCAAACCTTTATAAGTGTTTTGTTCTAAAGACACATTAAAGAAAATATTTTTGAATAATGTTAGAAACCTGTAACCATTGACTTCCATAGGATTTGTTTTTCAGCTTTCTTCAAAATAAAATTCTGTTCAACAGAAAAAAGAAACTCATAAAGGTTGGGAACCACTTGAGGGAGAGTAACTGGTGAGAAAATGTTCATATTTGGGTGAACTATCCCTTTAAGATCAATTATTCACATAACTATTAACTAAACCTGTTATGTCGTGTTGTTCTCATTTCCCACCCTCCTTCTTTAGGGAATTTCTGTCATTTTTCAATGATGTCAGCTCTCAAATCATTCTTACCTCCCAAGCGCCTTGATGGTTTTGCATTTTGAGAGTGAGGGTCCAGTCTGGGGGCTCCAGCTGTGCGCAGTGGGGCAGAGTGAGGACCACAGGTCTGCTCAACAACATGCCTGAGGGTCCGCAGCTCACCACCGGACTTAATACTGTCTGACTACCATCTGATGGCAACCTGACAACAAAAACACAGAGGGACACAGTTCAGCAGCCTTAATTCACATTGACATTCAAGCCGTGGTGATTTTCAGCACGCAAAATGTATTTGGACACTGCAACGATTGTAAGATGCCACCATACTCTGTGGCATCTTTTCTAAAGCATACTTTTAAACAGAATACATGCAAATTTGAAAAAAGGAAGTCTACTCCACCATACTCAACACTGAAATCCTGCATATTTAGCCCTCATAATGCATTACAAATCTCCATGTATTCCCACACATGCATGCACATATATTGTATAAAATATTATTGTATTAAAATTTATGAGAGCATCAAATCAGAATATTACCAGAAAATAACCCAACTGGAATGAATAGAATGAAATAACATTTTATTAAATTAACATACGCTTATACCACTTCATTTAAAGTATCTTTTATTTACAAGGACAGTGGAAAGGAAAGATGGCGGCATAATGAACAGAAATGTCACAAGACAGACTGAAACTCTTTTGGCCACATGAGCACAAAAGACTAGAATGTGTGACAAATTGTTTATGTTTTGAGAAAATTTATGGCACCTTCAACTAGTGAGAAACACTATTGCAGCCGAAAGCTCTAAAGGCATGGTGAAATTTATATGTTTCATATTTGACAATAAAAACAAAAACTGTTAAAAAAAAAATAGAGCCTCAGCAAAAAAGTCAAAGCTCAGACAACCGTTCACTGTTTTCGAGACATATTTGTTTGTTTGTGTGTTTTTTTGCTGTGTCATAGTTTTGAAATGTTACTTTCTCCCAAGTGCTGCCATTGGGGTCACAATATTTCTGCAGTCAATATTGCTCTGCAAGGGCTGTCAGGATGTTTTGAACTGGATTGTTTGCATCTGCTCAAAGTGACAGATAAATGCAAGTGTTATGTGTTGGGAAATGACAGTGTGATGAGGGCAGGGCACTGAAAATTTTTAGCTTCTGACTTACGTTGTTTTCTCCCATTTGTTGATAATGAGGTACATCTCGTAGAACTTGCCCTGAGGAATCGTCCCGGGTGGAACCAGCAGGCTCACCCCTAACAGCAGAAAAGGGGAGCAGAGTAGGAATAATAAACATGTATTTTTAACTTAATAGATTCAATATGTAGTTAATTTAGTTCTGCACTGTAAAATGAGCTATAAAGCTATAAAATATTTGCTACATGCAAAATATTTTTGTATACACTGTTTAATTAACAGTTGCTCCAAGCTTGTCATTCATGGGTGTTCATTTGTGCTTTGTAATTGCATTATGGGTCTCTGCTCTGTCAACATCTAATTTTATTGAAACATTTAATAGTTTGAAACAATATAATGTTTAAGAAATAATACACAGAAGTAACTCTGAACAGAAACATGACATATATGTATATGTAGAACACAATGTAACTGTAATATAACTGTATAAGTATGCAGAAATACTGTAAATCCATACAGTAACAAAAAGTATAAGCAACGTATTTTCCATTTATGTACCATAATTTTCATGACCAACCAAGACAATGTATAGTTTCAAACTGTCACATTTTAGCAATAAATATCATCTTAGCTGAAATTAATATCCCCAATGCAAGTTTTTATATACATGTATATAACTGTAATTGCAGTTTTTTTTGCACTGTTATCTGTAATATACAAGCAATAATCATAACATTTTTATTTATTAATTTGTCTATTATATATATATATGTGTGTGTCTATAATAATGTTTACTGATAATATATACATTTCATTATATGCATGCTATTATATGCATATATAATATTGTGTTTATATTTAATACAGTCAAAAATAAATAAATAAAGTGTAATATACAAAGGTATTATACAAAATATACTCTTCACACTGAAGAGTGGAGTAATGATGCTGAAATTTTTTTATGGTAATATTTCAGAATTGTGCAGTTTTCATTGTAATTTTGATCAAATAAATGCAGCCTTGTTGAGCACAACTGGCTTTTATTTGTAAAGGTAATAAAGTAGCTGAAAACTCAGCAGTTATTATGACCCGATTTACCTAAATCAGGTCTTGACATGTTAAATTGAACTTCTATCTGTATTGATTGATTGTTTGGTTCATTGATTGATTGATGAATTTAACATAAGTGGACTTGATGATCATAGGTGACAAACCTATTCACATTATATCAAATTAATGGAAAAGAAATGCTATGAAAGGGTAAAATCCAGCTTTTTAAAATCCTGTTACCTGTATTAGGGATAGTGAGACGGCCACCCAGCGAGCCCAGCGTGGCACTGGCGCTGTGACTGGGCTCCCTGGGCAGCGTGTGGCCATGATGGTCTTTAGGTCCAGAGCCAACAGTCTTCAGGCTCATGATCTCCCCATCAACAGAGCCCGGGCCGGTCGGCAGCTCCAGGGAGGACATGGTAGAAGAGTTGTACACCTTTATCTTCAGGCTGGGAAGAGGGTCAAGCAAAGGAGACGTGGTCATGGGGATCTTGTGGTGAGAGTCCAGTGTAGCCTGCTGTAAGGAGAAAAGTGGCCCGCGGAAGGTTCCGGCACTGGCTGTGAGGTCAGGCGGAGCTGTCGGATGCAGGAGGTGAGGATTATCTGAGAAAAAAGTAAATCAGTAACAATTTACAATAAGATACCAATATTACACAACTAGGTTTGAAAACATTAAATGTATTTAAAAACAGAATTTGCTAATGTTAGAATAAAACTACAATTATATCTACATCTAGCAGACTTACAAATGAGCGCAACAGAAGCACATCAAATTGTTGGAAAAGCAACAATACTGTACATAGTATAATATAATGATAATCCCACTTTTCATGCTGTGTTAAGGAAATGTATGTATAATTTTATGTGTTGAGTGAAAATTTCAAGAAATACAATTATAAAGGTTTTAAGTGATCCCACACTAAGTGATACTAAGTACCATTTCTGAGTGATACTATGTACAACTTGTATGTTTTTTTTAAAAATGATATTAATATATTTATGATTGTATGGTATTATGTTTTATTTATTTACTTATTTATTTATTTATTTTACTTAGTTTTTTGTGATGTGTTATGTTTTTGAATATGGACTAAGAGTCTGAAATAAAGAAATTAACAATAATAATAATAGATGCTAGATAGGTACACATATTTTTAGAATAGAAGCACAAACAGATACATTTACAATAGAATAGGAAGGGATTTAGAATAGAATAGGAAGATAATGTCAGTTTGTTTTCTATTTTCAATTCGGTTTGTTAACATTGGTTAACTAATAGAACAAAAAAAACTATGAATATATTTTGACAGCGTTTATTAATCGTTGCTAATTTTAGCATAAGAATACAATTAAATTGAAGAGAGAAGAAAAAGTTTCTGGCTAGCTGCAAAGTTCTGAGGGGATTTGCCTAAGAAATGAGAGTATTAAAGAGGAGAGGATTTAAAAGGGGAGCCATATAAACAAGTTTCAACACTTTTGAGAGAGTAGGTGACAGCAGGAGAGGGGATTAAAACTGAACGCACATTTGAAAAAGAAAGCGTTTATATTGGGTTTGAAGAGGTGAGAGCAGTGAGAAATAAAAACAGAAAGAAGAAGTGAGGAAGCGCGGATGTCTCACCCTGTCGTGGAGGTTTGTAGTTGCCGGGGTGGAAGGCAGCAGTGAGGGCTGATGACGAATCTGTGATTTCACCGTGAAGATGGCGACAGCTCCGGCGATAGACCAGAATCCCCACACACAACACCAGGATCACACAGAGAAGCAGAGCTCCCACAAGCCCTGCGTATATCGCAACACCAGCCCCAGAGCCCAGAGCTGAGAAACACACACATAGGTACAGAATCACACCTATATACTAACCTGTCATCAATGTCAATGACTACATTACACAACACAAAACTGTGATCAAATGAAGATTAATAGGTTTGAAAAAGGAGAAGAGGATTTTGCATTTTGGGATTCAGAACCCAGAAGTAGAGAAGAGGATTCTAATCCTGGATAAAGATTCTACTCACTCACTCACTCACTATCCTTCGGCTTAATCTCTGATTTATCAGGGGTCGCCACAGCGGTATGAACCATTAATTACTCTGGCATATGTTTTTTTTTATGTGGCGTATGCCCTTCTAGCCACAGAAAACGATTCTAGATTAAGTTACATTTTATTTACTGCAATCTATTTGTTTTTCAAAGATTATACTCATTACGATGTCCCTAATCTTGTGTACAATTATTTATTAATACATCAAGTAGCACAGTTAAGTACATTCAGCCTCTTATTAGTAACTCTTTTTTCATTGTGGAAGCTTTGCATTTAGTGAGTTTAATGCTTAAGGTCAAGTTGTTGTGGACTTATTTCCTGAACAAAATATTGAGTAGCAGGGAGGGGCTTTATTTTTGCACACCTCCTCTCATCTTTCACTCACAGCAAACTAGCGATTGTAGAGGCGTGACTAACCATATTTTGTCCAAGCCGTCACACTGACATCATCAGAGAAGGACTGCCATTCTAGAGCTAAAGCAAATGGTTAGATATTGATTAAAGATTACAAAATCAAACTTTTTTTAAGTGGATTAAATAGCATGGATTAACAGTTAACTTTAGGACTAACAATGTGCGCTGACAAAATAAAGACTGTACATTTTAATTTCATGCCAACTTTAAAATTTAATTATGTGACAAGTACAGTTGGTGTGTAATAAGCAGGACAATGTACATTCTCCTTATGTACATACTATACATATTTAGTTAACTTTCAGGGGATACTCCATGTTGCATTTGGGTCCTGTTCAACATAATAATAATAATAATAATAATAATAATAATAATAATAATAATAATAACAATAATAGTAATACATTTGAACCTGTATGAACAATTAGGGGTGCTGTGAATCTAATAGAGCATTGGGGGACTTTCCTGTTTGAATCCTGATCCCTGTGTTTTTTTCCATTCAGAATCAGCCACCACTGAATTAAGTACTATATTTACACACAATGGTACACTATAAAAAGGCTTTATGAAGAAAGAGGAGAGAGACGGAGGTGCTCACACAGGTACAGCACCCAAGAGACACACAGCAGAAAAACGTGAGGAAGAGAGCAGATGCGTGTGAAGAGAGAGAAAGAGAGTGGGCAAAAGGAAAGAAGTGAATCTGACAGCCGTCTTAACTTATTATAGCAAACGGAAGCAAGGAGAATTAGGTGTGTTACTTTTTGGTCTCTCAAGTACTGAATGTCACATTGATCTCAGAAAATTAGCATCACTTGAACTGTAAGCTACACGATCGATCGCTCTGGGCCGGTAAGATGCACAGTCATTAACTTCAGAGTCTTCAAAAAGCACTCTATTTCTGAACCAAGACTGCATATGTATTTTACATCAACTTCCAGGAATGCGTATGCACATTTTTTTCTGTGCATGTGTGTTTACAAATCGCATAAGCAATGCAGAATGAACCAGTGTAAAAACATTTGTATATTAATAAAAAATATACACAGTCTGAGACAAAAGTCTGGGATTATTTGCCACTTAATTGTGAATACTATAATGACCAAGACAACATTAAATTACATGACAGACACATGTTAATGTTCAAAGCTAAAGCTATATAGAAACCAAGCCAGTTAAATGAAAATGAAATAAATAAATACTAATCTAATAAACATCCCCACCTGTTAACAGTTGTCAGTTACAAATGATGTTTATATTTAACGTTTATATATTTAATTGATTAAATTTAGTTATGGTAGAAACTAAATATATAAACAATGTCTTAATGTGACTTTAAAATAAACACTAATAAATAAATAAATAAAGTCCCAAAGTGGCAAATTGGAAGCAGATAATTGGAAAACGAACCATAAAAAAGATATTATATAGTTATATTACATATCCTATATAGATAATAAGATCTTTTAAAATATTTAAATATATTTTATTAATTTAAAAAATGACTTTTTATCCTCTTTTCATAATCTCTGAGTTTTCAATTCATTTCATGTAGTTCTGTATACCATACAGTACAAGTATGTGCTATATCCAGAGATGAAATAGACAGAAATATAAGAGTGAAACATGAGACACACAAACACTATATAGTGCAGTCACCAGTCACTTTTCTCAGGGTTTCCCAGACATGATCACATAAGAAGACAAAAGCACAGGGAGAGGGTAAAAAATGGATGCAACAGTGTCTAATAAAAACCACTGTTAATAAAATGAAAACTTACGATGGCTTGTATGTTCAACAGAAACCTTTTTATCTGTTAGAAAAAAAGGCAAAAAAACAACAAAAAAAACAAAGAAGAAAGAAAAACAAGAAAGAATGAACATGAGAATGGATGCGCATAAATCAGAGATGAATGCTAATGAATACGAAACAAATAGTCAATCAATGCAAATACAAAACTCAGACAATGAACTACAGAGTATTATAAATTGAAATCATATTTTTATGGTTTATGGTGCAGCTAGAGTAAACATTTTGCAGCTCTCAAGAGATAGAATGCTCTAGAGGAATCATTTGTGAGAAAGTATGTATACTGGTCTACCAGTCAAAAGTTTGGAACCAGTGAGATCTTTAATTGTGTTTAAAAGAAATAAAAAAAAATATACAAAATTACAGTAAAAAACTGCACATTTCAGAAATATTATTACAATGTAACATTTCAGCGTCCTTAATCTAGTCTTCAGTGTCAAATTATGCTTCCGAAAAAAATATAAAATGATGATCTGCTGCTCCAAAAAATATTTTGTATTATTAAAAATTGTGGAAACTGTGATACAATTTACTTTTGTTCATCAAGGACACATTTAAGCATTCAAGAATGAGCTAATGCTGTTATTTTCCTAAAAACAGAACTGCATCACAGTTTCCACAAAACTATGAAGCAGGGAGAAAAACATAAAAATGTCAACATTTTTATCAATATCAATATAACTGACCATAATAGAAAGCAACAATCTGTGTGTGACTGGAGTAATGACATAGAAAATTAAAAGAATAGAAGAATAAATACATTTTTAACCACATTTAATAAGAAAACAGGTATTTAAAATTGTAATAATACTGTATTTCACAATATTACAGTTAGATAGAACAGTCTTCTTCTTTAAGTCATTTAAAAATTGTACCGATCCCAAACTTTTGACCAGTGTGAGTGTGTATGCATGTGTGTCTATGCTGCATTATTAATGTTGGAATATGGCTTGTGCTCCAACTTGAAGCCCAGACAGGGCGCACTAAACTTGCAGTGTTCTTGCTGAACAGTGTGTGCATATGTGAGAGTGTGAGTTTGCTATATTGATGTTCTCCTGGGATAATTCAATGCTGTCAGCTGTGCTTCTCCAAAAGCAGCCCTGGGATGAGCACCCAGTGTCAGCATGAATCTGGCTCACCGTCACACAGCTCATGTGCTTCTTCACTTGCTAGTTTTAAAAGTACATTTGTCTGACCGCCCAACCCTCACCGTTTACCCTCCTGTCCATCTGTGCTCAGAGCCCTGTGCTAACTTATTCTCTATGGATGTTGAGTCTAGTATTAGTTTATTTTAACACTATTGGTACCAATTGAGATGGACACACTTTATAAAAAAATTGAATTTATAGTTTAATTAATTCATGTTAATTGACATATTTAATGACATTAACTAAGAATAAACAATGCTTGTACAGGATTTATTAATCATAGTTTAACATTTACTAATTCATTATTGAAATCAAATGTTGTACTTGTTAACATTAGTTAACAAGAACTAATGATGAACGACTTTTCTTTCATGTTACTTCATGACTTACATTTTATGTTAGTAAATACATTAACTAATTAAACCTTAATGGAAAGTGCTACTTTTCTTGATAAATATTTAGCAATAATTAATTTGAGATAAAGTTTTGTAAAGTTTTAGTTTTTGCTCTGTTTGTTTGTGTTTATTTTTAATATGTGTATATAATTTTAGCAAATTTTTTTTCAGTTTTGTTTTTAGTTTTCAAAATTCAGTTTTAGTTTTAGATATATTTTAATACAATAAGTTAAACGTTGTTAATTTAATACATTGTTAAACTAAACAATTTTTAAAAACATTTTATAATGTTTTTATAAAGGGTATAATAATATAATATAATATAATATAATATAATATAATATAATATAATATAATATAATATAATATAATATAATATAATATAATTCATTTATTTTATAGATTAAAATATTCAAAATTTCTTTCAATAATAATTATTTTAGTACATCAAGTTTAACTAAATGAAAATGAGCAATGTTATTGGGCAATTTTTGGAATTAAAAAGTTATTCTACTAATTATTGTATGGTTATTTTAGTATATTCTTTAACTGAAATATAAAACAGATATATTTTTAATTTTATTGTAATTTTTTTCAATTTTAGTTATTTTATATATCAAATAAAATAAGTTCAATTATTAAATATTTAAAATAAAAATATTCAAAATTTCTTTTAATAATAATTATTTTTGTTCATCAAGTTTAACTAAATGAAAATGAGCAATGTTATTGGGCAATTTTTGTAATTAAAATATAATTTTAGTATATTGTTTATTTTATGCATCAAATATGTATCTTTCATTTTAATTTCCATTTTTGTCAGTATAAATAGCTAAAATACAGATTTGCTTATGCAAATTTGGTAATTTACTACATTTAAACTAAATGTAAAAAAAGAAACGTTGCACATTTTTGCACTTGAGAAAAATATTTAAAAAAACAATTATTTCTACAGTACTCCAAAAAAATATTGACATTTTATTCAGTATCAAATAGTCTTAGTCAGCAATAACCCCAGTGTGGACCAGGTTCATATCTGCCACTTGTTAATGTGATATCCAGACCAACATTCCAAGACATTTTCCCACTGATAATGAATCATGTGACTTACTGCGTGCACATAATCCCTCAGTGCAGTTCTTGCTCTCCATCATGCTGCCGCTGCAGTGTCGTCCTCCATTTCGTGGCGGTGGTGCCTGACATTCACGACTGCGCCAATGTGTGCACTCCGTCCCACACGCAGACCACTTGGCCCAGTCGGTCCAGCCTCCATCCACTAGGAAAACACATGAGCGATTAAACAGTGGCTCAGGTCAGTGGTTACAGGAGTGAAATTGTGTCAAGCATTCACCTGGACAGAGGGTGGTACAGGTGACTCTCTGGAAGGGTGGTCCGTCACAGAAGGCTCCTCCATTGAGCGGTGCTGGATTGGTGCAGCTGCGCGTCCGTCTCTGCCAGCCCCGCCCACACTGAGCATTACATTCTGACCACTCTGTCCAGGATGACCAGCCTCCACTTACTAATAACAGATAGCCAGAGACATATATTATTAATACAGATTATCAAGAATGTGTATATTAGCATGCAGTTTGATCTGAGGAAAATGGAGAATGTTTAAAATAGTGATTGAAGAAATAAAAAAAATAAAAAAACATTTAAAAAATACTTCAATTCAATTCAATTCATCTTTATTTCTATAGCGCTTTTACATTGTGGATTGTGTCAAAGCAGCTTAACATAGAAGTTCTAGTAAATTGGAATTGAAAACCGGACTGACACAGTTTCAGAGTTAAAGCGGCAAGAGTAAAAGGAACCACTTTGTGTCATATTTAAGGGATACTACACTGTTAGTTGATCATTTTAATAATACTGTATGAACCCTGGCAGGAAGATGATCAGCAGAATGTATTTTATTACAAATAATACAAACTTTTACAAACACCATGCAACCAAATAAATTAACATTAATTAAATGAAATAAATTAAATGAACATTTAAAATAATGACTTATATATATCTTGGGGGTAGGATTTGGTTAGATTTTGTTGTCATTTTTGAAAAGATGTCATTTATGCTCAGCTCAAAGATTTATTTGTTTAAAAATACAGTAAAAACAAGACTTTTTAGACTATTTAAAAACCTTTTTTAAGACAAAGTAAAGAAAATTTAATCAACAATTTGAATTGTACATATTTCATCAATGCATTTTAAAATGATACTCCAAAACACAACTCAAAAAACACAACTTTGCAAATGTAATTGTTTAACAGAGATATTTTTTTCAACACATTCTTTCGACACAACTTCTCGTAACAAATTTATTTAGTCTGTGCTATGATGACAGCAGATAAAATGATACTAGCTCTTTTGCAAGATACTGGTATTCAGCTTAGTGCAATTTAAAGGCTTAACTAGGTAATTTGTCTAACTAGGCAAGTTAACCTAATTTGGCAAGTCAATGGACAACAGTAGTTTGTTCTGTAGCCAATCAAAATAATTTT
>CAIGQW010000302.1:10512008-10524384 GCA_903798125.1 Danio choprae | reverse complement strand
ATATATATATATATATAGAAAGCATAGGAAGAAAAGACAGCACCTCAGCAGGCGGGCTGCCCTCTGGTGGACGACACTGCAGTAACACTTCCTGCTCCAGACGCACCTCCCTGCCAAGCGGCTCCTGCTCAAAGTTCTTTCTCAAGTCTGATAAAAACACAAATATTTTTTTTCAAACAAAAAAGGGTTTCCATTTTTTTAATTATATGGAAATATGTATTCATGTGTTCTGGATTAAAATAGCACAAGTAAAAATAGGGCGTGTTTTAAATTCAAAATACTAGGTTTCTCTTCAGGTGCTGTCATCTCCAGGCAGAGTTTGATGCCTAAAAGGCACGTCACACCGACAGATCACATAAGCTGCTGAACACAAACTCACAGGCGATGCGGACGTAAGCCCGACGGCTCTTTGTGGTGCCTGCCGAGCTCCAGGCAACACACTGGCACCAATAATCCTCCAGCCCAAACAACTCCTCTACCTGCGTCCGGGAGACAGAGATATCTACTTCTCTCACTACCAGACCTGAGACAGAGAAGAACAAAAGAGGAAAACATGAATATATCAGTCTCAGCTTTCAGATTTGTGTCACTATACATCCTGACAGAAGAAGGGAAATTGCAACACCGATATATTTAAAAAGAATACACTTGTGTTTACATTGTTGCATTTGGGAGATATAATAAAAATGCATATCAGACAAAATTATAAATTACAATAAATAACAAAAAAAGTTCGAGCCTCCGCTGGGTCAGTTGGTATTTCTGTGTGGAGTTCGCGTGGGTTTTCTCTGGGTGCTCGGGTTTTCCCCACAAGTCCAAAGACATGCGCTATAGGTCAATTGGGTAAGCTAAATTGTCCGTAGTGTATGTGTGTGAATGAGAGTGTATGGGTGTTTCCCAGTGATGGGTTGCATCCTCTGCATAAAACATATGCTGGATAAGTTGGCAGTTCATTCTACTGTGGGGACCCCAGATTAATAAAGGGACTAAGCCGAAAAGAAAATGAATGAATGAATGAATGAATAATAAATGAACACAAGATGACTAAATATTTAGTTCACAGATTGGCTAAAAGTATGTAGGCAACCACTTCTAAAGAAATGAGCACTGAGCACTGGTAGTTTTTTTTCTATTCATTTTATCATAAGAGTTCTAACAACAAGTTTTAATTCTTCATTAGAGGTCATGAACTAAACCAGCAAGCTATGATTTGTTTAATGAATGATTCATGTGATTCATACAGTTTTTCACAATTAAAAATGCTTATTAATAATAAAAATCAGTTGTAATATAATATTATATTCATCATCAAACACAAAAATTTGTTTAGGCCTGCCTTTAAAGGTTTATAAATTGTTCAAATCCTTTGCAAAAGTTTTGTATTGTTCAAAATCAATCCCCCTATGGAGAACATACAGTAATATGAACTTTTTCTTCTGGAACAACTGTTCTTTCAACTATTTATTCTGTGCTGCCAATGTTCTAGATTCAGTGAAGAGGCTTTCAAACCAAAGAGAAACCAAAACCTAAATCTAAACCCAAACACAATAACTAAACAATAACACAATAACTAAACACAAATGCAGGACAAACCGGAACCTCTAACTCTTTATTAATGTCCATAGATTTACAATTGTATCAACAGGTGCCAACATTAATTTTATCCATAAAGCAGAAATTACCTGTAATAGGGTCCAGACTCTCCTTGGTCACATGGTCATTCTGGTTCACCCATTCTCCATTGCATTTAAAGTATATCTGTGTGGCAGGAGCGGCCTTGCAAGACAGTTTGACGGGTCTGTTTTTGACTATGAACGCATCCTCGGGCTCACTCTGGAATTCTGGAAGCGGTTCGGCAGGAGCTGATGGAAACGAGTCCGGGAGAACTTCACTGTAATCGCTGCCATCTACAAAACCAAGGGAGAGAAAGGTAATAGTTTATATGTGTGTGTATAGTTTATGCAAACGTGTATTTACAAGTGCGCATCTCTCACTGCAAATGAGTTTGGCCTCAGGGGTAATGGCGAGACAGCCGGTGTGTGTTGAGAAAAGCTCGATCCCTGACATTTCAAGTGTACTCTAGTAATACAGCATTTGCTCGTCTGCGGCTCGGTAAAGCATCCCTGGGGAGCCAAGATGAAGGTGGGGGAGCTTGACCTTCCATTGAAACGCCCAGTGATCACACATTATCCCCTGACATTTTCCCAGTGACAGATCCCTCCCAGCAGCACAGAACAGAGCTCATCCAGGGGCCTACGTGTTTCACGGCTCCGCACCCGGGCCCTGTCACCTCCAACACGACAATGCTGTTAACCTTTCAAGCATTAAAAGCTGCACAGGCTATCGACTAGTGAGTGAAAATGAGGTCTGTAGACACCGGCGCCGCAGGACAAAATGGGAAAGTTGTTGATTTGCACTTTGGGTGATTTGTAGCACACACTTTTCGAGCTGCCAGATTTTTTTAGGTTTGTCAGCTGTGAAATGTTTTACTCCCCCAACCAACCTTAATTATAGTGGGGGTGATAATGTGTTTTAACTTAAAAGTGTGGGTACAGATGGTAAATGTCTTTGAGTTGTTCATCCCCCATTTCAATGAAAGGTTAATGCACTGCGTTTGTTTTCATTTTCTATTCTTCTCTACTCTGCAATACCAAATAATATTCCACCCAAAGACGCCTGCTCATTGACAAGTGTAATCACAAATCACAACAAAGGCAATTATTAATAAAAATATATCTGTGTCTGATAGAGATTTTCTTTTGTCTGTGACAGAGAGGAGAGTTTGTCTATTCAACTGTAAAGGCTCTCTTGGTTTGAAGGCACTGCCTGAGTTTAATCATCAAGCATGTACAACTGGCACTGTAATGATGTGATTAATGATGTCATTGAAATGTTTCAGAAGGCACATCTTCACTTGCTGTAGTGGAGGAGCATAATTTGTTGAGGTGTTTGAGAAATTATAGTAGTTTGACTCTCATTTCTAAAATATATACATAGCTATGGAAAATATTATGAAGACCAACTAAAAATGATCAGTTTCTCTGAATTTACAGGAATTATTAGCTATAGGTTTGATATTTGTTTTTGTTCTGCAAAGAACTGATAACATATCAAATGCATTCATTCATTTTCCTTCAGCTTAGTCCCTGATTTATGAACCGCCACATTTCAAATGAAAATATTCTCATTTAGAGCATTTTTCAGAAAATGGTGTCAAAACGTAATTGGGTTGTCAAAAAAGCACCAGTTTTTGTTACTGTAGGTAAATGTTGTAAATGACACTATTTTTATTTTAAATTGGGAAGAAAGGTGCTTTAATAGTAAATGTAAATGTCACAATGTAATTTAATAGTAAATGTAAATGTCACAATGTAATTTACAGAATAAACTATGACTATAATTCAAGAGAAACAAATAATCTCAGATTTTTTTTCTATAGCTGTAAATATACATACAGTATATACATAGCAGAACTAGATAGGTGGAGCTTGGGAAAGCCTTAAACAAATTTATGTTGGTTTGAATTTTCAAGTCAAAGAATTCTGAAAAGTACCTTTTGTATTAGTATTTTGAACTTTGACGGTTAGTTCATACACAAATACATAATTACTTAAAAAATTTATATCCACTATTGAACAAAAAAAAATAAATAAAACTGATTCAAACTCAGAAAAAGCACTCTAATGAACATCAGATCATGTTTGGGATGTGGGTTAAGCACCCCACAAAACTCATGCTAGGCCAGAATTACAATAACAACCAATGGTGAAAAGCGATGCATAGAGAAAGAGTGAAGGGCAGAACTGGAGAGAGTGTAAGCGACTGGGTGGGAAAGCGCATCATAAGTGCTCTAAATGCTGACACGCAGGTCAAGCGTCTTCATGCACCTCTGTGTTTGATGGAACCGGCGTGTGTGAGAGGTGCAGGGGTCTGGACTTGTCCGCAGACTGCAGGGGTGAAAGAAGCAAGCTGAAAATTGGATTTGGGAGAGTGTTTTCACATACAAAGAGGGAGGAAGACTATACAGGTCAGGTGGAAATAGAAAGGTCACAACAAAGAGAGTAAGAGAGATGGAGAGAAAGAGAGCAAACAACCTGGTCTCGACCAATACTGCGCTACTACAAGCATTTCCAAATCATTACACCTTCAGTGCTGACATTTTCACAGTTAATATAGCCTAAAAATGTTTCAATAAGACGCAAGAGTCTTGTGATTTCACTTGACAAGAGTGGGTGGAGTCCTGTGTAGTGCTATTGTATGTGTTACACAAAACAAAATCGAATTTATCCACAGGCACATCAGATTAGCTGGTGACTTCAAGGCCACTAGAAGGTTCTAGCCGAAAGTGTCAGCCCAACTTTGTGTCATTATGTGACATGTGACATGCTTTCCTCAAGCTCACAGCGAGAAAACATTAGGAGACACGCACATACAGACATGTATCTATCCATCCATCCATCCATCTATCCATCCTCTCCCTCTATATATGTTTCAAAGTGTATCCATATATCTACACAATACTGACAATATCCTTACAGTGTCAAAACAGAAACTGGGCCAATTAAATAGGTTGTTTTGTTTTGTTTATTTCTATTGTTTGGACACCTCCTGTGTCTTATTTCTCCCATTGTATATCTACTTGTAAATATTTATGTTTCTATATCTTTTTGAAACTTATTCTTACAAGCTTTTTGTAAATATAAAACACTTATTTTTAAAGGGTAATTTGTAACTCACTCATCTACATTGTGAGTCCTTGTGTGTGGTTCCTTTCAAAAATAAATGTTACTTCCCTCCTCTTTTACAGACCACATTTGGGTAAAAAAAAAAAAGATAAAAAAAATTATTGATTATAAAAAAAATCAAAAAAAAAAATCTATATACCTGTTGCAAACTGTTCATTTGTATTTTTGAGCAAATTCATCCAATATCTAAAATGATGCTGCTCTTATACAATTGTGCCACCATTATAGACAGCACATATGTCATAAAATATAATAAAGCATTACAAAAATAATAATAGTAATTTGTTAACGCATCAATTCAATCGTTTCAGCACTTTCACAAACACGGCTCTCCCTTTCAGGACATAAGCTTCTATTGTGCCAATGACTAACTCTGCATCTCTATTTTCGCTCTCTTGGCTTTTCTCTTCTCCTCTCTTTGTGCCGTTCTCCCCTCCGACAGCTGTCAGCTTGTCTTTTTCAGACTTTGACTTCTCTGTCGATAAGCAATTGTGTTTCTCTTTTTCCACACTACCTCCATATGGCATCGATTGCTACAGAAAATCACCAGTCAAAAAAACGTAGCCTGTCATTCCCTGTCACACACTGAGAGAGAGAAAAAATGTAAGAGATTTTGTTGAAATAAGGACAGAAGCTGAGCGAGAATGTGTACTAGTGTTCCTCACGTGCGTGTGTTTATGTGTTTGTGAAGGCAGGATCTTTTGGGTGACAAAGCGTGTGTGAAAGTCAGTGTGAAAGAGACGGAATCAGTGAAAGGGAGATACAGACTGAACATATGGAATAAAGATGACGTGTTTACATGCGCACAGTATGATTAAAGAAATCTTGCAAATAACACATCCATCAATCCATTTACTATCATTCTAATCTATAAACCATTCATTCATCTATACATTATCCATCTAAGCATCTATTTAACCATCCAACCTAGGTCATTTCCTCCATCTATCCATACACCATTCGTTTCTGTCATCTAATCTATCCACGTATCAATCCAAACTTTCATCTATCTCGTCAAACCCTCCATCCAACCAACATATATCCATCTATTCATCTATCCATCCATCCATCCATCCATCCATCCATCCATCCATCATTTAAGCTTTATTAGCATGATTTTGGTGGTGGAAACAGGAAAATAAGCTTTTATATGCACGCAGACTGACTGAAAACAACCCACCCACCCATTCATCCATCCAACAATCAACCCATCTACGGTCAATCCAACTTTTAATCCATCTATCCAATCATCCAAAAAATCCATCTATTGTTTCTCCATCTATCCATCTGTCTATTCATCCATATATGGATCCATGCATCAATCCAACCTCCCATCCACCTTTTCGTCAATCCATCCATCCAAGACTCAACAAAGCTAAATTGGCATGATAAAAATAAGGTAAATAAATAAAGACATCAAGAGGAAATTAAACAAAAAAAGCTTAAACCAAGAAAATACATATAAATAAAGATAATTATTTTATTGTATTATTATAATTTTTTTGGTTGAAAATTGTTGGTCCTCAATTACATAGGACACTAACTTTACAAAGAATGCTCTCGCACAGTTTAAAGAGCTGACACAAATACCCATCAGGCCTTTTGGCAGGCCACAATTTAGTTGGAATGGTCCTGGCACTCCTAAAAAGAGGGAAGCTCTTAAGAGGCCCCCGACTGCAGGTCTTTTATCACGGTAATGATAGACAAGACACAGCCGGGACCAAAGCCTCCCAGATCTCGTTCTCTGGGAAGGGTGTAAACATCCACACATATGTGCAAACAACCACACATACCCATGAACACAAAAACAAGACAACATCCAAAGCAAAGGCAGATGCACTTTGGGATGTGTGTGAAGCAAAATCTGGAGTTAAGATTGCGATGAAAGAGAAAGAGAAATACTCAAAGGGACAACAAATGCACAAACAAACAAACAAACAAACAAACAAACAAACAAACACGTGGCTAACAATGATGGGGACTGAAATAAAAAAAATGTTTGTGGACCCATCTTGGCTCTCACACACACAAAAGAACAATGGCAAGTCACAAATTACACACAAAAGAATGGTGACGCTCACTCAAAAAGCCACAGAGGGTGTCAGACTGTAATTTTGCTAGCTCCAGAAAGTCTGCAGTCATTGGAGCCACAGTTTGTCATTAGCGTACAAGGGCTGTCATTATCATCCGCGTAATATACATATATTGACTAAAGCTTTACCATCAACTTTGTAGCTCTCTTAATGATGCTTTTGAAACCTAGAGAATCTGGACTTCATCAATGCTGAGAATCAACATTTCTCAACAGTCAGACCACAAGCGGTGAAAATGGGTGGTAAAATCCTGCCCACAGAGACCGTAAGTACTGGCATGTCTCAAATCCTCTGACCGAAAGTGCTCTTGAATACACACCTATTAGCATTTTTCTTTTATGACACGGCTCTGACAGATCTTTTTTAAAGAAATGGTTTACACAAAAACCATTTACTCACGCTTATGTTGTCCAAATACTTATGACAGCCCATTTCTGTTAAAAGATAAAAAATAAAGGGCAAATTCTGACTTTTATTCTATATAAATCTGAGTTTCTAACTTGGAGCTCTGCTTTTTCTCACATTCTGGTTTATTACTTGTCTTGCAATTTTGAAAAAAGGTCTGAACTATTATTATTATGAGTTAATAATTGGAAATAACATATGACAAACTTGCAGTTCAGAGAAAAAAATCAAGAAGTAAACTCAGAATACAAACATGTAAATAATTTTTTTACATTTTCAAAATTCTATCCAGAAAATTATGATTTTTTTTTTTATTATCAGAATCCGGAGACATGAACTCACAAATAAATATTCTTTTAACTTAAAATTGATATACAGCGTAATAATTATGAGTTTGTAAACAAACCAAATATTGACTTGACTGCTTGAAAAAAAGGTTATGAGCTTATAAGGTTCCACAGCAGAAAGAAACCGATACAGGTTTGGAAGTAGTGTGTCAATTATCACTTCACGATGTTCTCCTGAAACCAGTGCTATTCTACTCAACACAAAATAAGTAGAACTACAAAAACACATTTGAAGAATCCAGAAATAATTACAATTTTACAGTGATTTGCATAGCAAACATCTAATGTTGCTGACTCAACTAGGATACCTGCAATTCCCTAAGTGGTGTTTGATATATCTTTATCTACTCAAACCTGATATGATTCATCTTAACTTGCAAGCAACAGTATCCTGTTCTTGTGATTGTGTCTGATTGGATGAGGCAGAAAACCGTTGATTTACCAACACCCTTTTTCACACATCAGTTCAATTATATATGAATGCATCATGCTGCCATGTTGCTTGGCAACTATAATCAGCCTATGGGTAACTTAACAACAACATTTCCTAGCAGAATAAATGTGTTTATGATTTTTGTAATTTATAAATATAATTTTTTATGGCCTGAACATTGGCTTATAATTAACTGTAAAAGGTTTGGAACTGCAAGATTGTTTAATGTTTTGAAAGAAGTATCTTCTGCTCACAAAGCTGTATATTTATTTCATCAAAATTACAGCAAAAACAGTAACATTGTGATAAAATAGTTGATTTGTAATCCAAAATAAAGGATTTGTTTTAATATATTTAGCTAATCTGAATTTTCAGCTTCATGACTTCAGTCTTTAGTGTTACAAGCATAATATTTCTGAAGGAATTCTAATATATGGATTTTTTTATTATCAATGTTGAAAAGAGCTGCTTAATATCCTTTGCAGGATTGAAAAATCGAAAATGTCTAAAAAATAACTTTAGAATAGTATCATATTACAATCAATACTGTTTGTGATTACTGTTTATAGATATACATGATAAAATTACCATAATGCTATATATAAGTCCCATTTTGTCTTGTTTTTTGTTACTACAGTACCTCATTTCTGAAAGAAGTTCTCCTTCTGTCTCTAGAGAGCAGAACATGATCATCATTTGGGTTATTTCTCAGTAATAGACCGGCTATATTCTGCTTATGATGAGGCAAGTGACACACAGCTGAGCTGACAGGAATATTCTCTCAGCATCACTGCTAACTAGGGCAGTCATAGCAGAAATGATCTTATAATGGCTGCATCATCACAACATCACAACACTCATCATAACAACCTCCTTCAAACACACGTGATTCATAACCTCAAAGCACCAGATTAGCTTTAGTAAGTCAGTATAACAAAGTAATCTGGAATCATCTTTCAGTACAAGAAATGATCTGATGCTACGTACATTTTTCCATATTTGCTATGTACATTTCAGAAATTCACTCTAGATTAATCTAGTTTTACAAATTATCTACTGTTCAACACTTTTAAATGTTTTTAAAAGGAAACGTGCTTTAAAAAGCTTTTTAAAAGCCTTAAAACAGTAGTTTTAAATTCTACTACTATCTCACAACATCGTTTTTACTGTCAATTTAAATATATAAATTCTATCTTGGTGAGCATAAAAACTTTTCAGCAGTATTGATAATAAACTATAAACTCTAATTTAATGTCATTAATATTATTGTTTTATCATATTATCAGGCACCTTATTTGGACCACCATGCACTATATTTTCTGTATTCACTATATAATTCACTGTGTGTGGCCTGATCTGCTGTGAGTTTCTATATCATTTTGACAGCCACTACAAAAGGTGTGTATGTATCTATGTGTGTTCAAACCATCATCATAATCATCATCATCAGGTTCTCCACAGGAACACTGTAGTAATGGCACACAGGTTGGACTAAAGAAAGACAATGATAGATGGACAATAAAACATCCCCCGGTGCTTCTTATGGGACAATTACGAGTGATTGATATTCTGAGTAAAGTTTACTCACATAACATCTGAGATGGAGCAAGGACAAAAACCTGCGCTGAACAAATCTGCCATGAGATTTTTGACCCATTCTGTGTTTGTTTGCTCACTATTCTAGAAAACGAATAATGCTCTCAACAAATAAATGACAAAAAATATTAGCAGAAGATATCTGGTCAAATTCAAAACAAGAAAATAAGAATTGTGCAGATTTTCCATCAAAATTCAGAACCAAAATAAATCGCCTGTTTGTTCTTACTACAACGTTTTTATTTAGAGTCTTGTTTCTTGTTCATAAATCTAAAAATTCTTAAATTAAGAAGCATTTTCTAGACGGGTAAAAAAAATATGGTTTTATTTTTAAAAACAATAAATCAATTTTGATTGAGTTTTTCTTTAAAACAAGCAAAATGATCTGCTAGTAGGTTAAGTGAAATAATCTTGTTTTATTTTGAAATAAGAATATTTTACTTACTCCACTGGGAGACTTTTGAACTTGTTTTAAGGACAAACTCATTTAATTTTTGACTTATTATTTCTGAAAACAAAACAATATTTTTTGTGGTCTAGAAAATGCTTCTTGATTTAAAGGGGACCTATTATGCACCTTTTTACAAGATGTAACATAAATCTCTCATGTCAGGACTAACGTTATCTCTATGAAAAACTGAAAATGTCAATAAAAGTGTCTCAGAAGATGGCAGTCTATGGAGACTACAGTGTTCTTAAAACTCCACATTTATAACCTTCTTAGTTGCTGACATTATCTTCAGCAGGTGAAAACTCTAATGAAGGATGGCTGCTTCTCACTCAGGTCTGTTTGTTCTAAGGAGGGAGAGATTGTCCCTAATAGGCGGGGCTTTCCCCCTCCGATGACATGTACAAAGAATTACAATCAAAGTGTTTCTGTAGACTGTTTTTATCAAGAGTTATTATTAAAAAAAAATTAATTAATGCATTTTTACCATTAGAGACTGGCTATATTCAGACACTGTTTATTCATTCATTCATTTTCATTTTGGCTTAGTCCCTTTATTAATCTGGGGTCGCCACAGCGGAATGAACCGCCAACTTATCCAGCATATGTTTTACGCAGCGGATGCCCTTCCAGCTGCAACCCATCACTGGGAAACATCCACACACACTCATTCACACACATACACTAGGGACAATTTAGCTTACCCAATTTACCTATACCGCATGTCTTTGAACTTGTGGGGGAAACCGGAGCACCCGGAGGAAACCCACGCGAACACAGGGAGAACATGCAAACTCCACACAGAAATGCCAACTGACCCAGCCGAGGCTCGAACCAGCGACCTTCTTGCTGTGAGGCGATCGTGCTACCCACTGCGCCACTGTGAGGCCTCACACACTGTTGTTAAGAATTAAGAATTTCTAGATATTTGGACTAGAAACGGGGCCTCACGGTGGAGCAGTGGATAGCACGTTCGCCTCACAGCAAGAAGGTCGCTGGTTTGAGCCTCGGCTGGGTCAGTTGGCGTTTCTGAAAAGCTTTTTTTGCAACGCTGGGGCCTACACTCTGAGAGGAGGAATCAAGGGCAAAGCGAAAACGGAGAAGAGGAACAGAAGTGTCATGGAAGAACATGAAACAAATCAAGGAAAAGGTGTGAAGAGGACTGGAGGAAAAGGACAATATTGAACGAGAACAGATAAAAACCAGCTCCAGACGGAAAGAGAGAGTGACACACAGCCAGTTAGAGAGTGCGTTTATATAAACACCGGGCACGTAAGGTTTATACTGACAGATTTCGTTGGTCCATTAACACATCTAAAGTAAAGAAAGCGTAACATCCCAGATCAACAAGGTCATACCGAGTTTACTGAACAACACACACACACAGACTGTACATCTTTACTCACTAAATCACATACGCATACAGCGTAAAGAAGGAGGCAAAATGTGCTTAGAAAAAAACAAAACTGAGTGATGCTAGAGGACAAGAGCTACAAAACATGAAAGAACAAAAGCAATCAGTAAACACAAAGGGCGAATTTCACTTCGGATGGATTTCCCAGAATGCCCTTCATTTTATCACGTCTCTGTTTCCGCTCAAATCGGAATCAGTGTGGCTTGTTATCGCTTGGCTTTCTCTCGCATGCCAACATGTAAACACTGGCATGTACAAACACACATGCGCCTCCTCAGATGAGGTGCTAGATGAAGGTCTAAGAATAATGGCTCGGGGAATCATCATGGCAGCAGAAATGTCACGCCTTTGATTGAATCTAGCATGTTAACAAGCTCTAGTGTGACAGGGCTATTTTTGTCCTGCGTGTATGCGGGTATGTGTGCAGATCCAGTCTCCAGGGTGGCTGGCAGATTGGCATAGGTGAGGGTTCGTGGGAAACTGATATTTGAACTGACAAGAATGCTGCTCTCATCCATTCAGCACATTTTAAGAGCCGCCGGACAAATACGCACATGTACAAACATGTAGACAGATGTCCAAAGCTTGTGGGAGAAGGATGACAGGACGTAAACAGACACAAAGAACTCATCAACAGATAAATGTTTGATTATTTGCATAAGAGCTGTGCTTGGCTCCGCCCCCTAGTGTACAACCACCCACTGCTCAGGCTTAATAATAAAAGTGAGACTATTTATGGATGCCAGATGAGGTGTGTGTTAGTTCATAACATCAACAGCTGGTGGTTGTTTAAAAAAATCTAGCAAAATACCCACTTGCTGTACCTCACAGTCACAAAGAAAATACTGCTACTGCTCCGCTAATAATATATATATATATTATTAGCGGAGCAGTA
>CAIGQW010000302.1:10471981-10507008 GCA_903798125.1 Danio choprae | reverse complement strand
GAAGGAAGGAAGGAAGGAAGGAAGGAAGGAAGGAAGGAAGGAAGGAAAGAAAGAAAGAAAGAAAGAAAGAACGAAAGAAAGAAAGAAAGAAAGAGAAAGAAAGAAAGAAAATCATCAACAACAACAATTATTATATTAACATGTTATTAATGTTATTTTATTTAAATAATATAATAATAAAATAATAATAATAATAAACACGATTTTTCCAGTTTTTTTATATTATTATTTTTATGCAAACATATAAATATTTTTACATGTGCTGTATAATGACCAATAAATTGGGGTTACATAAATATGAAAACAATAAACAAAAATAATTTGCTGTTATTATTATTATTATTATATAACATATTACTAGTCTAACATTTCACTGTAAAATATAATGTATTAATGGCAGAATAAGTTATATTGTGTATTATAAATTGTACATTTTTATAGCTGGCTTAACTTGCTCAGGTACAAAGACCAGCAATGAAACTTAAAAACACAAGAAATGGAAAGAGGCTTCAAACTAAAATTAACAGAGAGACTAAAAGTTTGCTTAAGAAGAAAGGCAGAAGAAATGGATAGAGAGTAAACGAGAAGGAAGACAAAATTGGTGCGGTTCATCGACCCTCCATTGGCTTTGGCTGAGTGAACATGTCTTTTGCTCAGATCAGCGAAGCTTAATGCTCTTTACATCTTTTATCTACCCTGCTTTTTGCCATTTGCTACTGATTTTATTTATTTATTTTATAGGTGTGCGTGTGCTTCCACAATGCAGCTATCCATCTTCTAAATTTAACTTATATGAGGTAAGACACAGCAGTTGAATAGGGTAAATAAAATAATAACTAATATCTAATACTATCCCAGTTGACATTACAATACTGCAAACAGGCAGAAAAAACATAAACATTTTTTTGGTTTGTTTGTTTATTTGCTTGTCAGGCACCTTCAGGAAGACAGATATGAATAAAACTGTGAACAGTGGTCTATGTAAGTTCTTATAAAGTGCAGATTTATGATTTATGAATTAAAATCTACAAACACAAATCAATAAAGTGTGAAAAAAGAGACACATAAAGCCTATTGTGGATGTTTACCTTACATTTGAGACTGCTTTTGCCTGCAGTGTCTCACCTTAACCTGTCACCCCAAACCCCATCATAAGTCATAACCTATCATTTTTTTCTCCTGCACTCACCTTGTAGGCAGACAGCGCCGTGTTCCTGTTCTGCATCTCCATTAAAACAACAGTAAAAAAGCTCTTACAGGCTGTAATGCCTCGCACTCACATTACTGGTTGATTTCCCAGTCTAGTGACTCAGCAGTCAGATTTAAATTATTCAAAAACAACGACTGACATGCTGATGGTATTTTCACTATAAGCAGACAGGAGTGAGTGTGAACACGTTTTGTCGTTGTTTGATTATAAGAGGTGAGTTCAAATGTGAGATTCAAATTTTAATAATGTGCTACAGCTAATACAAACAATTAGCCAAATTGGTGCTAGTCTTGACTTGTACTAAGCTGTCAGAGGTCTATAAAACCTGGAAAAATGTCCACAGTTAGAGGCTACATACCATATTATCCTTTCACACCAAATCAATGTCAAAATGATACAAAAACAAGATAAGCTACAGCTTCCAGTGCAAGATCTGAGAAAAATAAAATGTTTATTCTGGTGTTGGGCAAAGATTAATCGTGATTATTCGGATCCATGTATATGTGTGTGTGTGTGTGTGTGTGTGTATGTGTGTGTGTGTGTGTGTGTGTACTGTGTATATTTATTATGTATATATAAATTCACACATGCATGCATATATTTAATAAACTGTTTACTTATATTTAGATATAAAATAAATATGTATGGGCCTCACGGTGGCGCAGTGGATAGCACATTCGCCTCACAACAAGAAGGTCGCTGGTTCGAGCCTCGGCTGGGTCAGTTGGCATTTCTGTGTGGAGTTTGCATGTTCTCCCCGTGTTGGCGTGGGTTTCCTCCGGGTGCTCCGGTTTCCCCCACAAGTCCAAAGACATGCGATATAGGTGAATTGGGTAAGCTAAATTGTCCGTAGTGTATGAGTGTGAATGGGTGTGTATGGATGTTTCCCAGAGATGGGTTGCGGCTGGAAGGGCATCCGCTGCATAAAACATATGCTGGATAAGTTGGCGGTTCATTACGCTGTGGCGACCCCAGATTAATAAAGGGACTAAGCCGAAATAAAAATTAATGAATGAATGAATAAATATGTACATAATACAAATTATATATAAATAATTTTATTTTGGATGTGATTAATCTCAATCAATCTTCAAGCAATAAATGTTGCTGGATTTTTTAAAATTCATTTATTATTATTATTATATGGCATTTTTTGGTATTACATAAATATGACTAGAGCTGTGGCAAAAAAACGAATTGCTTCTGAATTTTTCAAAATGTATCTCTATCCTCTCTTGGATTGATTCTGAACTTACTACCAGCAGACGGTGCTTTACATGCAATAGTACTGCTTGCATCCACTTCCTTACAAATACCACTTGAACCTAAAATATTCATTAATAAAGTGAGAAAAGGTTTAAGTGAATTACAAAAGTGTTAAGAGTAAGCTTTGTTTACATAAATCTCAGTCAACTTTCATGACTCACTGAACCCACAAGTAACTCTTATTGTTTTTATATAAAATGCTGAAACTGTTATATTTCACTAAGATAAAATGAATTTCTAAACAACAACAACAATATTAAAGATTTACAATACAACCACTGCACTAAAACACTGAAAAATGGATAATGTGAGCTATATATGTAAATGAACAAAGTGCCGCACTTCACTCTGAAACACACAGCACACAAACATTCAATTAACCCACTGTACTAATGGATTCAAATAAACTGCATGTAATACATGGTTTCATGCTGAAAGTCAAAATCACACAAAATTTGCACTTGAGAGAAAAAGTGGACCTCCTGGAATGAAACATCCTAAAACTGCAATCGGCTTCCAAATCTTCACAGAACGCCAGTCATTTGATGTGTCACGGCTGATCTGATTCCTCTGACTAACTAAATTTTGGCAGCTGGGTTTGATCAATTTTGTTTGAAAGTGTTATGCTGCATTATTAATCGGAAGCATATTATCAGGGGCCCTGTGAAATGAAAGCCCTCCGCCGGACGTACAGCGAAGCGCATGTTGTGTGAAATCTGTGATGGACAGAGAGTGACAGTGTGTTACTGGGAGCTGTGGTAAAGAAAGACTGGTCCTGTCACATGTCCAGAGCCCTGGGCTTGAATGTTTTCCTCTCTAATGCAGAGACAGAGCGACTGGCGTGACGAGTCCTCATGTCTGCTATGACGATAACAAGCAATGACGTCCCCTGTCTCTCTCTCGTCTCCTTCAGCTGCTCTTCCCTCCTTCACGGTGTCTTTTTCCACTCATTTCCACTCAGCCAGGCCACTGGGTGAGGAGTTGAGTCTCTGTAACAGTGGCAGTGAATGCCAACTCAGTTTGAGAAATCATGCTGAGCATGTTATCACAGCCCTGTGTGATGGTTCATTAGCAGTCTGTCGATTTTTAAGGGAATTTTTGGTGTGTTTTGCAGGCCAATAATACTTGAAGAAAACTATCAGTTAGCAGTCCCATCCACCATCAACAACACTTGCAAAGATGTCTAGAAAAGTCTATTTAAAGCCTACATACTGTATAGTACGCTGCAAAAATAAGTATTATGTATTATTTTTTACATTCACACAATTTCCTTTCAAAATATAAGTTGAATTGTTATTGTTTTCCAGCAAAGACTATAATATTGAGTTTCTCATTGAATTTAGATCATTATCATTAGCATGCATTCTGAATGTTGACTGGATTTGGAAATAATCATTCATTAAAAATGTTTTAAATATATGTGTGCAATATAACATGTTTTATTATGCCCAAGCAAGAAACACAGATTTTTTGCAATGTATTTTAATTTCTATTACATGTTAATTCTGTTCTAAGGTTGAGGTCATTTTTTAAAAAGAAATGTATATTTTAATTAGGAAGGAAACCTTAAATTTAGTAAAACTGACAGCAAAGAAAAGTAGTGTTGAAATTCCTATGTCAAATGCTCCTTTAAACTTTATTCATTCATTTTCCTTCGGCTTAGTCCCTTATTTATCAGGGGTCGCCACAGCGGAATGAACCACCAACTTTTTACACAGCGGATGCCCTTCCAGCCACAACCCAGTACTGGGAAACAACCATACACATTGTCATTCACACACACAGTCTGTGGACTATTTTGTTCATCCAATTCACCTATAGCACATGTCTTTGGACTGTGGGGGAAACCAGAGCACCCGGAGGAAACCCACATAAACACAGGGAGAACATGCAAACTCCACACAGAAATGCCAACTGGCCCAGCCGGGACTCGAACTAGCGATCTTCTTGCTGTGAGATGACAGTGCCAACCACTGAGTCACCATGCCGCCTTCCTTTAAACTTTCCAATTCAATAATAATATTGCTGAAAGTACGCAAATCAGCTTATTAAAGAGGTTTGTGAAAAATTATGTGACCCTGAAGGGTAGAGTAATGGCTGCAAAAAAATTCAGTTTTACCATCACATGAATAAATGACTAAAATTCAGAATGAACACATTTGAAAATACATATTTACTATCTAAATCTATCATATTTACTATATTTTCAATTTGCAATAACACCTATAATGAACTTTTGAACCATAGTGTATTTTAGTAAAATAAAAAAATCTGTTGCAAGAAACAGCTAATTCTGAACAGTCGTTAATTATAGAACGATGATGTAGTCACGCCATTCACCAGTAGAGGTTAATAAGGTCGTGCTAACCAACCAAACTATGACCCCATTTGTAGGGGCATGTGCTGAGATTTCAATTCTATGAATATAAGTGTCTCTATATTTGTTGTTTGCAAAGTTTTCCTTTGCTCATCTACATACTTTTACCATTCCTCTCACAGCGCATCAATATTAGCAGCTCCAACATGCTGTGTGGATCACAGGCTGTCTCTGGGTCAGCGGTTTGTGTGCAGCAGTGTTCTCTAGATAGCACTACTGCATATGGACACTGTCTCCAGAGCAGATTGGGGCAGCACAAAGCTTTCCGTGGTCCCTCACCGCATACAGGCAAGCCCAGAGCTATGTGGGTCCCATTAGGATGATAAAGAGACCTCTCATCAGCTCAGTCCCTCTGGCCAAAAGCTGACATAAGATTTACCTTCAAAAGAGCTTGGTATAAGCCAAACAGCCTGCCGACTGACTGAACAGACGGAGATGGAGAGGGCAAAAAAAAAGACAGAAAAGAAGGAGGACTGTACCTCGTGGCCATATTTATTCTATTTCTAAGCTTGTAGTCTAGATTTTTAAGGCTGGAGTGTAATAGAGGAGTCTTCATGGTACAACGGCACTACAGCCTGGGTTTTAAATGTAGAGGGTAAATCAATGGAAAGACAGGATGACAGATGGATAGGGAGAAGTAGTGTAGACAGACAGAGAGAAATAATGAGGAAAAGGTAAGAGAAAAATGATGTAGGTTGAGTCTGACCTGCATAAGAGAGAAAGGGAATATTGATTATTACTAAATTAGAGCTGGAAAGACCAATAGCGCAAAGTTTAAAAAGAGCAAAAAGACTAGAGTGAATGTAGACTTAATAGGATAGCTGATCTTAAAATAAAATAAAAAATCTTGTCTCTGCACCATTTAAAGCTTGTATAACTGTACTTCTGTGGAATGCAAAATTAATTCCTGTGCAATGGCTATGAAAGGGATAGTGCATCCAAAAATTAAGTTGTCATTTATTCATGCTAAGGTCGTTCCAACCCTGCGTGACTGACTTTCTGCAGTGGAATATGAGAGTAGACATTTTGAAGAAAGTTGATAACTGTTTTGGTTTCCAGTTGACTTCCGCTGTGTTGTTGTCAGTGTTGGGTGTAATCATTTGCAAAGTAACTAGCTACTGTAATTAAATTACTTTTCCACTGAAAAAGTCAAATAATGGATTACTTTTCATTTTTAGGCAACTAAATTACAGTTACTTAAATACTGTAATGGCCTCACAGTGGCGCAGTGGGTAGCACGTTCGCCTCACAGCAAGAAGGTCGCTGGTTCGAGCCTCGGCTGGGTCAGTTGGCGTTTCTGTGTGGAGTTTGCATGTTCTCCCTGTGTTGGCGTGGGTTTCCTCCGGGTGCTCTGGTTTCCCCCACAAGTCCAAAGACATGCGCTATAGGTGAATTGGGTAGACTAAATTGTCCATAGTGTATGAGTGTGAATGGGTGTGTATGGATGTTTCCCAGAGATGGGTTGCAGCTGGAAGGGCATCCGCTGCGTAAAACATATGCTGGATAAGTTGGCGGTTCATTCCGCTGTGGTGACCCCAGATTAATAAAGGGACAAAGCCGAAATGAAAATGAATGAATGAATAAATACTGTAAGTAAAATCAGAGAACCAAAGCAATTTTTTTATACAATTATATTTTGCAGAATAGTTCTATTTGTAAACCAAATGTTACATTTATCATGATGATAGCACATTCTTAAGAAACGATGAATTGAGTCAGAAATTAATGGTAGTATACATGGAATATGTGAAATATGCTGTCATTACATTCAAATGTTGATGTTTTAATACATACAGCATTTAACATTTCTTAATTTTACATTTAAATGAGTCAAGTAATTAAATGAAATAACTAGTAATTAAATAACTTTTCAGACAAAACAAGCAGAAAAGTAATTTAAATACAGTTTTAATCGTGTAATAAGTAATTGATTCCTTTTTTTAAGTAGCTTACCCAACACTGATCATTGTCCATACAGATCAATACAAAAACAAATTCAGTCATACAGAATTAGGAAATTCAACCATTTAAATATTTCAATGAACTGTCACTTCAATAAAGTGTATGTTATATTGAGTACATAAAAAAAATTCAGGTTTATAAACAAAGCACTCTTTTGAGTTCAAGTTTTTCAGCAGATTAATTTCACAAAACATGTCTCAATGGCTTGTTCGTGAATTTGACAAACCTATTCCGACTCACTGGCCATTTATGTAATAAAGTTTCAGGAGGAACATCCACATCAAAATGCATGTTTTTTGACCAAAGTAATATTAAAGCGACAAAAGACTTGCTCTGGAATTTTAACTAAACCACTAACCACATTGTGCTTTGTTTATGTTTTAAAGTCTGCTCCTCGCAGTGGGCTCTTGTCCACATTTTATAAGCTATGCTTATTAAGCGTTTTTGGCCTAAAGCAATTTATGTTGTTAATAAAGCAGTATAAAGCAAAAAAGTGCAGATCACAATATTTTGGAATGTGGTTTATTTATTTCTAAGTTATGCTGATGAAGGACTTTTTTTCTTCCTAGGAAGATCAGGCAACACTAATGATGAGTCAAGCCGTATCCCGATCCTTTTTATTTATTGCGCCGCACTCTCATTAACTTGAGAGATAACTGAGACAACTGTGATAATACATAATTTAAAACTAGATATTCAGTTTGGTTCCATGATCTCTGCATATAATTTTTGTAAATGCGCTTTAGCAACAATTCTCCTAAATTAAATCAATTGCTGAATGCAGCTGTTACTATAATAAAATACTGAACTGTGAAAACAAGACTAAAGGTGAACTGACAACTGAAATCAGCTCTAGTGTGTACATGGCCAATGACTCAATGATCCAGTACCAGAGGTTCTCAAATGCTCATTATAACTGATTATCGTCAATGAATAATGATTTCAATTTGGAACTGACTTCAGAAGCTTTCAAATGTAATGCTAAAGTCATATACACTTTTATGGTAATTTGAGTCATTTTGTAAAGCTGAAAGCACCAATTTCCATTCACGCTCACGAAGAAAGGTCTGAAACAGCATTTGTGTGAGTAAATTAAAATTTTGGTGCAACTATCCCTTTAAACACAAAGCCAAACACAATTAGAGCAGGCCAGCCAGCTTAGTCGAGAGGACAGAGAAAAATGACATGAGGTGCTTTAGACAAATCACTTTATCTACGAGTGTGCTGTTATAGACAAATCCATGCAGATTCCACAGCAACACTGTGACCGTTACTAAAGCCAAAATCTGAGAGAGTGCATAAATCCACTTACGAATGTCATTAACATGAGCAAAAGCAACATATGGGGGCTCTAGTGGATGATGTCATGGTCTGGGTGGTCTACAGAAGTGGAGGAGAAAACATTGCTACCAATCCTGGCCCCCCTCAGACCTCCACCCTTCTGAAAGCCCAGATTATTGCAGTCAATCATAATAGATTATCTTTCCACAAGCGCCCATAATCGCTTTGCGAAATCATAGCTGAATCACATGCAGGCCGAAAATATTTTTTCCAGTAAGAGCTTTAGAAAAACATACTGTAGGTGAAATAACAGCCTTTACTGTACCCCGACACTCTAACAAACATGCAAACGTGTTGTAATAAAACTCAGAATTTGCACGCACCAGAGAGTAGAAAACCAATATGAGTCCACAATAATTTCCATACGCACCACAACCAGCACACACACACATCCTTTCACACACCCACGCACTCAAACCAATATGATATCCAAGTGTCCCAGTGGGATGCTCTCAAACCTTTTAGGTCCAATGAACCTGCTATTTCAGTGGAATGGGCGTGTTTTTTTTTGAAAGCGTTTGTCTGCTATTAAGAGAAAAGCCTGTCATATGAATGTTACATATCTCAGGGGTCTTGTATTAACTGACTCTTCACACTTAGGCATCTAAAGCAATACCCAGGCCTACTACTCACAGTAGGCCTGAGAGGGCCTTTGGCCTTGGGGCAGCTCAGAAAAGACATGAAAGGTTATTGCAGAGGTATGAGGGGGGCAATCAGAGCTTTACAATGAAAGTACAAACAGATGGATAGGGGTAAATGAGGTGCAGTAAGAAAAATC
The DNA here is from genome assembly GCA_903798125.1 of Danio choprae. Taxonomy (NCBI): domain Eukaryota; kingdom Metazoa; phylum Chordata; class Actinopteri; order Cypriniformes; family Danionidae; genus Danio; species Danio choprae. The sequence continues at coordinate 10,498,074 of CAIGQW010000302.1, read as the reverse complement.
ATGCCTGGTCCTTTTAATAGTTTTAGGTAGTGTCACTGATACTACTGGTCACAAGTTGGGGATCAATATTTTCTACTTAAAGCTATACAACTGTTTATTACATGCTATCTGAAATACTCGATTTGATTCTAAACAAACTCGAGTGTATGCTTTATCTTCTAGTTTGGAGCCATCTTCTGACTGAATAATGTGCAAGTTAGTGTATGCTCCATCTGCTGTTTTTGTCAGTATGCTATTAAAGAAATAATACATTATGGCTCAGAACAATGTTTTATGTCTAATTTGATGCTTTGTGGCAAGTAGCTGTGTAATAAGCGGGATAATGTAATCCAGAACAATTGTTTTTGCAGAATATGCCCTTTAGTCTTAAACAACAGCCCTTTGCGTCATGTCGAGCATGTCGTGCTTTATTCAAAGATAGCAATCTCTAACATAAATTACCCATACTATATATAAAAAATATATACAATTCCAGTCCCAAAAAAAATGTAAATAAAAATGTCACCACCTGGATTTAGCTAAGCAAACAGATAAAAGCCACCCATTGGGAAATTACTGATTGTATGATTGTGTTTCAGCTGGTAACAAGCTGGTTATTTAACCCTAACTGATGCAGAGAGTACCTTCTCATTTCTTAAACCACCATTTTCAATGCAATATTAAAAATGGAAAGGATAGTGGGGAGCCATCATCCTCAAGGAAGAATTGTGGTCGTGTGTTCGAGATCAATGATCCCTTAAATATCTGGCAAAATCAAATTGTTAAGAAAACGACAGAGAGAGCTCATGTTTATGTTTAGTAGTAAGAGTAAGATATATAATGTGGAGGGAACTCAAGGGATTTGAACTAGACAGCTGTGTGGCTTTAAGAAAACCACCTACTATCAGTAAGGCTAATCGGAAACAAGGCTTCAATTTGCTAGGGGGCATAAAGATTGGACTTGGAGCAATGTAACAAGGTCATGTGGTCTGATGAGTCCAGAATTACTCTGTTCCAGAGTGAAGGATGTATCAAGGTAAGAAGAAAGGCAGATGAAGTGATGCACTCATCATGTATAGTGCCTCCCATAAAAGCCTGTGGAGGTTGTGCTGTGATCAGGGGATGCTGAAGTCAGTCAGGTCTAGATTCAGAAATGTTATGTGCCTAAAGAATGAGGTCATCTGACTACCTGGGTATACTGAATGACCATCAAAGGATTTTTTTTCTTCACTGCTGGGATGGGCATATTCAAACATGACAATGCCAGAATTCACGGGGTTCAAATTTCAAAAGTTGTCAAAAGTTGTTCAGGGACTATGAGACATAGTTTTTACACATGGATTAACCACCCCAGAGTCCAGATCTACCCTATTGAGAATCTTTAGGATGTGCTGGAGAAGCCTTTGTGCAGTGGTCCGACTTTCCCATCATCAATACCATATCTTGATTAAAAAAAAACAGAAATAAATGTTGTAACACTGCAGAAGAATATTGAAACAGTACCACAGCAAATGTGTGGTGTAATCAAAGTTAAAGAGGGTCCAATGAAATATAGTGTGTGTGACTTTTTTTTGGACAGGCAGTGTATAGTGACCTTGGTAAGCATTAACGGACATTTAATATGAAATTACCACAAATAAACTTGAGCAGCAATGCATGAAGTACACAAAGATTAAACAAGCAATAATTGCCAGAACCCACAGACCTAGTGACTTTTAGTTGTTAACTTATTAACTTGGCTAAAACACATAGAAACTTAAGTTTAAGACCACAGTAAGATCAATGTTTAAATGTTAATTACTGCAACAATCCTTCAATATAATGCATTAAAGGAACAATAAATATACAATATTTTAAGATTCAATAACTCCTTGAGATATAAATATAGCAAAACGCATTAATTGTTGTAAAAGAAGCTAAACAAAGTACTAAATTTCCAGAATGGTAGGTCTTTGATTTGATACTTGAGGTTATTTAACTTTAGCTGAATTCAGCAGAGGTGACAGTTATCCTGAAGAACCTTGAGGTCAAGTGTCCTGCTCAAAAGGGAAAATAATAACAGTGTTCTCTTAATTGTGATAACTGTAAAAGTGCCTCAGCACTTTGCAACAAAAACCATGTGCACAATTATAGTAGACCTTTAATTCAGTATTATTAAATCAGTATATATTACTTTCACATGGTCACACATTCTGCTAGGAATGTGCAAAGTGTGTGAACTGACTTGATTTTAATGAGGTTTATTAGCTGTAAACATGGTAACAACAGTTTAAGCTGTAAAATATAGTACAATTTCTTTTTTACTAAATCATGAGAATGAAATCATCAAGGAAATCTAAACTAAATTAACGAAAGAAAGAGGGAGGACACGAAAACCCCAGTACAGCACATTTCCAGTGAATTAAAAGTATAAATACTATTAAAATATTTTTATTTTTATCACTGCACATAAACCCGCTCGACCGTTTAATGCACCATGGAGTACACCAGTCAGCTTTTAATTTAATGAAAATCTTTAAGAGTCTATAAAGTACTCAAATAATATCACACCCGTGTATTTGCATGTAGTTTAAGCGGTTATATTTTAGCTTAGAAACTCCAATAAAAGACAACCATGAGTCACTTTCATGGCCATGAAGCAATGTATCATCCCACGTAAGTGCTATATATTGAATAATGTTGTACAGTAAAAACAAATATTATTTCTTCCTATGGGAAATCAAAGCCATATTTCATCCTCTGTACAACATTCAACATACAGTGCACTACATGTGGTATATTAATACCCTTAGTTAACTTTTATAAAGTAAAATATTCAACGACCAGTAGAAGAGAGTCTGCATCCACTGTGACTCATGCATACTTAAAAACCCATCCCAGAAGTTTGAAATGAGTGAGGCCGTTCCGAGTCATGCTCTAATCTCACTGTACCATGAAATGCAATTCGAAAAACATCACGTGAGGAACAAAAAAAAGAAAAAGAGAGAGAGAGCATGAGAGGGCAAAGGAATGATAAACAGGGAGAGAGATGGCTATCAGCAAACTGAACGAGGCAAAAGAAAAACACCAAGTGCATGTAAATTAGATAACATCACCAATACGCTCAAGTTGGGAGGCTGATATTAAAAGAAGTGGTGACCAATTACCTGTCAGCGCCCTAAAATTTCCAGCTCATAATCTAATTGAGCTCTGTTTAGCCTTGCCCACCAGATCCTCTCAGGCGATCCCTGGAGGAGGGAAGAATAATGAAATGTACACTGCAGCCCGAGCCGAGCCCCAGCTGAGAGGAAGCTAGTGTAAACACACAGCAGCCCCCTCAATCTCCCTCATATGAGCAATAAAACCAATTCTAATATGCAGTTTGGTGCATGCTTTCATTTGTTTAGCTTAGGTCCGTATTACAGGGTCCGGGGGGAATGGATGCATTAGTAAGCTAAAGAAGAAGACAAAGTCTCCTCTCTCTGTATCTCTCTCTCTCTCTCTCTCTCTCTCGCTCTGCCTGGGGCTGAACACCTCAACGCTCACTCTGCTTCCTCTTCTCCTTTCATAATTCATCTTAAACAAGTGGGGGGGAAATAAAACAAGCAGTGAAGCAACAGGAGGATGCTAAGAGCAAAGCCCATCTTTCAGGGGATTGTGTGTTAGAGACAGTGGAAGAGGACAGATGAGTGTGTATGTGTCCATGTCTGTTTTAAAGATGAGCTTCTGCAATTACATAAGATCCCAGGTGCCCAGGTACAGCTCCACATGTCCCCAGAATGACACAGTACTAAACATTCACTGAATAAGTGATGTAATTCGTAATCTCAGAGAGAGAGAGAGAGAGAGAGAGAGAGAGAGAGAGAGAGAGAGAGAGAGAGAGAGAGAGAGATTGCAGCAAGTCTGGTTCTCATTGCTGCTTCAAACACATCTTTTAAACAATAAACGGTTTTAGAGATAAGCAATCATCACTGAATTAAATACTGTTCCTACCAAACATTGTTTCTTGCAGATGTGGCACACATTAAGATTTAGGATTTTATATTTGTTTTACAATATCTTTCAAAAGTTTGGGGTCATTAACATCCAATATTCTTTTTTCTACTTCATATTAAGCAGCACAGCCATTTCCAATATTGATAAATATAAGAAAACAATGAGAAACAATTCAGCATTTTATAATGATTTCTGTAGGATTATGTGACATGAAGACTACAGTAATGACTGCTGAATATTCCAATTTGGAAATACGAAAATGAATTACATTTTATTATAAATTTAAATAGAAAACAGTAATAATATTTCACAAAAGTGAGATTTTTTGTTTATAATTGTTATAATTCCAAAAGAAAACAAAACGCATATTTCAAAAATCTAAAGCAGAATCATTTTAAGAACAGTTTTTTGTTCTTGGACGTATAGTTAATGCTAAATGCCTTGACTAATCTAGTCACTATTTCTTCCTCAGAATTGCTAATTGTATCAACTTCATATCTTAAATGCGCTACGATATCTTAAATAATGCTAACCTAAGCCTGATGGCACTGTCCCAAAGCCACACCTCCTGAAAACATACTTGACAACATCACTACAATACATCACATAAAACTCACCAGAGAGGAAACTTTATGATAGTAATTATAATATCAAACTTAAAAACAAAGGAAGGTAGTTGATGTTTGCCTGTTATTCTCTTAATGAACATGTCCGTCAATGTGGCAATGACTTAATCTTTTCTGCGAGAATAAGATGCACAGACATTCATTCATTTTCCTTTGGCTTAGTCCCTTTATTCATCAAGGGTCACCACAGCAGAATGAACCGCCAACTTATCCAGCATATGTTCTACACAGCAAATGCCCTTCCAGCTGCAACCCAGTACTGGAAAACACCCATACACACTCATTAACACACATACAGTAAGGCCAATTTAGTTTATTCAATTCACCTATACCACATGTCTTTGGACTGGGGGAAACCGGAGCACCCAGAGGAAACCCACACCAACACAGGGAGAACATACAAATTCTACACAGATATGCCAACTGACCCAGCCAGGACTCGAACCAGCGACCTTCTTGCTGTGAGGCAACATTTGAACCACTTAATATAATGATTGCTATCAGGATGTGAAGAGACTTTCAACCAGCATTACAAAGAAAGTTTCTGAAGACAATCACCTATTGCACCTTTAACCTCAACTTCGTTTTTGTACACTTTGTAACTTGTACACTTATATAAATTGCACTGAGCCAAACAACTAGACTTGAACTTAGTTGCCATTTTTGTACACAATATCAGCATCAAGTGGTCAGTAAACAGCATGCTGTCAAAGTCGATGCAATCCCTAGTGTGTTTTGTGCCCCTGAATCACAGGGCAGTTCAGGCCACATATGCAGTAATAATCAGGAGGGAAAAATATGCTAAAGGGGGAATATGCATAACACAACAACATAGCTCAACATCAAGTAATCTTCTCAGCGCAAGCTTGTTCACGCTCAATCTCGGTTTCCTTGCCCTGCCTGTAGCCATGCCAGTATGTTTACATGAACAAAAGTGCAAATGTAAAAAAAACTAAATAAATTTTGGTGTGTCACAGTGAAAGAGTGAATACATGCACTGTAAATTGATGCAGTCTTTCGGTTCATATCATCACTCTGATGTCATGTTCTTGGAATCTGGTGCAGTGGTCAAGCGCTTTTAATCAATTTTCTATTAGAGTAACATGGTCGGTAAGAGCGCGGGTTGGGTACAGGCCTGGCCCTAAAAATAATACAGAATCTAATCTGAATTATGGTTCAAAGAGATTAGGGGTCCATAATCCCTTGAATAAACAGGAGGAAAAAGTGAGCATGAAAAAAAAAAGCTTAGGTGGAGGGGGTTGGGGTGAACTCCCTCCTGTGGACACCATTTCATAATAAGTCTGTGTGCAGGTCTTTTGAGATGGACAACACCATTTCATCAAAACCACACTAATCCCTATGCCATTCCTCTCGTTCACCCTCCTTTCCTTTTGACCAGCTCTCTCTCTCCCTCTCTAGCCTTAAAGTAAATCTAAAAGCCAGGACTGAAAATCCTCTGGTGACCGAGTATGAACCAGTTAGCTAAACCTGCTCTCAACAGGGCTGGGATCCAACGAAGCAGTCAGTGAAACCTGGCGCTCCGGGAGAGAGCTGATTACTGAAAATTAAAGGGATGGTTCATCTAAAAACTCATTTAATTCCCCTAATATCGTTCCAAAACAGTATGACTTTCTTATTTCTCTGCAGCATAAAAAAATGATATTCTGAATATATATCATGTAATGGAAGTCAATGTGAAGCCACTGGTGTGATCCGCTGATATATCCCTGTTTTGTTTTTTTGTAGGTTTATGCCCAGATAGATCCGGCATTCTGGGAGAGTGAAACCAATGAAATCGGTCTAGAACTCTAGAACCTTTGTGTGTATACAGCCAATCCATATATTTTGTGAAACAATGATGTCATCAGCCCACGTCTCAACCCTAGTCAAACATTGCTACATCCATGTTTATGCTCGTGCTCCAAGTCTTCTTCTCTGTTTTTTGTGCATCTCTGTGGCAACACATATTGATTTAGCATGTTTACAAAATTATTTTAGTAAGTTTCAGTAGATTTGTGTGTACACAAATATTTTTGAGACAACTCCATGTTCCAGAATTTTATAGAATGTGGCAAAAACGTGTAGAGAAAGCTCTGGCTTTGTGCAGATGTGGGCTCTTTTATTGCATCACTGTTAAACCCCCTATTGAAACATTTATTTTATACACTGTAAGAAATAATGACAAAAGTTAAAAAGATTTCACAGTTTTTTTAAAAGTTTTTATTTTTTTCAGTTTGACTGATGCAAGTTGATATGGCTAGAAAAGTTAATTTGATTCAACTAAAAAAAATGACAGTGAAGAATATAGAATTGTATAAAGTATATACTGTACAAAATATCTGTTGATTAACAGTTTACATATTTTGTGATTCAAAGTGTTTTCTGTTTATTTACGGTTGTGCATTGCATTATGGGACATAGATCTCTGCTCTGTCAACTTTTGATGTTGAAAATTTAACTTAGCAGTTTAACAAAGTGACTTTTACTGATGTTTTAAGAGTTTGAAATTATATAATGTATAATAATTAATCTATAGAGATATAAGTCTGTAAAATAACAGAAAATGTATGTATGTGAATGGCATTAAGTTAGCAAAAGAAAAGTACAAAAGGCACAGCATGGGAACATGATAAGTAGCTGTACACAACTGGAAGCAAATAATGTTGTGTACTAAATTACTATTAAAATATAATTACATAATTCAAATTCAAAAAATATTTTTTTGATCTGAACTGCCATAAAGTTTTTCTTTCCACACACAAACATCTCCTTATGACTTTTATGTGCATGACCATGTTTTTATCTGCTTTAGCTACAACATTAATCAACCCGCCTCTCTGTTTCATATATTTATCTGTCTTTTGTTCAAAATCTGTCTTTTGTTGAAGCCTTTGTTTCCTGACCTTTGGATGAGTTGTGGTGAAATGCCATTCGAGCACACATGACATCAATGCCTCTTAAATCCTACAGGAGACTATGGTCTGACATTATTATTACAGTATGCTCAGTGAATTCACTGAATTTATAGGCTGGTTAGTCTGGAGCACAGTGTCAATCTACCTCACATAAGCTATTCAAAGAAACGAAATCATAAATTTTAACCATAATTACTTCAAATTTCATTTAACTGTCCTGCCTTTGATGAACTGCTGACCTGGAGACCTCAGAACAGTTCATAAATGTTTAGATTCACGGTTCCTTTTTGCTGCACAGTGGAACTTTTATGATGTTAAAAGTATCTCTCAATGTAATAATTAAACTAAACAATTTAGGAAAACATGTTTAGGAAGAAAAGAACTGTGTTTAGGTGGGCAATGTTTCTGAATCTAGGCATCACTGGAATGTAAATGAAGTCATATTTTACCGTTTAAGGCTATGTCGTTGAAGCTGACACAGCCAGGAGTAAAGATTTAGATAGTAGGTAATAATGTTGTAAATAATTTTTAGTTTCTTGCATATACCAATTGTGTCACTTCATAGGATATCAAATGTATCATCAGGAGCAACACATATTAAAGGGCTTGTTCACACACAAGTGAAAATGGCCTCATTATTTGCTCTCTTATGTGGTTTTAAATCGTTACAAGTTTCTGTTGAACACAAAAGAAGATATTTTAAAGAATGCTGGTTGCTGGGATCCGTCAATGTCCATAGTAGGAAAAAAAATCTTTTAATGTGTCCCAGCAACTAGCATTTTTCTAAATTTATTTTGTGTTCAACAGAAGAAAGAAACTCAAACAAGTTTTGAACAAGTAAAGGGTGAGTAAATGGTGAGTTCCCCTTCATATGGGAACTCCAACGTGTGTCTTACAGACTATGGGAGTACGTCAGACGACCAATCACTCTGGAGATTAAGAAAACGGGCCAATGAACGCCAAGTGAATTGGCGGAGCTCAGCTCCACAGCTGACAGCGCTTAGCCATTAGCGCTATATAAGCTGTCTGCTGTGAAGCGAGCCTTAGAATTGTTACTTCAGAGCCTCACTGAGACTGGAGCAAAACCTCTGCTAAGCTGAAAATACTGAAAGTATTACTCACCAGTGTGGGAGAAGACGCAGAAGCGGCGGTCGATCTGGGTTTCCCGTCCCCTTGGCGTTTCACTGGTGTGAAAAATAAAAGAGCAGTTTTCTTTAAAAGAGCAGAGTTCCCTAAGAGAGCAACACGGTCGAGCAACGCGTCTTTTTCAAGATGTCGTTCCGACTGAGCGTTTCTGGATGCGGTGGTTTCCTCGCCCCGGATGACAGGCACGAGCATTGCATCACATGTCTGGGGGTCCGGCATGTTGAAGCGGTGCTCGCGGACAGTTCTTGCCCTCACTGCGAGGGCTTGACTGTTGCACAGTTAAGGTCGCGGCGTATCCTAGTATTAGGGTGCGTCACCCCTGCTGCTCCCCGCTATGCGGTTAGCACTCGGGCAGGCCTGAGGGTTACAGTGGGGGCTTCTCCGTCGCCTCCGGGCCCGCGGACCCCCCGCTCCTCTTCAGTGTGCTCTGTCCAAGCTTCGAGTGGGAGCGCTGGTCCACCCTCCGGGCTGGCCGCGCTCTCATTAGATGACACCGGGGATGCGATGTCCACCGCTGCATCGGAGGGCGGGCTAACATGCTCCGATAACGATCCGGATCCGCCGCCACCCTCCGGGGTTGTCAGCGGGAACCCGGATTTGGAGTCGGACATGTTAGCCGTGCTATCCCGGGCTGCTTCGGCCGTTGGACTGGAGATGGCTTGTCCCCCAGCTCCGCGGCCGGACCGCTTAGATGGGTGTTACGTGGGGGCTAATAAGGTGAAGCCTTCCAAGCCCCCCGTCCCTTTCTTCCCGGAGGTACACAGTGAGCTCACGCAGGCATGGAGGGCGCCTTTTTCTGCCCGGTCCTCGTGCGCTCCCGCTCTCACCACCCTTGATGGCGGGGCAGCCAGGGGATATGAGTCGATTCCCCCGGTGGAGCGCGCTATTGCGGTCAATCTTGCCCGCGGGGCGCCTCCACCTGGAGAGGTCCACCCAAACTCCCTTCCAAAGCGTGTAAGTTATCTGAGTCTCTCACGGCCAGAGCCTACACCGCTGCGGGCCAGGCTGCATCCGCCTTGCATGCGATGGCCACCTATCAACGCTACCAAGCGGAGAAGTTGGCTGAGCTGCAGGGGGGTGGTTCTTCCTCGGGCTTGATGCATAAGCTCCGCACGGCAACCGATTATGCTCTCATGACCACCAAATCGGCTGCTCGTGCCCTGGGGAAGACGATGGCCACATTAGTGGTCCAGGAGCGCCACCTCTGGCTAAACCTGGCAGATGTGGCTGACGTTGACAAAGCTCGCTTTCTTAACGCTCCCATATCCCAGGCTGGCCTGTTCGGCGACACCGTCGGGGAATTTACCCAGGAATTCTCGGCGGTGAAGGAGCAGTCCAAAGCGATGGGGGAGGTCATCCATCAGCGGGCTCGGAAAACTGCTCTCCCCGCTGTCCCATCCGCTCCCGCTGCTCCTCGCCGAAGGCGTCCGCCCGCGGCCCCAACACCCGCTCCGCTTCCAAATGCCGAGCCAATCGCGGGTCCGCGACGCCACCGATCCAGGGCGCCGTTAAGTCCGGTAAGAGGACCGCGAAGCGTCCCTGAGACGGGCCACCTGGAGAAGAGGGGACCTGCTTTTTCCTCGGTGGAGGGCCGAGGACACATAACATCAGTAATACCACCACTGCCCCCCTCTGGGCTGGCGGTGACCAAATTCTCAATAAAAAGCAGTTTCCTCTCTCTCCGGGTGCGCAAGCCCGAGCCTTGCCAGTCTGGGACGCCCCGCCTTCCAGCTCGCAGCGCCGGGCTCTTTCGCCTTAGGCTTCCAGAGTGCAAGAGAACGGGCTCCTTTCTCTCACTCCAGCCTCATCGCGGGATCCAGGGAGGAAGGTAAGAGAAATTCTCTTATTTTCGGCTCTTCCTCGGGCCGCTCTGCTTCCCGGGGCGAGCACTCCCTTCCCGAGCTGCCCCTCCGTTGGCACGTCAACGATCGCGCCGATGATGCCATTAGCGTGGGCTCTGCCAGCCTGGTTAGCGCTGCCCAGCCCGTCGCGGTGGCTCATACGGACGATCGGACTCGGCTATGCGATACAATTCGCCATTCGCCCTCCCAGGTTCAGGGGTGTCCATTTCACGAGGGTCAGCCCCGTGAGCGCCCCTGTCTTGCGAGAGGAGATTGCTATCCTCCTGGCGAAGGATGCAATCGAGCAGGTCCCTCCAGCCGAGATGAACTGCGGGTTTACAGCCCGTAATTCATCGTGCCCAAATAGAGCGGAGGGTTAAGACCAATCCTAGATCTGCGCAGACTGAACTGTCATTCACACAAAATGCCGTTCAGGATGCTCACGCAGAAACGCATACTGCAGTGCATCCGTCCTCGGGATTGGTTTGCAGCAATAGACCTGAAGGACACGTATTTTCATGTCTCCATTCATCCACGCCACCGTCCATTTCTCCGGTTTGCGTTCCAGAGTCGAGCATGGCAGTACAAAGTCCTCCTCTTCGGGCTCTCCCTGTTTCCATGCGTGGAGGATGCCCTGTGCCTCTTCGGCGCACGCGCATCGGCATTTTTGATTATTCTTTGACTGATGTACATATATTTCATGTCTTAAACTAGTCGATTATGCACAGGGACCTGATGCTTCGGCATCTTGGCCGGTTGGGGTTTCAGGTCAACCGAGAATAAGCAGGCTCTCCCCCGGGAGAGCTTCTCTTTTTCTCGGCTTGGAGCAGGACTCGGTCTCCATCACGGTGCGCTTTTTTTTAGCGCACCGGGCCAATGCTGCTCTGTCTGATTAATTCGGCAGTTACAGTGGTCCCACTGAAGTTTTTCAGAGGCTCCTGGGGCATATGACATTTGCAGCCGCTACATCGCCGCTCAAATGGTTCATATGAGACCACTTCAGCGCTGGCTTTGCGATCGAGTTTCCAGATGGGCATAGCGCGCGGAGGCACACCGGGTGTCAGTCACCACGCTGCGTCGCCGCACCTTCAGTCCCTGGATGGATTTTGCCTTCTACGGGCCGGGGTGCCCTTAGAACAAGTATCCGATCATGCTGTCATTTTGACAGATGCTTCCAGTACGGGCTGGTGGGCTGTGTGTATCGAGCATGCAGCCGCAGGTTCGTATATCGGACTTCGGTTGCGTTGGCATTTTAATTGCCTGGAGCTGACGGCAATGTTTCTCGCTCTCCGTCGGTCCATACCGGTACGGGAGGGGACACACGTGTTGGTTAGGACGGCTAGCACGGCCGCGATAGCGCACATCGACCATTTGGGTGATGCGCGCTACTGCCGCATGTCTCAGCTCGCTCGCCATCTGCTCCACTGGAGTCATGCGGCTTAATAGCTGCGCGCCGTTCATATCCCGTACGAGCTCTCCGTGCCAGCTTACTCGCTCTCACGGCAGTTATGTTTCCGGAAGAACGGAGACTCCCACCCGGCGCGGTCCAGTTGGCCCCGGGTTCATTTTTCCCCAGTGAGCCTGCGCGCACAGACACTGTGCAAGGTCGGGGAGCGAGGGGCGGGTCTCGCTCGTTGCGCCTCCTTGGCCCAACCGGACCCGAGTTTCTGAACTCACACTCCTCGTGATGGCTCTCCCTGACGAATTCCCCGGAAAAAGCACTCCTTTTTTTTGGGATGGGCACCCTCTGGCACCCGCAGCGTTCTGGAACCCCCAGGAGGGTTTCTAGACAGCGCGGTGGACTTAGGTGACCTATCAGTAGATGGTTAACACCGTCACTCAGACTAGAGCCCCTGTATAGGCAAGCCTATGTCATGTAGTGGAGTCCATTCGTTGTGTGGAGCTCTTCTCTCGGAGAAGAACCCCGGACATGCCAGATTAGTGTTGTGTTTTCTTCCTTCAGGATAGCTGGAGCGCAGGCTGTCACCCTCCACACTGAAGGTTTGGTGTGCTGTCATCCTTGCCCTCGGGGGGGCGGCAGATGACAGCGCACTGGGAAAGCATAACCTTATCAGCCGGTTCCTCAGAGGTGCGTGGCGCGAGATGGTTAATTCCATCCCGCCCCCCTACTCTTGCCCTCTCGGGATCTCTCTAGCCCCAGCGGTTATGGTTAGATCCGTTGAGCCACTCGTCTCAGTATCTATAAATTTTCTGTCCATGAAGACAGCTCTGCTGGTCGCGTTGGTATCATTCTGGAGGGTTAGGATGCCGGTGGCATTTTCGGTCAGCGAATCGTGCCAGGAATTTGGACCGGCCTACTCTCACGTTTACCTGAGACCCCGGTTCAGCTTGTGCCAAGGTTCGTACCACCCCCTTTATATTAAAGTGGTAGTGAACCTGCGAGCGCTGTCTGCGGAGGAGACAGGCCCAGCCTTTCATTGTATGTCCGCGCACTGCGCTTAATGTGACATGTAGAGCGTACATCTTTGAGCAGCTCTTTTCTGTTATGATCGGCAGAAGGGAAGTACCGTATCAAAACAGAGGTTGGTCCATTCTAATAGTATGCCATCACCCTCGCTTCATGTGCCAGGGTGAGCTGTGTCCCCCGGTAAGAGGCGGTGCCTCCTTTTCGGCGCGAGTACGCAGCACCTCTTAACAGATTATGCAAAGCTGCGGGCTGGGCGACACCTAACACATTCGCGAGGTTTTGTAATCTCCGAGTGGAGTCGTTTTCTTCCCGATTATTGGGTAATCCCGATCAGTCGGGAGGAAACTAAACTCGGTGTCAACAACGCTTGCTGCGCCATGCTCCCTAACACGGAGATACGTGCGCCTTTTTTATTCTGCTAGTAAGTTTCCCATCTGGCGAACCCTAGAGAATTCCTCCGAGGCCCCCAGCACTCATCTCAGCGGAGGAGTCGAGTGCCTGGCTCAGTGTGATGTCTGGTATGCCCAAATTGGTCTACCCACATGCTGAGGTTCGGTGCCGGCTATGCGCGGTTCCCACGGTAACCCCATATGCATATATTAACCACGGTGTGTTCCCCCTGTCCAGGCGGACCCGTGTCTTCCCTAACCGCTAACCAGCTTATCATATGTAGCACTCCCCCTTATTAGGGCTAGTCCATATGCTCCTATTGCCATTAAGTCTCTCCCCTCTTGGGTAGCAGGTGGCCTCCGCAGCGTCCTCCCCCTTCAGGGACTGGCACGCTTCCCAACGTACTGTCGTAATTTAAAATCCCTAGTCTATATTAGCTAGGTAAAAAGCACATTACGAACCCCGATCCAAATCTAAATTTTCCAATGTAATGGTAAATAGAGGGCCTAGGGGACGTTGGAAGGTTGCGCTCTTGGTGATGCTTGTGCGCGCACGCTATGCTTGGCAAACTTCACATCAGGAGCGTGACGGGCTTAGCTGCTGTGGCGTTTTCCATACAGTCTCCCATAGTCTGTAAGACACACGTTGGAGTTCCCATATGAAGGGGAACGTCCTGGTTACATCCGTAACCCACATTCCCCGAATAGGGAACGGAGACGTGTGTCTCCACTGCCACAGCACCTGAGTCTCCAGCTGTTAGCTGAATGTTCGGCTCTTCAGCAGGCAATTCTAAGGCTCGCTTCACAGCAGACAGCTTATATAGCGCTAATGGCTAAGCGCTGTCAGCTGTGGAGCTGAGCTCCGCCAATTCACTTGGCGTTCATAGGCCCGTTTTCTTAAACGCCAGAGTGATTGGTCGTCTGACGTACTCCCATAGTCTGTAAGACACACGTCTCCGTTCCCTATTCGGGGAACGTGGGTTACAGACGTAACCAGGACGTTTTTTTTAAATTTTTGGGTAAACTATAACTTTAATTTAGCTTTTAATGTTTTTGCGATGCTCAAATTGGCGTTAGATGTTGACTTGCATTTTATGAATCCACAATGACAACCATTTTAACAAAATACTGTCTGTTCTACTAAATAAATAAATAATCACCTATATCCTGAATGACATAAATAGATAAACTGACAGCTAATTTAATTTTTTAAGTGAACTGTCCCTTATTTAAAAAATTAAGTATCAATTACAAATTAAAGCTAAAAAATATCAGCCAAATCTCACAAAAAAGTGATATACAATTAGAAAGTAAGCTATAAAACATTTTTGAAAACTGCATATACAAGTGCCTTTTGTCCAGTACTTCTTAACTTTTGACAAGTCTATTGCTCTCACACCTTGTGCAAGTGAAACAGAAGCAAGGATTAACGTGTCTGATAAACCATCAGACCTGGATTGAAAATAGCACCATGCATACAGACTCTTCAAGAGGTAGAAGGAGCCTGGAGGTTCAGATTGATCAAACAAGTCAGATGACTCTTTTTATGTCCTCTGAGGTATTTAAGGCTGTATCTCTGTCATGGGGTGCGACAGACTTCTCCAGGACGTCTCGGTGTAATTACATGCGAGAGGACCGTCATTTCAACAACGCTCCCCTCGCTAGATGAAAGACAGGTAAGATATAGTCATGTAATTGGCCCTCTCATTGAGGGAAGAAGAGAAGGCAGGGCGGGGAGGTTTGTTTCCATATGTCCTGTTTATCCTCGTTCCCACAATGTCTCTCTCTATTCTTCTCCCCGACTGTCTCCAGTCGATTGTGGGTCATTATTTCCTATGCGTCTGTGCCTTCAGGACAGATACGTAAATTGTGGCACTAATGTGTCCGGCCTTGTTTAGGGCAGATTTACGCACTCTACACATCTGTATAACTGCCACTCAACCTAACCACGCTCACAAACAAATATGTGCATAAACGCAGCTTTAAGCAAGCGCATATACTGTAAGCGTGGGTGGACAAAAGGCTTGCTTATTCCCTGTCAGTCACACTTGGTAATTTGAATCAATGAAACAAAAGCTTTCTTGCACTTAATAACAAGAGCGTGTACACAGCAAACATAATCGTTATTTGCTGCTGACAGCCTGCATGATGAGGATTTAGGCAGTAAATGAGTGTGAGACAGACTTTGCATGCCCTTTTCCCTCCACCATTTCACCATCAGTTCATTCTAGAAATAAAACAGGGGAGCAAAAGAGTATTTAGAAAGGATTTAGTACTAGAACAAATTTTATGGTGATGGCAACTAAAAAATAAATAAATTAAATTAAATAAAACAGTAAGGTTAAACTAAGTGCAGAATAAATAAGCAAGTAAAAGTTAACTAATAAGTCAAACTAAATAGAAACATACTCAAAAGCAATAATAATTAATAAATGGGGCCTCACAGTGGCGCAGTGGGTAGCACGTTCGCCTCACAGCAAGAAGGTCGCTGGTTCAAGCCTCGGCTGGGTCAGTTGCCGTTTCTGTGCGGAGTTTGCATGTTTTCCCTGTGTTGGCGTGGGTTTCCTCCGGGTGCTCCGGTTTCCCCCACAAGTCCAAAGACATGCGGTACAGGTGAATTGGGTAGACTAAATTGTCCGTAGTGAATGAGTGTGAATGGGTGTGTATGGATGTTTCCCAGAGATGGGTTGCAGCTGGAAGGGCATCTGCTGCGTAAAACATATGCTGGATAAGTTGGCGGTTCATTCCGCTGTGGCGACCCCAGATTAATAAAGGGAATAAGCCGAAATGAAAATGAATGAATGAATAATTAATAAATGATATTAACTAATACACTAATCATTTATCAAATAAAAAAAACAGTAAAAGGAATTAGAATACAAAAAAGGAAAAGAAATACAAAATTGAAAGTGGTTAACAAATAAGTAAATGTAAATAAATAGAGGAAAAAAACATTAAATAATTGCAAATAAAAGAAAAAGCGACCAAATAAGTAAATATGAAGTAGGCTAAATAGCAATAGCAAGCAATTATTTTATGTTTAAAATGTTATAAAATAAAATATAACTGTTTTTGTATATTGAAAAAAAAAGTGTTCACAGAGTGTAAAGCCTCTTTTACTGAAAGTAAAATCTGTGCAGGGGAATAATAAACCCTCTCGTATCCCTGTAAGGCCTTTGTTGTGCCTAAATCCCTGTTATGGACAGATGGTAACCTAAAGACCACCAAAAGTATTTTCTGACCCCATAACAGAAGTTAGTCTTTCATGCCAATTTGTTTCTTCCACCACCTGTCTAGCCCTGAGTGACATACTGTAGGGTACAGCCCTTACATCTCTCCTGACAGAGCACAGTTTACACACAAAGACTCCCTATGGGTCTGTCCTACCAGAAACATCTTCTGTCAAACCTAACTATCCCACGGGCTGTTGCTTGTCTGTCTGTCCCGACTCAAGTCAAGACTCAAGGTTCAGTAGTTTAATGTTAAAACACGACACTTCATACAAATGAAAAGGGTTAGAGGTTCAGGTTAACCTTGTGTACTCTTACAAAAGGTTAGGCTTCAGGGCTTAACTGCACTGTGTGTGGCTTTCAGTAGAAATACTCAGACACGTTGAGACTGATTTTAGTACAAAAGAATGAGACCATTATGAAATACAACCTCATTTCAGCTGTCTATCATTCTACAGGAAAATATAAACTTTCTTAAAAATGGCCAATTCACTATATCATTTGTTGTTGTTAGCTCGTATATATTTACTTGTATCCCTAATGTCAAATAAGCATGAATAATGACATATTTATATATGCAAAATCATGATTAATAACTGTCCTGACTTTTGAGATGATTTGAATTTACATAAAATCACTGAATTAAAAAGTTTGGGTTTTGACAACTGCCTGATCAAATAATCAAAATTACCCCATTGATGTACAATTTAAAATAAAGCATATTATCATCATTATATACAGTAGATTTGTCTCAGTCACATATAGTCATTTATACCAGTACTAAATATTTTCATGGAAAAGACGTTTGGCGCATCTTGGATTTTCAAATACAGATCATAATTAACTCAAACTCACAGCATTTGCAGAGATGGAGTTTGGATGGATTATTTATTGTGAATCAAGCCACTCCAAGACACTGAAAACACTGTTCTCTTGCTCACTGTTGACGTAAAACATAATTATGCAGTATTTGCGATTTGAAAATGGCTCCAAACCATATCGCAGCCTCAGGCAATTTGAATTGGTAAAAAAAAGTTACTATCCAACTGGAGATTGGTTGTAGAACTGCTTCATATACTTGCCAATGCTGACTTGTACTCACATTTGGACATTGATATGAGTTCATTTTAGGCTCCACACACAATCATACCTACCTCAACCCTGAATACCAATCATCATGCACAGCACTCTATAAGGAGAAGACAAAAAAAACACTCTCGCACTCCTGGTCTGACAACATGATGTCAGAAATCATTCTTTTAAAAAAGTCCCACTGCTTCACTTCAACATTAATCAATCAAGTAGAAACACCCTGCCCACATCTCAGCTTTCAGATCAATAAACATCTTCACAGCCTTCATGAGTGCAGTCCTGCTCCCCCTCCCCACAGGTCTCAGGTCTGGCTAGGTTCTGTTCAGAGAGCTCCAGAGCGAGACGTGCAGGGCCGGCGGAGTTTAGAACGGTCGCGAGGAGAGTTAATGAAGCCACACCAGTCAGCATGGCCGTCCATCTGTTTCCTTAATCCTCGTAAACATGAGCCACACTGTGAAAGGGTGCTAGCCAACCCCATTGCTGTGATTTACAGACATAAGGACTGTGCTCATTGTAAATGGTTGGATGGGTAGAAAGGTTTGGGAAATTGTTGGCCGTGACAGCTTTTAGGAGATGTCCCCATAAAGTATCAGGTCTGCAAGTCGCCACGTTGGTGCTCACCTCACCAGCTAATCGGAGCAGAGAGGTGATGCGGAGCTGAGTGAGCAGAAAGGTGAGAGTGAGGTCGGCCGTGCCGTCCATCTGCCCGTCAGCGGGTAAGAGGCTTGGGGAACAGGTGAGGGGGCGTAAGTAAAAATACAAGTACACAAAGAAAATCCAAACATTATGCCAGCAATTATATGCCAATCTAGATGGGATTAAGGTAACGTGTCAAGAGAGCAAAGCATATTGGATCTGCTCGAGTGAGGTCAAAAAGTTAGGTTTATTGACAGGCCTTGTGAACATGTCCTTGCTGTGAACCCTTGGTATTATCAGTTAACCTTTTATAGCACATGTATAGTTAAATTACCACTGCAGTATGTAAAGTATATGTAGTTTAAAAAATTCTCTTACGTGATGTGCTTATATTTATGGTTATGTTTTCTATTGTAGCAGCGTGAACCTGCAAGACATTCCGTTCCTCCTTATCTCTACACATGTAGCACAATAATTTGACTTGACTTGTCTTAAACTCTGTTACAGGAACTAGTCAGCCACAAGTCCTGGTTCCCCCTAACCATTTTCCTGGTTGCCCTCACAGAACCAATAGAAACTCTGAAGAATT
Organism: Danio choprae; assembly: GCA_903798125.1. NCBI lineage: Eukaryota > Metazoa > Chordata > Actinopteri > Cypriniformes > Danionidae > Danio > Danio choprae. The sequence continues at coordinate 10,479,228 of CAIGQW010000302.1, read as the reverse complement.
GCATTCAACAAAATCAACAACTAAACTAGGATGCTAGACAACTTGTAGTGTTTCCTATAATCAAGGTTTAGGAAGAAAAAAAACAATGCAAAGTAACAGGTAAATGCAACTAGGCAACAGGTAAATGCTGCTTTCATTAGCTTTCTGTATGTGTCATGCTACTATGTCGATCTTATCACAAATGGACAATAACAGTTATAGGTGTACTGTAAATGCTCTTGTGAATGAATGCTTTCAAACAGCCACAAAAAGCACTTACTCTCTGCCTAACACTCACATAACAATTGACTGTTATAGACTGTGCTGTAAGGAAGTGCACCAAAACAAGGTATTTAAAGTTAAAGTTGCCATTCACATCCATTTTGTTACGTTGCTCATGAGATGCCTAATATCGGTTCAATCAATTCATACTTGAGAAGAACTCAAATGAAGACTGTGATTATTTGAAAAATCTATATTTTTACCCAGCACTACCAAGTATTTAGTGTCTATACGCAACAAGAAGTTCTCAGCAAAACATCTCAGCAAAACATACTTGTGTTGCATCTCTGCATTAGATATTTCTAGTGTAAACAGCTTACAGAAAAGGTAATTTATCAACTTTACCTCAGTCTTGGAAGCAAGTGTTGTTTTTAATGAATATTTGACATATAAGTCAAAGGACCACACCCCTAAAAGCAGGATTTACACAACCACTTTATCCTGATTCACCCTTTTCTTCAGTGTAAATACGTTAGACGGCTGAAGGTTGTAGGCCAGCTCTAGAACCAGCACCTTGTTGGTGGGAAAGCAGTATCAGGGTTTGGGAGTCATGCCAGAGGGTGTGGTTGTAGCAACAACTCAAACTCCACAGGGATTAAGCATCACTGTGTTGCCTATTCCAGAACAAGCCCAGCAGTCAGGGTGCAGCCAAAATCCACAACACTCATACCAAGGGCGTTGACTGTGGATCCTGGCCTCTTGGACTAGACATGACCTGCTTTGGATGAGTAAAGATTGCCTTTTATTGGGTCCATGTGTAAAGGTCAAACACTTCGGCTATGCAGCAGCTCTAGTGCATAAAATATTTACTGCATTGCTTTCATTGTAACCCTTTACTTCCAATATATTTATTAACATTAATACAGTTCTTTGGTGTGTCGAACAACACATACTCCTTTCCAGGTCAGGCAGAGTCAGAGTTCTTCTGTTACAAAAGCACATTGTGTGTGGCCTTCTAGATCTGGCACAAAGAAAACTAAAGCGACGCCACAAGAGGACATTACTCTTTGGTCACACACCATCAGACTGCCTTTACCATCACACCACACACACAGGGGACGTTTCGTTCCAGTACTTCGACATTGAAAACCAGCCGGTGAGTGAGCATGTGTGTGTTCCCGGGTAAAACATGCCACATTCCTCCCAAGAGGCAGTCTGCAGCATGCAAACCATTGCAGAACCCTAATAAACCCCCCCAAGAGATCCTGAGCTCCCCAAATACCTCTACCCCTGGGGCAGATGGGAGTCTTAATAGGCGTTAAACTCTGAGAGATAGGATTCTACACGCTGCCTTTGGAAAAGGCAACTCCACAAACCCCCATCACAATAAAAGAGTTAGAAAGAATGAGAACACACAAGGGAGTTCACAAACATTAGTGAATAGGGAGTCTCAATGAACTAGTTAAAAAAACAACTAAAATATGCTTGACAACAAAAAACAAAATACTTGTATAATATAACAGCTGACAGAATAATTACAGACAATAAATAATGCATTTGAACTATTATCTAGAGTGATTTATCCAATATTTTTGTGGGCAGTAACAGAGTTTATATTTGGGCTTAACAATTAGTGACAACACTTTTTTTTCTTTTTATTCACATTATACCCTTCTAATCTATTTTTATTTTGTCAAAACCAAAATGATTTCCAGCAACAATTAACAGCCTCGGATTTAACCTGGTATATTTCATGTAGTCTATGTGAGAGCACAGATTGGATGAGGTCTAATCTTCAAGAATGGACTGGGTTGAACTTCCTTTGAAGGCTAAGAAGATGAGGGAAATCTCCATGGCCTTAGAAGGTCTCTCTTTCAAGGCAGGAAGCACAAAGGCAGGTGGACCGCAGGAGACCTATTCACGTGGCCCTGGCACCACTGCTGCCAGACCCCTGCCGAAAGGAATCTGACATGCTACCCAAACCCCCACAGGCATCATCAGGGGGTCTGAGCTGAAGCCCCTTTACTCCACATTTTTTATAACTCTTTTAACTTTCACATATTACATTTAAGACCCTGATGCAAGCAACCGGTTTGCCAGTCAGACTTAGAAACAAACCTTAGAGACCAAGTTACATCCATCCATCTATCAATCAAAATCTAAAGTATCTGTCCTCTATGCAGCAAATCATTTGACAGACCAAGAGCGAGTACTATATGTCTGTCATGCAGTAGGGATTGGATGCTACTGTATGCAGCAATCGGCAAACACTGCCAGACACAGCAGCCTGGGGAAAGGCTGTCCGCCAAAGAAACTGTTGGCTTGGCATGAGCCTCAGTTGCAGGTCTGGCTCATTGTGAAACATTCAGGCGTTGCAACTTTCCTAGAGAGAAAGTGTAAAGCTTGGAGTCATTAGGTTGGTGTTAAGGTGCGGTCTCATTTAACGGTGCTCAGTGAAAATTCACTGGCGTAAATCCAGTAAATCCAATAAGAATTGCATGTTTTGCATGAGGGCAAAAAACTGCCTAAGCTTTTTTAGGTTGGTCAAATGAATTCACTGCATTACATTACATTTCCACTAATACGACCGCACCTTTAATAACAGGCCAAGATGAAAGACTTGGTCATCCATACAGTAAATCCATACAGGAAAGCTCCAACTCAAACATGTCAGCTCTTGGTGGTATTGTTTGTGAGGATTGAATAAGAAGTGTGACTATGAATGGAAATCCAAGACAGGAAACACAAACATACACCGTCAGTCACTCTCTCGCCATCTAAAGGAGTTGTGAGCATGCCAACCCCTCCTCCCTCTCGCCCTTCACCCCACAAACACCCCACACATGGTGGCAGAAAAGAGCCCCATTCAGTTCTCTATTCAAGCCCGGCACAAAGCCACCCCACCGAGTCATTCTTCTGCAGTCCCTGTCACTCTCCGCCTCTCCGACCCACCACCACCCAGCTGCCGTAAACTCGGGTGGGGTGAAGAGTCTCCCTCTCTTGTATTCTCATTCAACTATCCACTCCTCGCTCTGACTTCATTAAAGTCTCTTTCTTTGCTTTCCCATCATCCACCCATTGCTTTACACACAATGTTCCCCCTTAACTTTCTCTGAACGGCTTCTCTGTTCTTCTTGTTCGCATATCTTCGAAGTCATTTTTTCACCTACTAATTTCAACAAGTAATTCTGTAACTAGTTCATATTGCAAAATAAACCCAGACAGTAATTGAAGAAGTTTATTTTAATATTATTATTATTATTATTATTATTATTATTATTATTATTATTATTATTATTTAGACATTTTATTTATAGGCATCTTTCGTGGCCCTCAAGGACTCCTTTTTAAAGTCCATAAAATATTGACATCAGAATTAGAATCAGAATCGGTTTTATTGACAAGTGTGCTTACACACACAAGGAATTTGTTTTGGCTACAGAAGCTTCCAGTGTACATAAAGTGACAAGTGACAACACAAAATAAATATGAAAAAGACGACAAACATTAAACAGAGATGCAATCAGTCAAAAAGCTCTGGATGTTGAATTGTATGTACAGATTTGTTATAAATATACAAGTTATAAGGTGCTGTGTACAACTGCGTAGAAAATTAGACATTTCTGCGTAGAAAATTAGACATTACAATAAAACCAGTAGAACTCTTGTGTCAGAACTCTCTGACAATACAATTTTTAAATGCAATAGTTCTTACCAAACAAATAAATAAATAAATGCACACATATTAAATATTGATTTGAGCTTAAAGAAATTATGTAAACTTAAATCAGAATAAAGCATAGTTCATTATAAAGCAGTAAACAATTGGCCTATACCAACATTACAGATGCTGGAAGAAATACCATTTGCATATTACCATTAATTTGCAATCAGCCTTGCGTTTATACAAAATAGTAGGCCAACTTTTTTATTATTTCTCCAACAATGTCTCTCATCAATTCCTTTTTTAAGAACGTGTTTTGAAGAACATTTTGCACTTTGACAAAGTTTTGACAACGCTTTGTCACATGTGGCTCTGTGACAAAGGTGTAAATTATATATACACACTGTATATAAGTCTGACCAAGTAATTTTTCTGGTCACTATCTATAAATATATGCCTGCTAAATGCAATGCTGTGCCAGTCACAATCAAGTATTACAGACAGCTATGTAATAAATCTTTTTAACCTAGTCTCCTCTTCCATCTTCTCCCACACACTCTCTCTCCTATTTGTTCCAGATTTATGGTAGTGTACATACTCAGTATTGGCAAAGCATTAAAAGTGTCCACCATTAATACAGAGAGCTCCAGGCATCGATAAGACCCTTAATAAAAACATCCCCACTCAATGATCTGCTCATCACATGCTGCTCTCTGTCGCTGTCCCTCATTCTCCCTCCTTCTCTCGCCCCATTGCTGTCTTCTCCTCTCAGACTGTGCCAGGGACTTAATGATGCTTGAATGCCAATGCTTCTGACTCCTGACTTTTCACTCTCGCTCTCTTTTTTTAATAAAGTCTATTTAAAAGGCAATCCCTGGGCTCCATCTATCTGAATACATCTCTCTAAGATATATTTCTCTGGATTCCCCCTTATCTCTGCCTTATGCTTTTAAGCACTAGATGAATATGGCTGCACTTTCCAAAACTGACTGATCTTCGCACTTCAAGCACACACACAAAACCCACAATAAACGAATGGGTCATTCTGTGTATTAGAAACACAAAATCAACAAAAAAGTACTTAAGTACTTTATCTAATAACAGTGCATATAAACCAGATAGATATGTCTGACTGCTGGTGCACAAAATGTCATTTTTTAAGCACCAGGTTTAAAAAAAATATGATGTACTGATTTAAATAAGCCTCTTCTTTAATAAATAAAATATTCACTTAAAATCTTAAGTGACATTTGAGACATATGGAACACTACAATATAATGCAACCTCAGTGAAGTTTAATCCCAAACTTTTGAATGATATTTTCACAAATACTGACTGACTTCAATAAAAAAAAAGAAATCTGACAATTTAGCAAGTAATCAAGTCAGGCGATAAAGAAGCACTGTCATTCTCTGCTGACAGACACACACCTGTATGCACAGACGACACGTGTCCAACACTACTTCAGGAATCCATTGCATCATAAACAGATCACAGACACAACCATAAACTGTTTTAAAATATTAAAGAGGGCCACTTTACAGTGATAAATAATACAGTATGGGGGTGAGTGGAAAACCAGCGATCTCCTCCATTGCCCTCTCCTCACCCCTCTCTCTGCCTCCCACAGTGGCCATAAAGCTAATGCACACCACAAGACTGGTGGTTCAGATCTCTGCCAGACCTCTCACCGATACATGCATTCTTTCCTTCACATTTCCCTTCCTGTAGACCTAATTACAAAGCTTGCTGCTTCTCTTCCTACCCTTTTTTTTTCTTTTTGCCTTTTGTAGATTTTACATTTAAAACTGACTCTCGCAGCGTGTATTGGGGTGGGAAATAAATCTCTTCATGATTTGATCTTATTTTTGCAAGATAAAAATGTCACAAAATAATTATTTTGTATTTTATTTAGGGATTTTTTCTTTGTCTTTATTGCTACTTTAAGATCAAATGCACAGATTTAATACTGACACAAGTACCAAATGTTTTCATTCACTTTAGACACAACTGACCACATTGGTGCGAATACGAAGGGCATTTTGAAAAATGTGTGTATCTATTTGACTAAGTTAAATAAATTGCAAAACACAACTGAATGCTGAGTGAGAGAGTCGGCTTTCTGTGTGTGCACTTCAGGAGTGTGTCTGTCACCACAAATACTGCAGTGAGTTGTTGTTTTTTTTGCTTTGTAGCTCTTTTTTTTACTTTAAACATGAGTTTCTTTGTTCTGCTGAACACAAAAGAAGACCTTTTGAAGAATGTTGGTAACCAGACGTTTGATGCTATAGCCACTTGATGATATGTATTGACTTAGTAGTAGGGGGAAAAACAATACTATGGAAGTCAGTACCAACCATGAAGTGTCTGGGTACCAACATTCTTCAAAGCATCTTCTTCTGTGTTTAACATAAGAAATACATACGTTTTAAACAAGTATAAGTGAATACAAAATGACCCAATTTTCATTTTTAGGTGAACTATCCCTTTAAGTTTTACTGTGCTCCTCTGGCATATTTACATACTGCAAAATAAGCAATATTTATTGCACATTTTTGTAGTTAAATATGAGTTGGTCAAAAAAAAAGGTACCTTTTTTTAACTTCAGTGCCACATTTATAGACCACCGTGTCATGCACAAGATGCTACATAAGATACAAGCGCAGCAGCAGTCTAACAGTTTTATTTAGCATGCCATTTTATACAAAAAACAACAGGAAAGTAGCATAGTGGAAAAGCTGTTCTGTGTGTATGGCCCCTTGCAATGCACAGCAAGCACACTGGACCATAGATGACCTATTCTCAGAGATAACCAATTATCCCCCCACGCCCTAGACTACCGATGGAGAATTCCAGCAGCCTTAACTGGGAGGATCAAACATGTAATGCTCTCTAAACATGATGTGCACACAGGAGCACACCTCCCTCCCCTATCTTGACCTTAGGCACTTCAGCTTGACCTTTACCTGCCCACTGATCTATCAGCAGCGCTGGCGACTGGGCCTGAACTTAATCCTCTTGAAACAGCCTAAACAATACGAAACAAAAGTTTAGGTTTCAGTCAGAGCAGTCAGAGTTGGTTATCTCCTCCAACTCACAAAACGCACACACACACGCATGCAAATCCAGACAGTGCGACTCCATTACGTATACAACAGCACACGTCTCCCGTGTCGATTCAGATCAAGCATGTATGCAGGGATGTTCTGCCAAATAAACGAACACACACACACACACACACACACACACACACACACACACACACACACACACACACACTGATATACACATGCATACTAACACTGATAATCACACACTGATACACACACTCACACTGATACACACAAACTCACAGATACACATGGGCACACTCACACTGATA